>LR812522.1:11746206-12158706 GCA_903798195.1 Danio kyathit
ACCAATTGGCATTTCTAAGGGGAACAAATCTCTGTTTCTAGCTGTAAATGACAGCTTATTCCTTTGAAAATTGCAACACATATTATCAGACCTTTACAGATTGAAAGAAATATTAACTTTTTTTCTTAAACCCATAATAAATCCAGTGAATACAGATAAACTGAATTCAGGTATTTCTTAATTTATTCCATATATATATATATATATATATATATATATATATATATATATATATATATATATATATATATATATATATATATATATATATATATATATATATATATATAAAGTATATATGTAAAAATATATATGTAAAAAGAAAGAAAGAAAGAAAGAAAGAAAGAAAGAAAGAAAGAAAGAAAGAAAGAAAGAAAGAAAGAAAGAAAGGAAAACCTTTTTCTAGCTCTAAATGGAAGTTTATTTAATTGCAACAAATATTATCAGACCTTTACAGAATGAAAGATATATTAAAAATTCTCAAACTCATAATAAATCCAGTGATTCCAGATAAACTGAATTCGGGTATTTCTTAATTGCTTTTATTTATAGATATTTTGGAATGAATGAATGAAACATTTTTCCCCCTCAATAACAACAACTGAAAACATTTGTTTTTCTGGCCATTTGTCATTTCCGAGGTGGAAAATAAATCTGTTTCTAGCTCTAAATTACAGTTTATATTATGCAAATATTATCAGACCTTTACAGAATGAAACAAAAATTAACATTTTCCTCAAACCCATAACTAATCCAGATAAACAGATTTCTGGTATATCTTAACTTCTTTCATTCATAATTCCTATATATTAAAAAATAAAAAAAAAAGATAATAAAAAAATACAAATAAAAAAAATACAAATAAATAAATATTGTGTTTGAGTAAAAAAAATGTTCCCCTCAATAACAACAAATGAAAACATGTTTTTTTAGACCAACTGGCATTTCTGAGGGGGAAAATAAATTTATTTAAAAATTGCAACAAATATTATCAGACAGTTACAGAATAAAACAAATATTAACAGTTTACTCAAACCCATAATAAATCCAGTTAATCCAGATAAACAGAATTCTGGTATTAATTTATTATAATTTAATTTATTTAATTATTTATAATATATATATATATATATATATAGCTACATTTTGTGTTTGAGTAAAACGTTTTTCCCCTCAATAACAAGAAATGAAAACATGCTTTTCTGCCCAATTGGCATTTCTGTATGGAGGACGAAACCTGCAAAAACAATGAATAAATAAATAGGGTGTCACGGTGGCGCAGTGGGTAGCATGATCGCCTCACAGCAAGAAGGTCGCTGGCTCGAGCCTCGGCTGGGTCAGTTGGCATTTCTGTGTGGAGTTTGCATGTTCACCTCCGGGTCCGAAGACATGCGCTATAGGTGAATTGGGTAGGCTAAATTGTCCGTAGTGTTTGTGTGTGAGTAATGCTGCGTTCACACCAGACGCGGAACGCGCGGCAAAATCGCGCTATTCGCGAGTAAATAGACGCGTGAACATTTGAGTTTACTCGCTTCATACATGCTAATGTGTCTGTCAACCATCAGAAGCCAGTCAAAAAAATCGATCAACCAGTGATGGCATAAAGACCACCATTCTGATGACTGACAGACACCCTTCTTCATTTATTTAATTATTTAGCCTACCTGCCCGCACTATTAATTATTTATATATTTATTTATGCAGGAATTTGTAAATTTTTATATACATTAATTTAATAATTTGCATATTTATTTAGTTATTATTTTTGCAGGTTTCGCCCTCCACATTTCTAAAGGAATAAATAAATAAATAAATAAATAAGCTCTAGCACCAGTAATCTTTACCTGAGACGTGCAAAGGTAAAGGAATCCGAAATAAGAGGTAGTAAAAAGGATGTATGCACATGCTTTCATTCACCTATTTACATAAAATCAATTTATATGGTAATTACCCGTATATAGGTCTACATGTAATGAGCATGGATGTAATCATGCCATCAACCCTAATGAAAGGAACATAATGAGAAAAGAGCGCTTTTAAGATTAAAGCGGGGAAAGGTTCACCAAAGAACATAAACACCATAATATGTAATACGCAAATGAGCTTGAGTTTTAATCCAGCGCGCCCCCTGGTGACCTACTTCCGCGCGTGCACAAGCGCGAGCACAAACGGTCTCGCGCAGCTCCATTTCCGTCCAATCAAGTTACAGCGCGAGCGCGAGTCAGGTTTGTATTTGTCGCTTCGGTCAAATCATTCGCTTCTGCGATAATTCTAGCGTTTAGCAGATAGAAATGACATTTACCTGCAGGTTTTACCCGGCTGAAAGAGCCGTTAATAAAGGTATTGTTAAAAGGAAAGCTGTTTGAGCATGGGTAAGGGATTATTTGAGTGGAGAGATGGAGGCTACATGTACGCGAGGCCCCGATGAGATATTTTACCACATTTTACAAAAACATAAGCCTTATTTGTAAAAGAAGACCACTGTACTTTCGTTAAAGCATATAAAGTGTGCACAAATGAGCTGTTTCCCTCTTGTTAAATGTGGGTAATTAGTTAGCATGAGCTGCGTGATGCTAACCCGCTAGCTTGACTATCATAACAAAGGCAGCCAGAGATGCACTCAGATTATTATGTAACCATACATTAATGGCATATTCTACATATTTGTTTCCTATTTGTTTCTAATATTTATTTTATCCTTTTTATTTGTAAATATGGTTCGAAAATAGTGTAAATATATAACGCTACTTACATTTGTTTATCAATATTTAGTCCTCTATATGTTCAATATTACCGTTCATGTTGTTATTATTATGAATATTATTAATATTATAGCCGAATAGAAGTATAAATACTTGAATTAATGTATAAATTATTAACATTAATATCTCATACTTAAGCTGCCATATGTTTATTGTTGTTGTTATAATTTGTATTAGTGATTGTTTTTTATTTGTTCAAGTCACACTGTAAAAAAGATATCGGGTTATTAGCATGCATTTCTTACAGATATGAAAACAAGTTGTAGATTGGAATATATGTTCAAATAAAACTCCTCTCTGTGCTTTCAGATGGACGGAGACAGCAGCACCACAGATACCACTCAGTTAGGAATAACTGGAGAGTATATGGCCGGAGGGACATATGTCTTAGCCCAGGACGGTAAGGAAACAAACACACAATAAATCATTCAGACATCTAAACAAACCAAAACAGGACTGAATCATGCAACAATAAAAAGGACAAAATTATTCATATAGTTTCAGTGTTGCTCGTTACACTTCTAAACAATCAAGCACATTTAGCCAAGCATACAGCATTGAGTTGCATGTTTGGTTCCATCACAAACTGTAAACACTACCCAGCTGAAAAAAGTTACATTGTAAGTGTTGTAAAAATAGGCTGTCATAATCAGTCCCTCCAGGATTTTGCAGGTATATATATATATATATATATATATATATATATATATATATATATATATATATATAGATATAGATATATAATATAAATTTTGTGGCCTAAAATTGCTAATTTTGTGATAGCTTTTTGCAATATTTGATTCCATTAATCTGTTTCTCTGTGAAAATATACAAAACTGGTTACAGTATTTGATCTTAAGAACCATTGGATATAAATCCTGCAGAAACTGGATTTTCATAAATAGCAAAGGTGATTGTTTCTCAAGTTTTCCATACATCTCTGGCAACAATTTGTTGGATAAACAAGTAGTCCCACTCTCAAATCCACACAATTGCTTGTGTCAAAATTTGACCCATTCAACTGAAAGAGATCAACTGAGTTACACGGTAAAAAATATCTGTAAACTTGATATTTCCTCCAACAATATTTGATGTTCAAAACTTTGAAAAAGGGAGTTTTATTGACAATAAACCATGGCTAAATGTATAGTTTTCTTTAATGGACTGGACCAAATAAGCCAAAAGAGCAGAACTAGAAGTGTGAACAACACCCCTTAGGAAACATTTTTTATTATTGTAAGATCAGAAGCTGCATTTTGTTGAATATTGTATGTTTTGTCTGCAGATGATGGCGATGAAAGTTTTAACGACCATGATGATGGAAATGGCAGCAAAGACTTTTTCAGAGAGCAAGATATTTACCTTCCCATCGCTAATGTCGCCCGCATCATGAAGAATGCCGTCCCACAAACTGGAAAGGTATTTGCTCTTTTTTTATGTGTGTGTGTGTTTTGTGATTAATCCTACAGCCTTGGAAAATCTGTAAATGTTATTTAAAAATGAATTGCACGCAAAAATGTTTCTATGTTCAGTGTTTTCAAAAAAATTCAGTAGCTATGAAATATTAAATGAAAGACCTGCAAGTGAAGAGTGCTTTCATTTCTCTTTTCAATCACAGATCGCGAAGGATGCGAAAGAGTGTGTGCAGGAGTGTGTGAGCGAGTTCATCAGCTTCATCACATCCGAGGCCAGCGAGAGATGCCACCAGGAGAAACGCAAGACCATAAACGGAGAGGACATCCTGTTCGCCATGTCCACTCTGGGTTTCGACATGTACGTGGAGCCGCTTAAACTCTACCTTCAGAAGTTCAGAGAGGTATTATTCCTACTCTTACATACACACCAATTTAAAGTGCCTCAGTTATGCTATTATTCCTGTTTTTATATTTTGGAGGTCAACTATAATAGTTCATCCATCCATCTAAGGTCAAAAACACTTTAATGCCGATATCCTCATGGTCAGTATGGCAAGGTTTATTTATATAGCACATTTCATACACAATGGTAATTCAAAATGCTTTACATAAACAAGAATATAAGAAACAAGTATAAAAAATAAAAACATTAAAGAATAAAAACTATTAAAAACATATTAAAATGTGTTAAAACGCAGAAAAGAAAAGAAAGACATAATAGTCTGTCTGCAAAAGCTAAACAGATGTGTTTTAAGTCTTGATTTAAAGGCTTAAAACTGTATGCTAACATGTAGCACTATTGCACTTTGGGCATCATAAGTTTGCAGAGTCCCAGCTTGCAGACCTTTCTTGATATCATCTCCACTCTTTATCTCCAACTTCACTTCCTGCCTAGAAACTCTCCTATAATAATAAAGGCAAAAGACATGCAAAGAAAACCTTAAAGCAACAATTAATTTTCTTGAAATACTCACAGTATCACCTCTTTTCTCAGCGTAAACAGTTTGTTTAAGCATATGGTCACTAAAGCAACTTTTCGAGAGCCTACTGTGCTCTGATTGGTCAGATGGCACAGCCTTTTGGGATTGTCCAATGGCTTACAATTCGTCTCAGCAACTAAACGCACATTAACATTGTTTGGAATTGGTTCTTTCATTTGGTAAACAATACTTTTATTTTATCTGCACTTATATCTATGTAATCTATATTACACATTACATGCAAAATAATAATACTAATGTTTAAAAAAGCTCAATTATTGGTCAGATTGCACAGCTTTTGTGATTGGTCAATGGCTTACAACGCGTCTCAGCAACTAAACACATTAAGATGGGAATTACTTACAATTTCGAATTGGTTCTTTCATTTGGCAAACAATACTTTTAGTTTATCTGCACTTTGATGTATATTATCTATATTACACATGCAAAATAATAATAACAACATTCAATAAAAGCTTAATTATTGGTCACATCGCTTACAATGCATCTTAGCAACTAAACACACATTAAACTTGAACTTACTTACAAACTGTTTCCGGCTGTTGACAATCGACTCTTTCACTTGGTAAACAATACTTTGTTTATCTGCACCTTGTATTATCGATATTAACCATTACATGCAAAATAATAATAATAATAACTTTCAAAATAGCTCAATTATTGGTCAGATGGCACAGCTTTTGGGATTGGCCAATAGCTTACAAAGCATTTCAGCAACTGAACACACATTAAGATGGAATTACTTACAAACTGTTTCGAATTGGTTCTTTCATTTGGTAAACAATAATTTGTTTATCTGCACTTTAATATATATTATCTATATTACACATTACATGCAAAATAATAATAATAATAATAACATTTTAAAAAGCTCAATGGTCAGATGGCTTACAATGCATCTCAGCAACTAACCCCACATTAAGATTGAACTTACAAACTGTTTCGGGCTGTTTACAATCAACTCTTTTTATTTGCTAAACAATACTTGCATTTTATCTGCACTTTATATTATCCATATTAACTATTACATGCAAAATAAGAATAATAATAACAATAAAAAGCTCAAAAGGGGTACTTAATGCATTTTAAATGATTAATTCCATATCATAATCCAAACAATTAATGTTCCACCTGCACTAAGAATTATAGAGAACATTTCTTTGAGATGTTTCGCCTGCACTTATGAACAATATTGCAGTATTTATTACCTCCGTATGTCATTGTATTTTTAGAGCACACGTTTTTAGAAGTGAAGTAACATTCTCTTGTTTCCAAGGCAATGAAGGGCGAGAAAGGCATCACTCCGGTTGCTGTTGGCGAAGGCCTTGGAGAAGATCTTACAGATGAGACTTTCAGTAAGTGCAAACTCATTCATGAATAAAGCTTCAGGCGTGACATGAGAGACTTTATCCAGAACTTTTTAGTAGGGATTTCCTGATCAGGTTTTTATTTTCCTTCAAGTCCGAGTCATTTGATTTTAAGTATCTACCAATACCGAAACCTGATCTGATACTTCTATAATACATAAAAAAATTAAAGAAGAGCGAGAAAAAAAATATCCAGCATGTTCCTTATTTGTATTAAATTCACCTTATTTTAACATTCAACAACTCTGTTAACAAACAGAGCACTTCTGTGAGGTAGCTTGAACAATCAAGTAATAAATAACACCAATTCTTCACTTTTGGACTTTAGTGCAACAGTAAATATAAAAAAAATCTAATATAAAAACAAACAGCACCTTAACTTAAAATACCCAGCAGGCAATCCCAAGTTTACATATCTCACAGTTTGCTATGGCAATGTTGTCGTCATCAAATTTATAATACCTCCAGACCGCAGACATACTCGCGCTTTCCGCTTAAAGCTGCTTCCGTGTTCTACTTTCCCGACATTTATACAATAGCGTCTCTGCAACAAATTGATGTCATGCCACACATGTTGCTATTTCTGTGTGAAGTCAAGAAAGAGGTCTAACTCTGTGCCACCGCATAACTATAGATGTGTTCAAAATTAATGAGAATATATATTCAAGTCCTAATCGGGAGGTAACAATTTTTAGTCATTACACTTTAAAGCGTGTTTTGTTATGAATTAATATTAAATGTTCTTCTAATGATTCTTTTTTTTAACTTGCAGCCAGTCAGTTGCCTGCGGGACTGATCACTGCAGATGGCCAGCAACAGAATGTGATGGTGTACACCACTTCATACCAGCAGGTTAGCATCAAAACCTCATATTTACTTTCTGGAAATATATCAGACAGAGTGAAACATTTACTCACTCTTTCTACTCTTTTAGATCCCTGGAGTTCAACAGATACAATTCTCATGACCGGAGCACAGGCCTGACTGTATCTAGCGGCCTGTCCAGCGTCCAGACAGACTTTATCTCTTGCCTTGCAAAGTTTTCAGGTCAGTGCTGGAAGACCAACAAGATGCCTGGTTACCAGAGCAGGAACAAAAAAAGTGCCTGTTGCCAGGAAGATGATTCGATCTTAAGTGATGTCTTGTACTTCATTCAGTATTACATTTAGGCCAGTTTGTTTCGTTTGGTCTGCTTTGTACAGGCTACACCAAATTATGTTGTTGTTTTTTTTTATTTGTGGGGGAGGGATTCGTTGTATTTAATAGTTTTTAAAGTTTGGGATGGGGAGTACGAAAAAAGGCCATATTGACGTTTTACAGTCCCACAATTAAGGTAATTCTCATTTGATCTTAATTAACTTCAACTGATATTGTTATGCTGATTCTTTAAATAAAATTGTGATGTCTTTGACGATTGTGTCTTTTAAAAGCGTGAATAATCAGACAAAATGAGTTGCAGCAGGTTGGTTACAACAGTGAATTTTATTGTAGTACCTCTTTTAGCCTACACAAAAAGACCATCATGAAAAGGTGTAGTAAAAAAATGTAACTGAAATGTGGAACAGCTAAAAGAAGGTCTGTAAACATAAATGGTGAATTAAATAGGATATGTACAGTACACAGCTTTACAAGGAAGATTCTGATATCTGAGTATGTATAGAAATGTTTAGAGAGCACAATCGGTGTCATTAATACTCTTAGTAGTTTTCTAGATAATTGGCATGCTAATGGAACGTAATACAGAATCATCTTTAATGCATTAGGAATTATGGAAACGGGGTATTTAAAAAGCCCCCAGTGGACAGATCAACGTAATTGCATAGGGTAAATAATAAAGTAGACATATTACCATGTATAATTGATGAATGCATTAAATATTTAACCCGGCTTGCTGAATGTATATTTGTATAGCAAAATTGTTGTCCTAAATAATTTCCTGAATTATCTTTAACTTGTTCTTGCTGTAATTATTACGTATAGTCATAAGGCACAGGAAAGTTAAGCTATTAAAGTCAGTTAAGAGTAAGAACTCTTCTAAATTACGTAAAAAAACAACAGCAAAACAGAAATGCATAGACCTCTGGTGGAGCTTTTTTTTTTGTATAAACTACTAAATTATGCTCTTCCTAAAAATAAACAAGGCTATTTTAAGGAGTGTACAACATTGATTTTCAAGATAGTGGAAAATGAGCATCTTCCGTCTAAGGCGTGATCCAATTTTTGTAACTACAACGCAATAAAAATATATATTTATGAACTCAATATATAAAAAAAGTGTTAAAGTAAAATGTGCATTTTACAGTGATGATGACCCATTTGACTGGCACTCAATCAGCTTCACTCAAAAGCTAATGCTTGTAGTATAAACAACACTGTGACATTATAAAAATAACAATTAAGAAAAACACAATGGACTGAATCTATTTCCAGTCATCAAAGGGGTTAAATAAAAATGTCAAAAGTCTTTAGGGAATAAAAGCAGAGGGTCCTGGAGGTTTGGCATCAGGGGTAAGTTCATCTGCAGGTGGTGTCAGGCTCTGCTGCTGAACTACTGGAGTCTGTCTGGGTCACTGACGGCTTCAGTTTACTCGCATCTGCAGGATGACACATTCAGATGTTAGGGCTCACTTTTTGATATTACATTTCAGTGTATGTTAAGCAGACACAAAAAGTACAACTATTAGTTCTCTTGCAATTATCTGTGATGCTTGGGAACACAAAAGAGGGGATTTTTCTTTTCTGCAAGTTAAGAATCTTGAATAATTCCACAATTATGTTTCACAATAAATTTTGCATAGCACCTCACTAGGTCATTATCTAACTTGTGTGCAAACATTTAATATAACATAAAACATTTTCAAGTGAAGCACTTGATTATGTGACTTTTTTTTTTATGTGCACACCGTCATTTATTCTGTAAAAGTGTTTCCATTATTGTCACCCATTAATATATTATCAGCTTTAAATGCATCTCAACTGAGCAGGTTTTTAATGCAGATTTTTTTAAGTTGATTTACATCTTGGCATTTCCGTCCAGCATTTATTTTACTTCAATATCCTAAAATAGAATTTCAACAAAGCTATTAAACAGCACAACATGTTTTAATAACATTAATAAAAAATGAAATGATTCTTGAGCACAGGGTATGTTAGATCTTAAAATGTCTTAAATTACAAAAGCTACATTTTAGTCTTAAATCAACTGAAATATTGTGTTGTCGGTCTTAAATCTGGTTTTTAACAGGTCCTAATTTCCTTTGTTCATGTATAGCTACTGTTGCACGGTTTACCGGTACTATGGTAGTATCGCGATACTATGGCTCCAAAATACTGGCGGTGCCACTGTAGTTTGTAAACGGTAGTATCGTCATTAATGGTCAATAGATAATGTTGCATGAGGAAAAGTCACTAAAATGCTCACACGTTTGTGCAACAATAGTTCATTTTATTTTAATAGTCTCTGGAGCCCTTAAAGGTTGAAAAACCGTGTAGAATTTATGGTAGCTTTTATGGTAGACATGACACGAGACTTTATCCAAAACTTTTTAGTAGGGATGTCCTGATCAGGTTTTTTTTTTTTAACCTTTTATGGTAGCCTATTGCACGTTCGAATGCACATTTGTGGTTTATTTCCTAATTTTGTTGGAAAAAATACTCTTTTGTAACTAATTGTATTTGGTAAAATTAGTATCTTTATTTTAGTGTATATTTTGTTGGTCAGTTATCTACAGAATGAATAAAGTTTAGGTGAAGTGAGGTGCAAATAATACTTTTTGGCCTTAAGGGAATTATGAATTAAATTCAAGTATTATAATATAAAATTTAGTATTTCTGACAATTTTCTTTATAATTTGAGTTATGAATTACAGTATCGCAATACTACTTGTTATCGTGATACTTTAGCTGGTATAGTATCGTAAGATTAATTAATGGTATCACGACAACCCTAATAGCTACCCAATCTAGCCATTAATACCCATACAATCACCAACAATCCATCTCAATAAAACTTTTTATTTAAAAATAGCATTTAATTACATTCCTTACAGTAACATTTCATTTATTTACTGCTGAGGATACTGACCTGACCTATTTTTATTATTATTATATACTGAAGTAATCAACACCTATGTTTTGTTCTGTACTTGGAAAGGGTTATAGGTTTTGTGAATGAATATATTTGGAAGTTAATAACAAATATTCAAACAAAATTATTATTATTATTGTATTATTAAATGTATTAACGTTTAGTCATTTTTTTATAGGGCAAGAGAAAATCTTTTCAAACTGGGATATTCAGAAAAAAATCCTTAACATTTAGCTCGGTATAATCTAAACTTTCATTCATAATGTCTTAAATTTAACTTAAACCCTGTGAGCACCAAAGTATAATTTCAGAATCATCTTTGAAGGATTAATCCTCAAGGGCTAAACATTCAGCTTGAAATCACACAGGATCCTTGCTTGGCTAATAACCATCAAAAGAGCCATAAGGTAAGTTGATTCAAGTATTTCTTGATTTTTGTCAAATTCCGATTGCTTCATATGTAGATTAAAGGTTAAAGTGTAGGAAGGTAATTAATGTAGAAAACTATTTACTCTCTCTTGTTTTAATTAGTTATATATACATCAATCACCAGCCACTTTTAGGTACACCTGTTTAGCTGCTCGTTATTGTAAGCAACCAATCAGATCAACCAAGAGACAATCTAGGTGTTCAAACTGACCATTAGAATGGTGATGAAAGGTAATTATGGCCATTTTGAAAGCCAACTATCAAGGTGTACCTAATAACATGGAGGGGAAGCGTGCATGGCTGTTTGGTGATTCTACAGGAAATGCATAAACATCAGAAAGACTTGACGTTTGATGAAGCTTTAGAAAGTCCTGCACACCTTGCAGCCAGCGTATCTGAGTAGCCGGACCGTAGCCCTGGTCATTCTTGGCAGCGATTCTGAAGACGATGGCAGGCCGTGCAGAGCAGTCGATGTGTGCATTGCTCAGCTGGGCTTCGGTGACCGTGCATGAAGTCTTGGTCCCCCGGTAGATTCGAATGAAGGCCAGTTCACCTGGACGCTCCACCATGCTGTTCCCTCGACTCTTCCTCACAGCCAGATACATCGAATACTCCATGATCTTCCCGGACACAGAGGTCGGAGGCTCCCAGGAGATGTGCACAGAGTCAGTATCCTAAAATCATGCATATAGGACAATTGCACAAAAGTGAACATTTAACCTGTGCAAATATTTATATAGCATAAAAGATTTAGAAAATAAGCTCTGAGAATGAAAAGTCATGTTTGTTTTTTGATGCGCATACAGGAATTTATTTGGTAAATGTGTTTCTATCATAGTCTATGTGCATGTATTATTATCAGATAAAATTTAATCTCTCAATGGGCTATATGCACAGACTTTACATTTTTGGCCAGCCAGGCTCAGCGCTTCAGGTCTTTACATTATGAAATCGCCACGTTTAAGGTCTGATTTTTTTAAAAAATCAGTGATCTTCACTGCCTGATAGATAAACAATATGAAGTGGGTCTAAGACTGGACAAGAAGCACTGCATTAGATTCCATTTCCCCCCGCCATCTTTTTAAAACATGAGTTTATTTTACCCCAGTATTTTCAATGGAGTTTCTGCGCTAGCCTGCTGGTACTGACGGTGCTAGCGGTTACATGGTCTTTCATCTCATTTTTTGCTTGAACAACTAAATGAATGCTTCAGTCTATTTAACTGAATGTATTTTAATGACATTACAACATCCATGCTGTAAAAGGAACTTTATGAAATTCAAAAAAATCGTCACATTAAGCGTTCACCGGCTGAAAAACACTAGCTGTGCATAGAGCCCACTGAGCTTTTATATGCATTTTTAGAATTGATGCACATCTTGGCTATTTCATCAGCATTTTTGTTACCCTGGACCACAAAACCAGTCTTCAATTGCACAAGTATAATAGTTTTGGCAATGGCCATAAATGAATTTAATGGGTCAAAATGTTGCATGAAGATATTTTGTACATTTCCCACAGTAAGTATATCAAATCTTAATTTTTTTTAACAGGGACAATGCTCATTAATCTACAGTAAAAACTGTAAATAAGCCAGATTAAAAAAAAAAAAAGATAACCTTAAATAAAAAACAGATTATTACCAATATGATATCAGTAAAATTGCATACAACAAAAATAATAATAATAATAATAAAAAAAAAACTATTTCATAAAATAAAATTACACAATCACAAACTTGATTCACTTTTAGCCATTTCTTTAACTTGTATTTAAATGTTGAGTATCTTGTAATACCCCTTAATTAGTAACATGAATTGCTAAGAATTTAATTTGGACAACATTATAGGCAATTTTCCCAGTGTTTGTGATTGTTTTTAATCCTAAGATTCCATACATTCAAATAGTTTTTTCTCAGCCAAATATTATCCTATCCTAAGAAACCACACAGAAGGAATGCACGATATTGAAAACAAATCCGACATTCGATATTTTGTTTATATTTGTTTATATTGCGATAGACTTTGTTATACGTGGAAAGAACTTTTATTTTAAGGTTCAGTTCTCGCTCTTGGCAAACCATTTAGACTTTTGCTTCAGTAAATTCCTAATTTGCTCCATATTAAAAGTTATCAAGGTACTTTAGGTATTTAGGAGTAGGATTAGGGATGTAGAATAAGATCATACAGAACATGTCGTTTATAAGCACTAATAAGCAGCCAATATCTCAACAACATGCATGCTAATAAGCAACTACTTAATGGTGAAGATTTTTCCCTAGAGTGTTACTAATTTTGATTGACTAGGATGATTCTGTAGGGGAGTGAACTCAACATTGCATATCATTACGACGTGACTATTGCGGATGCACACATTAAGATATCGATTCTGAAATGATTTATTGTGCAGCCCTACCACACAGCATATTTGTTCAGCTTTCAGATGATGTAAAGATCTCTTACGACAGGTTTTGTACTCCAGGGTCACAAATGTGTATAAAAACATAGCTAATGTCCTGGAATGTGAGATGTTTGCATCATGACTGAGGAGAGAATGATTATACCTTAGTGATTTTGACAGCAGATGGTGCGCCAGGAAATCCAGGCTGGCAGGTTTTGAACTCGCTGATGGGACTGAAGTCTCCCAGACCACAGCTGTTCAGTCCAGCCACCCTAAACCTGTATGTGATTCCTGAGTCCAACTCCTGCTTCTCGCAACCTGTAAAACTATGAGGACCCGGCAACTTCCACTGTCATGCAGAAAAAAAACGGTGATGTAAAACTGCTGGAATGCATTTCACAAACGTACAGTCTCTGTAGACAAACCTCGGTGTCAGATGATGCGCATTGAGCAGACAGCGCTGATGCCATGTCACCGTTCTCAGAAGGCAGGAAGTAGTGTGTAACCTCACAGAACAGTGTCTTAAACACACCCACGTCAAACCAATCCTTTGTGCTCTCAGGCTGTGAAGGAACACAGGAAATGTGTCAGTATTTTATAAGCTGATTTAAATGTGTTAAAACCACTTTTAACATCCTACCTGCTTGGATGGTTCCGGAGAAATATCTCGCTCTGAGAATACGAACATAACAGTAAGACAAGAAAACCACAGTTGGAAATCTCCTGACATGCAGATTTAATAGACTGCCAGGTTTACTTGCTTTATTTATTGCCACATCAGCAACCTATAGCTATTTTATGGCAGGATCAATATACTTAAAACATTACAGGATAAGAACAGCTTCATATATCAATAAGAGATGATACACAAACAAATATATAAATATAAATACATAAATCAAATGTATATTAACAGTAAAATATGATTTTTCGATTCAATATTTGATAAATAACTTGCAATTCTTCCTGGTGATAAATATACAGAGTGTATAAAAACGCTTGTCACCTGTTGGTTGGATGTCTGCCCCATCCTCTCCTTTTTCTTTCTGCCTCAAAAGGCTTTCCTGAAATGAATAATTTCCTCTCAGATGATAATGTCGCAGATAGTCTGAACGTTGCTGCTGCACAAAGACGCTAATCGAGACCAGCTCCAAATAAAAGTGTGCAATGACTTTAACAAATGGGGCTGAGTTGTTATCGTAAAGGCAAACATCTTCAAGGAGGATGCAGCACATCAATTAGACTTATATTAAAAACTACTTGGCTTAAATATCTGAGGTAACATTGTTCACAATACTACAAACTTTAGCAGTATTAATTTAGCAACATATTAAATGTTAATCATGTCCCGGCTGATAGTTGAAGTCATTTTTCAGTTAGATTATTAGCTATAGAGACAGACAGACAGACAGACAGACAGACAGACAGACAGATAGATAGATAGATAGATAGATAGATAGATAGATAGATAGATAGATAGATTGTTCTGACCTGCGATGAAGAGTCTTTCTCTCTTTTAATTTTGACATCTGCACTTTGTTTGGAGTCTAGACAGATGACAGGAAAAATAACACCAATAAAATGTAAATAATAATAAATAATTATTATATTTTTTAAATTATTATATATAAAAAAATAATAAAATATTTATATATATATATATATATATATATATATATATATATATATATATATATATATATATATATATATATATATATATATATATATATATATATTGGATTGGATATATATTGGATTGGATTACTTGTTGGCGAAAATTGATCGCACTAGATCAGTATGACGTGTGGCGGAGAGTGGTTATCCACGGGCTGCCCGTACTGTTGAAACATTACCACTATCGAAGACATGGTACTAAGTCCAGAAGACGCACCATGCACCCATAGCACTGTCCGACAGATTGCACGGGAGTCTGACAATTAATGACCCTGATATGTAAACGTTGCTTTTTCTGTGTGTTTTAATTTAGTTTGCAAGTTAAAATTGAAGCGTTCTGTCAATATTTGGGTATCATTGTTTAACACGGTAATGCGGTTATATAAATCAGGTGAGGTGGAAAACGTATACATATCATATAACTTCATCTATTTGCCATCTAATTACAAAAATATAATTAAAGTTGGAGGTATTTTGATGAAATTCTAATAGAATGAATTTTGCTTCTTGTATTTGGTTTCTTCTTATTTCTTAAGTCACAAAACACTTGCCAATCATTCTTTCATAACAGCCAATTAGGATTTTTAGCATGCAAAATGTGGCTGACATATTATACGCTTATATTTTATTATTTATAATACATAAATGAACATTATAAGACACAAGCTTTATTTACAAGTAAAAATAGTTAACACAAATACTCTGAACTCTTTTTTTGTACTGTTGCCCTCTGGAAGAAGGTTTAGAAGCATTAAATGCTCTTCTAATACTGTAGATATAAATTCACCTTTGTTCCTGAGGCAAAAAGACTTTATAAGCTCACATTTTTGCAAGTTTTTTTCTTATTTCTTTCCTTATTGCTGTGGTTTTTTTTTTGTAGTATGTTATATTTATGAGGTTATTATGAAGCATGCTGGATTGTGTTTTTTAATATTGTTTGTAAGTGTCTCTTTATGTGTTTGTTGTATCATGATGCGACTGATTTAATTGCCCCAGGTGGGATTAATTAAGTTGTTAAACAGGTTAAGAAGCATTAAAAAAGTGTAATAATAGTTTTTTAATACATGTAATAGTAATACTTAATATTAATGTAATAGTATTTTAAACTAATAGATTATGTAGTAGACAAATCAACTGAATTTACAATAATAATTCAGAACATCTCATCATACATTTAAGCACACATTAAATAATAATAAAAAAATTTTCAATTAGTAGATTGTGTAAATATTAGTCTACAAATCGACTAAATTTACAATCATAATATAGAGCATCCTATCATACTAAGTGTTTAATTAGTAATACCTTTCTGTGCAGATTCCCTTCTGTCTCCTGGCTCTGGTGGAGGAGTCGGTGCCGTCTGTGGTTCAGCTGAAGTGGAATGATGAGATGTGATTGGCTGCAACTGAAGCAAGTAACACTCAGCCGCAAGCAAGGGCCGCCAGGCGACGTGCAGCATGCTGATGGTGGACTTCACAAGAAACACTGCGCCAGGGGTGGCGGGCCTCTCGGTTTCCAAGTACCACAGATCTTTGCAGCACACCTGATAGTTATTGTACTTTTTGTATCCGTCTCGGCCACTCCAGACACATAATCGAGTGCCGACTGTTACCGCGCAGTGCCCGGCGCGTGCTTTCGGCCAGTCCGTATTGCTTTCATCCTGTTCAACCAATCCCTGCTGGTGCTGTTCGGGCGTCAGGTTATGCCATGTCAGCGTGTCTACAGTAAGCAAGCCATAGCAAGAGAGAAATTTGTTATTGAAGCTGGATTATGTAGTTGCATTAACAACACAGTGTTCTTTGTCGTACCAAAGTTTAGCATGGAAAGAGAGTTGGTACAGATCCACTTGACTCCATCTGCAGCAAGTGCCTCTTCTTCCTCTCCAATGGGAACCCAGCCTCCGAACACATATAACCTATGATGAAGAACCAAGAATGGGAGGTAAAATTAAAAGAGAAATTGGCAAAATGCACATAAATTAATTGAACGCTTAAATATGGAAACATAGTTTTGAACATTGTACATTTGAACTTTTATTATACACTTTTGCTCTGATTGCTGCAAAAGTATGACAAATGTTGTGTGTTTGTATTAGAATCAGGATTAATACGATAACTTAATATACATACACATCATATGCACATGCAATTTATTAAGCATAACACTTCAGTTATTGTGATTTTGCATCTATAATCATCTAGATACACATTTGCAAAAATTACAACTGAATTACAACTGGAGAAATGCAAGTCTGTGGGGGACAAATGTAATTGTGAAATATGTAATATATATATATATATATATACCAAAACTTGTAGGATGTCTAATGAGAAAAAAAGTTCCAAAAAGACTAAATAGTTCGACATAATCTACTGTATATCAAACTTATAATATCACAATATGGATTATACAGGCAGTGCAGAATTATTAGGCAAATGAGTATTTTGACCACATCATCCTCTTTATGCATGTTGTCTTACTCCAAGCTGTATAGGCTCGAAAGCCTACTACCAATTAAGCATATTAGGAGATGTGCATCTCTGTAATGGGAAGGGGTGTGGTCTAATGACATCAACACCCTTTATCAGGTGTGCATAATTATTAGGCAACTTCCTTTCCTTTGGCAAAATGGGTCATAGTGAGATATCTTGCAGAGGGATGCAGCGCTCTTAAAATTGCCAAGCTTCTGAAGCGTGATCATCGAACAATCAAGCGTTTTATTCAAAATAGTCAACAGGGTCGCAAGAAGCGTGTGGAAAAACCAAACCAAAAACCAAGGCGCAAAATAACTGCCCATGAACTGAGAAAAGTCAAACGTGCAGCTGCCAAGATGCCACTTGCCACCAGTTTTGCCATATTTCAGAGCTGCAACATCACTGGAGTGCCCAAAAGCACAAGGTGTGCAATACTCAGAGACATGGCCAAGGTAAGAAAGGCTGAAAAACGACCACCACTGAACAAGACACAAGCTGAAACGTCAAGACTGGGCCAAGAAATATCTCAAGACTGATTTTTCTAAGGTTTTATGGACTGATGAAATGAGAGTGAGTCTTGATGGGCCCGTGGCTGGATCGGTAAAGGGCAGAGAGCTCCAGTCCGACTCAGACGCCAGCAAGGTGGAGGTGGAGTACTGGTTTGGGCTGGTATCATCAAAGATGAGCTTGTGGGGCCTTTTCGGGTTGAGGATGGAGTCAAGCTCAACTCCCAGTCCTACTGCCAGTTTCTGGAAGACACCTTCTTCAAGCAGTGGTACAGGAAGAAGTCTGCATCCTTCAAGAAAAACATGATTTTCATGCAGGACAATGCTCCATCACATGCGTCCAAGTACTCCACAGCGTGGCTGGCAAGAAACGGTCTAAAAGAAGAAAAACAATTGACATGGCTTCCTTGTTCACCTGATTTGAACCCCATAGAGAACCTGTGGTCCATCATCAAATGTGAGATTTACAAGGAGGGAAAACAGTACACCTCTCTGAACAGTGCCTGGGAGGCTGTGGTTGCTGCTGCACGCAATGTTGAAGGTGAACAGATCAAAACACTGATCGAATCCATGGATGGCAGGCTTTTGAGTGTCCTTGCAAAGAAAGGTGGCTATATTGGTCACTGATTTGTTTTTGTTTTGTTTTTGAATGTCAGAAATGTATATTTGTGATTGTTGAGATGTTATATTGGTTTCACTGGTGAAAATAAATAATTGAAATGGGTATATATTTGTTTTTTTGTTAAGTTACCTAATAATTATGCACAGTAATAGTCACCTGCACACACAGATATCCTCCTAAAATAGCTAAAAATAAAAACAAACTAAGGCTACTTCCAAAAATATTCAGCTTTGATATTAATGAGTTTTTGAGGTTCATTGAGAATATGGTTGTTGTTCAATAATAAAATTAATCCTCAAAAATACAACTTGCCTAATAATTCTGCACTCCCTGTATACTATTTAGAAACGCATTTAAATCCCATTTAATGACATTTAAACATTTTGGGTTACATATATAGTCATATTGCACAGCCCTATTTCAAACTCAACAACAGATGTGTGTGTGTGTGTGTGTGTGTGTGTGTGTGTGTGTGTGTGTGTGTGTGTGTGTGTGTGTGTGTGTGTGTGTGTGTGTGTGTATATATATTAGTGCTGTCAATCAATTAAAAAAAATTAACGGGGCATAAATAATATGTTGCTGAAGGAAAGTGAAACTGCCAAACTGCAGTTAAAGTCGATAGATTAAAAATGAAACACTCGAAATTACATGAAACTCTGGAGAACACGCTGGATAGCTTGGTGATGTGACATTAATTGTTTTATACTTTCCTTCTAAAAGTCCTTCCTTGGTCTTATCCATATTTCTTTGCACGTTGAACAAACGTCGACCACAAAAGGAAATAAAAAAAACTGCAGCTGCGTTATTTTTTTTTTAACGTGTTAAATATTTCATTAATTGCATGAGTTAACACGCTAATTTTGACAGCACTAATATATATATATATATATATATATATATATATATATATATATATATATATAAAATGCAGTAATTATATTTTCTTTTGCTTCAAATCAGTTATGGTTTATTATGGCAGTTATAAATTACTTTTGGGTACCATCCTTCAACAACATGACAGTAAGTGTTTAACAATTAGGTTAGTAGGCAGAAAGTATGCAGTTTTATGTCATATGACCATTTACACTATGAACCCAATCCAGCTGAATGTGTTTTTGACTATCTGTGTACGTGGATGAACATAAAAAATACTTCAGACAGCATTTACAATGGTATCCAATGATGACACATCTTAACACCATGTGTAAACAGAGCTTAAACAAACAAATATATATATATATTTTTTGACATTACTTGTTTGCAATCACATTGGAGGTGTGCAGACTCCTGGGTAGTGGCAGTTGACCTCTGGTTGGAGGCAATGACCAAGTCATAGTCTCTGAAATAAATAAAACATAAGTGTAGAGTAAGTTAATTAATATGTAATAAACAGACTATATACCGGTTTATTATTATAAAATACCTTACCAATGTCTAACTGCCACAAATCATTCAGTCTGTCCCCACACATGCCTCCAAAGATGTAAAGCTTCGGTGAACTGCCACCTTTTCCACAGTACACCACAGAACTATGGGACTCCCTTGCTGATGGGCCTCCACCTTTAGTTTCAGGAATGTTCCAGCCCTTAACACCGGATTGGGCCTGCAGCTCCAGCTCATAGAAGTCATCCAGATACCTACATAATGCAACGAAAGTACACCATCCATGGAAGTATGCATCAGTTGTTGAGTTTGACATAGGGCAGTGCAATATGGCATTATATGGACTAAATAAAAAGTCTTTAATTTTTCACTGATTCACTAATTCACTGATTGAATTTACAGAAATGGTACTATATCAGGATATATATGGTTATCAGGATATGAGACGACTTATATCATGATGTGAGACTTTTGTCATATCGCCCAGTCCTAGTTTGACATGATGTTTGCATGCAAAACTGCTCACCGTGGTATATTTCCATTTGGGTCCTCACTGTCATTGGCCATTCCTCCAAAAAGGTAACACTTATTAGCATGAAGAGTGAAGCTGTGGCCAATTCGTGGGCATGGAAGCAATCCGTTTTTTGGTGGACGGGGCTTTAGTTTCTTCCACAGCCATCGACTTGCCTAAAAAACGAGATATAAATTCAGGACCCTCCTATAAAACAACCATAAACTTTTAATGCTTTAATTTTGTTATCAAATAAATGTCATTTCATCACCTGCAGTTCATAGAGACTGTTGGTGTACTGGCCAAACTCAACCATCCCTCCAAACACCAATATCCGTGTGCCTTCACAAACAAAGCCATGAGCAGCACAGCCAGGTGGGATATCTCCTCTCACTGCAGGCAGGAACCACTGCTTGGTCACTGAAAAATTTAATATTTGTATTAATAAGCTTCATTATGTAATGCATATGTAATATCAATACTATTAAATGAATATAAAAATCAATGTTAAGGCATGTCTAACTATTTTAATGCACATTAATCATTACAAATAAGTATAAACATTTTCAACAATTTGAATATATATATATATATATATATATATATATATATATATATATATATATATATATATATATATATATATATATATATATTACCAAAGACTGTAAGGAAAGGGACTCATTCATTCCAGTGAACTACATGTACTCTGAAGTCACGCCTCCACATGCGAATATGCATATCTTATGTTGTTTTATAAACAATGCATGCGCTCTGTTGGGTAGTGCGAATGCAGTTTTTGTCTATCTAGTGCCCTACCTGAGTTATAAACATGCAGATCGGTCGCTATTCCCTCGTTTCCACCTCCAAACACAACCAGCAGCTCTCGGATGGCCACGGCCCGGTGCCCGTGCCTCGCCCTCGGAACAGGTCCAGCATAGGACCGAACCCTTTTCCATAGGGGACCTTTATTAATCATAATGGGCTATCGGTATTTTTTCATATAGGTTTGTTTATGCACAAATGCATTGTATTAAGAGTACAGCATGCAAACAGTTCGAATCACTTCCCCGTGCCTCAAAAAGCCGACTGCGATTGGCCTGACGCATGTCATGTGATCAGAACGCGGCGCACTTTCCACTAATCAGAGACGTGTTCTTCTTAAGCCCCTCCCATTTCTTACAGACCCAGTAAATAAGCCCCTGGGGCAGTAAAAAGCTAGTAAAGTAAAATTATTTACTTTTTATTATTAACAATTCACGGCAGAGTGTGTAAAAAAATACAGTTTGATGCATTAAATTAATTCTGTAGAAAATGAAAAAAAAAAAAAAAAAAGGTTCGGGACCCCCAGGAGGCAGCAAGTTGCATCATGGGGGCCCTTGGAAATGTTTTGAAATAAAAAAACAACTATTAAGTCACAAAAAGCATAAACATAATGCATATTTTAATGTAATAAAAATGTAATTAAACAGTAATACAAAAATATGATTATATGATTTGAATAAACCATACAAAGATTAAAGGAAATACAAAACGGATAAAGCAAAATACTGTAGATTAAAATTACTACAATGTATGATTGACGACTAAATCGAGAATAAATTAGTATTGTAAAGAATTAGTATTCTTACTATTACAATATAATAGTAACTTAAGGAAACTAAAACTTTGTCAAATAATATTTTAGACCTATTTTTCTTAGTTGGGTCTTTATACAAACCTTTTAGGGTTCCTCAACATTGGAGGTCCATAGCATCTCCCCTGCTGTAGACTGTGAAAGAAATGAATGAAATGACATTAATACAATAGAAATAATCTACTTGCATCATAAAAAATGCATGTGGTAACTCTTTATTATAATAAATGCATATTATTATTATTATTATGCTGTTATAGAGACAGAACAAAAATTTATTTTTAAAAATACAGTATCTTATATGATACTACAACATTAATATTCCAGTTGTTCTTTCTACATTTGTGTACTGTTATTTTATCTATTTAATTTTTTTTAATCATGATTTAAATATGACACCCACCAAACTGTAATTAAATCTAAGTTTTAAATTGCATAATATTTAAAATATGTATATTTCAGGCATGTTTAAAACAAGAATCACATGATTAAAATGAAACCTTTAAAATCATTACATCATTTAGCACAGGGGTGTCCAAACTCCTGGAGGGCCAGTGTCCTGCATAGTTTAGCTCACACTTGCTTCAACACACCTGCCAGGACGTTTCTAGTATATCTAGTAAGAGCTTGATTAGCTGGTTCAGGTGTGTTTGATTAGGGTTGCAGCTAAACTCTCCATGACACCGCCCCCCAGGACCGAGTTTGGACACCACTGATTTAGCAAGATCACATATTTTGTACATGTTTTAATATTCTTTTTGTCACCGTTGTAATATCTCAGCCGACACCTAGAGGTCAGCAAAAGTCTGTAAGGATTTATGAATTTCAGAAGCATAGCGAATGAGGAGGAATGGTTTTGCAGACATACAATAAAGCTAGACGTTATGGGTCATTATTAATTTAGACACAGCCAGATACGCTCAAAAACAATATATTCTTCAATGAAACCCAAATACCTTTTTGCCTGAGGAAAATCTGGCTGTGACATTCAGAGGTATATTGTCTGAGTGAAAGTATTAAGTTGTTTTTATGTGCAAGTTTGTCGGTTTTAAACGAGGGGAAAGATTTCCTCTGACACATGTTTATGCAGGAACACATTTCACGCTTTTAAAGCGGTGTTTTACATTTGGCATTTACTTTGTGGTAAATCTAAGTTTCTATATAAAACAAAATGCTAGTTTCCAAGTTTGTAGCATATATTTACTGTTTACTTGTTTTTCAAACACGCTAAAGTCATTTACACCACTGGTGACCCGGAAGTTTTGCTCGTCAAACGCTAGCTTGCGTTGCTAATTAATTAGCGAAAATAGTTTACATTAACAACGATTTTACAAGAAAAAAGTTTCAAAAACATGTTTATTTAGAGGTCTAAGTTATGGTACCCCTAACTAACAATGGTTTTGTTACAATATTAGCTTATGGTAGCCCTATTTGAAGTAAAACTTAGGTAAAAAGTAAAGTAAAACTTTTTTTGTCATTAGGCTATGACAAAATGTATGGTTACTACACGTTTACTATATTTATTATAGCCTACTAAAATAATGTTTATTGTTTTTGTACTAGTGTAGGCTTTGTGTGTGTAGAAACATGGATAACAGCGTTGTGAGAAAGTTGTAATCTTGATAATACAATGTTTACATTTTGCATTTTATTTCGAGATTATTTTAATCTTATTTAGTTTATATTTCTACATTTTTAATCAAAGATTTGCCCAAAAAGTGAGAAATATGATCACATATGTATGAGTACATTTCTAATTGTATACTTTACAATGTAAAAAAAGAAATAGTCCTTTATATGTGGTCAATAAATAGATTGAATTTACAGAAATAGTACTATATCGTCTTGTATATTGTTATTATGATTTGCGATGACTTATATCATGATGTTAGATTTCTGTAATATCGCCCAGCCCTAGTTTGACATGATGTTTGCGTTTAAAAATACTAATAAAATAGCCTACTAAAATCATGTTTAATTTTTGTGCTAGTGTACGCTACATGAAGTTGTAATTTTCGATAATACAATGCTTACATTTTGCATTATTTTTAATCTTGTTTATTTTATATTTGTACATTATTAATGAAAGAAATTGCCATTAAGTTCTAAATAAAGTGAGAAACATAATCACATATGTATGACTACATTTCTGAGTGTATACTTTACAATGTGAAAAAGAAATAGACCTTTGTGGTCAATATATATAGATTGAATTTACAGAAATGGTATATCGTCATGTTTATCGTTATCAGGACTTATATCATGATATGAGATTTTTGTCATATGGCCAAGCCCTAGTTTGACATGATGTTTGCATTTAAAAATACTTAAATAAAATAAAATAGCCTACTAAAATCATGTTTGATTTTTGTAAGCGTGTAGGCCACGCTCAGAGTTAAGGCAAGCACACATCTAAGCTACTGTAGGCTAAGTTGGAAGTGACTCTGTGAAAAATTATGGTTTGGCTTTCGTGATTGGAAAACTGCTTCATGCTGTGTCTGTATAAAAAATGAAATTGAAAACGAACAATGGATTGCTGTTGTAATTAGCCATCTGACAGCTATTCTCCAGCATGATGACAGCTTACACTTCCTGCACTGATTTCAGAGAGAAAAACGGCATGTTTCACAACAGCCCCTGTCAGTTTTTTTATAGTAATTCTTTGTTGTTTTGAAGGATATGTAGCTACAGAAGTTTATGTGAATATACGAGGTATGCATATATATACAATACAATATATGAGATATGTGAATATATGAGGTATACATATATGATGTGCACTCTTACAAAAATTAAACATGATTTTGGCTATAGTAAATATGTGTAGTAACCTTTTTTTAATTCTTTGTATTTTTTAATTGATTTTGTCTTTGATTTACTCTTGTTGTTTGTTGCTTTTAGTTTTTGTGAAGCACGTTGGTCAACTTGGGTTGTTTTTAATTGTGCTATATAAATAAACTGTCATTACCATTGGCATTATGAGGAAAGTATGTCAATTCTATGTGAATAATATAAAAATCTTATGCTTTTTTTTTCTATGTGTGTTACAGTGTGCAGGAGATGGAATGGAGGATTATACCCAGATATACTTCCGGATAAAGACAGAGATTGGAAGTCTCTGGAAAAGTAAACAAGGCAATGCTCGTTTAATAGTATTAGAGAGATGATGTCATGTGCGAGGGGTTGCCGGGAAGAGAATAGAGCGAGGGATGCCGGAAGAAATTTTGCTTAGACAAGCAGCATTCCAGCAAACTGGAAAGTTTGTTGCCACTCCAATAATTCATTCTTCATTTTCAGCTTAGTCCCTTTATTAATCTGAGGTTGCCACAGCGGAATGAACCGCCAACTTATCCAGCATATGTTTTACGCAGCGGATGCCCTTCCAGCTGGAACCCATCACTGGGAAACATCCATACACACTAATTCACACACATGCACTATTTACAATTTAGCATACCATATTCACCTATACCACATGTCTTTGGAGTGTGGGGGAAACCGAAGCACCCAGAGGAAACCCACGCCAACATGGGGAGAACATGCAAACTGCACACAGAAATGCCAACTGACTGAGCCGAGGCTCAAACCAGCGACCTTCTTGCTGTGAGGCGATTGTGCTACCCACTGTGCCACCGTGACCCCCCCCCCCATTCCAATAATGTGTCATTTTTATAGTAGGCAGCAGTGTCAGGGAAAGTTACTTCTGAAAGTAATATATCACAATGTTGTGTTACTTCTTTAAAAGATAACTAAATATGTTACTTGGTCACTTTTTAAGGAAAGTAATGCATTGGTAGTTTTGCGTAACAAAAACTGTAGATTTTGCAAACTTGCAAGGTAGCTAGGAGGTTTTGAAAACGTTTAAAAATGCAGTAAAGTTATTAAAAATGCAATAAATTTGATTAATGCATATTTTAATTGTTATATTTTTATGCTTAATATAACGTGAGTAACACACTGAGACGATCGCTGTATTGAAACACTTATGTTTTTACTAAGGAAATACTATACACAGCCAGAATTCTTCAAGTGCAGTGTATCACATATATGAGGAGAACTAGAGTGCCTTCTAGCCTTATAACATCTAGTGCATACATATTCCTCCTCACCACTTCGTGTGATTGTACTTCAGTTACAATAGTCTTACATTACATTGTCTTACACTCTTTGTTAAACATATGGCATATCAACATACAATTATACAGCTTATACAATATAACAAATTTTGCAAAACTAAATCTAGAATCCCTACGTCTATACTACAACCTTTCAACGAATCAATGTCATATAAAAATATGGTGTGTGTGTGTACTAAGTCTAACGGAAAAAGAAAAGTTGCTGAAAATGAGAGTATAGTTCCAATCAATCGGCCTAGAAAATAGCAACTTTTAAGTTTCTTTTGGTACAATGTAACTACAGAAGAGTGATGAAATTTAACCAAACCTTTTGGTCATTTTTGAGCGAGATGCTAATGGTCTAATCCGATTCAATGATTTATGCTAAGCTAAGCTAAAAGTGTTATCGTCAGACCCCGAGATCGGCTGAATGGATTAAAAAATGGTTAAACTCAGCTGTCTAACTTTAGGGGAGCTGTAAAATAAGCATCTTTAAAATAATTGTTCCTTTAAATGTTTATTACATTTTTCTTCATAGCATTTTAGGGGTTTTCACCTTTATTGATAGGACAGTGGAGATTTAAAGACAGGAAAGTGTGGGGAGCAGAGATCGACAAGGCACTCCAAGCCGAGAATCGAACTCTGGTCGCCGCAAGCACATCAGCACATGTGTTGACGCACTAAATACTAGGATATTGGCGCCGACTAAATGTTCCTTTAATCCTAAATTCCTTCAACAAACGGACAGGAAGCCATCAGTCAGTAAATAGAAAAACAAAGTAAAAGATTAGAAAGTAATGTATTACTATAGTAGTTACTTGAAAAAAGTAATCTGATTTGAATTGTAACATACAGGGGTGCAGCTGGCCCTCTAAGTGAAGAGCGGGGGGTCTTTAGCAGACAAAAGTGAAGGGAGGGTGTTGTGGACGAAATATTAATATAATAGTAACTCCTGGGGTCCCTTAAAGTGTGTGGGCCCTTAGAATCAACCACCCCAGCGGCATCCCTGGTAACATATATACTTTAAATTAACAATTGGATAGCCATATTGTGTCTTAAATGCCTTTTACTCAAAAACAGACATACCTTAACGTCAAAATATAGTTGTGCTATGGCTAAGTTGTTGCTTTTATTGAGAAATAATGAGGGCAAACATGCTGAGTGGGTGAGATATGGAGATATGAGGAGAATATGATGCAGACAGCTGGAGAGGAAGGCATTAGGAGGCATGTAGGAGAATTATGGACACGTAGAGGTTGTTTTCATCATTCAGACACAGGAGGACTTCCAGTCTTCTATTTTGGATGCTTCCACCATTAACCGCAATCTAAACTTCCTGTCTTAAACAATGCACTCACTTTCCTTCCTGGCAACCAATTTAACGTATTGTTTAAGTTTGAGCACGAGCTATAGGACAACAAAGTGTTCATCCAAACCCGATTGTGTTTAAAATAAGTATGTTCTTTGATATCCTTGAAACACTCATTTTGTGTTGGGTTGAAGTCTATGGGACAATTGTTTCCCACTGTGAAATGTAGTTTATTTTTATCACTCAAAGGATGATTAGAGGAAGAAATAGTGAAGGATGTTGGAAAAACAGCCATTGACTTCCATAGTATTTTTTGTTCCTACTATTTTTTCCCAACATTCTTCAGAATATCTTGTTTTGTGCTCAACAAAAGAAAGAAATACTTAAATGTTTACAACCACTTGAGTGTAAGTAAATGATGAGGAAATGTTAATTTTTGGTGAAGCACTAAATGGGAGTAAAAATTGATGTTCGTAAAACGACACATTTGTTAATTCATTTATTAATCAATTCTAGCAAGGAATGAAAACTTGAAATAGTTGAGTGAAAATGCAATATTTTATTATAATAATTAATTATTAGCTCCTAATTAGTGTTTAATAATGTTTAATAAATAGCTCATAATTAGTGTTTCGAGTGTCTTAGAGTAAACTACAAGTGCTGAGTTGCTTAAAACTTGCATTTGAAAATGCAACGTGTGCCAAACATCTCTCCAAGTCTGTAATGAATGTGCTTCATAATTCTGTTGTCAACAAAAAAAATAAATAGTTTCCATAATTGTATTTTTGCTATATAAAATGCGTTTTATGGTCTGTTAATTTTAGTTTTAGGCCCTTCTGTAAATGTTAGGCATGCACTAGAATTAATATGAGTTGAGAATGTTAAATCTTCTACTTCACCTGAACTTATCTAACCTTTCTTTGCCTTTCAGGAGCATGTGAGGACATGTCAATTACTGCAAACCCAATTAAATCAAGGAACTGACAGCGCTGGAAACATCAGAGACTAATGTAAGTTAGCATGTTTGAAGAAAAAGTGACACATTAATGAAATACTCCATAAAAAGACCCCCCTCCCTCGATTTAATTAAAATTGACAGGAACATTCAAAAATAGATATTTTTCATTCTGGAATACATTTTGCTTCCTAAAATGAATATTTCAGTCAAAGATCCAGTTTTAATAGTCTGAAATGGAAACATTTTTGACTGTAAAGAACAATTCTTGAGTTTTAATGCATATTATATATATATATATATATATATATATATATATATATATATATATATATATATATATATATATATATATATATATATATATATATATATATATATATATATAATCAAAAGTGTCAACAAAGATTCTTTAAGATTATGGGCCCTAACGTACGCCCAGTGCAATAAGGTGCAAGATGTGTTTGGTGTGATTTGTTGCGATTTTCAGACCAGTGCAACCCTAATTCTCTCGTTTTGCACTTTTGTTTAAATAGCAAATCCATTTGCACCACTTTGTGGACTCATGGGTGTGCTGGTTTAAAATAGAGGTGTGTTAAGGCGCATCGTTGGCGCGTTGCTATTTTAAAGAACTGAATTAGACAGTGCCACTGACCAACTAAAGTCCAGTGCAGAATGTGCTTGTTATGCGCCTTTGTGTGTTCAACGCGTACACATTCCTTAATACACACAGGATGTACATCAATACACAAATATCTTTACATATGAAAAAGAATTAATGGATTAAAATATTTAAAAAATGATTAATTTCTACATTAAAAACATTTGCATAATGTTTTTATTATTAGTATTATTTATGCATATTTACATTTGTTTTAATAAAAACAAGTTTAGATTTGTCCACCTGTTGGGTTTTGGAGACGTATGCATCACTATATGGGAATATGACGTGTGTTTGGATATAACTCACACTTTGTTATTATTGTTTATTTATTCGTTTGCTCAAATTAGATCTGAATTTATAAATAGTTTTAAAACAAATCTTTGCGCTTGACAAACAAAATTAAATGTGTAGGCTAATAGATGTTTTCAGTGGAGTGCGTACTACACCGTTTCCTTATCTACAAAAGTAAAGGAGTAAAGTAAAGACTAAAAGTAAAGTAAAGAGAAAGTAAAGAGGCTGAATGGAGGAGGCTCGTTCTTTATCCTCGTGCTGCAGATGCTCTGTTTAACTGTTTTCTTGCTAGTGAAGCAAATGTGCCATGGTGCTACGCAACTGACTCTTAAAGGGAATCAGAGATGAGACTCTGATAGGTTTAATGCACGTTATGCTCAAAACACACCCATAACTCATTAAGAGAATAAGCACAACCCTGTTAGACCATGCGCCAGGGCGCAGAGCATATTTTTTCCGTCCTTAAAAGAGCAAAAGTGGAGTCAGACATGCCCTTAATGCTTTTGCGTCATGCACTTTAGATTTTGCGCCTAGATCGTTAAAGTAGAACCCTGTGAGTTAAACCCATGTCTCATCTAGAACCTTCTGGATGTAATTTGAAAAAGATCAGGCAAAGTAATCTAAGAGGGCATTTATGACACCGTGCTTTAACTAAAAACAAAAACTTGAATGCATTTTGGGGGCCTAAAACTGTAAACATGTCAAAGTGGGTTTCAACATGTAGGTTTTAAATAATGTTTTCATGTCTGATTCAATAGAAAAAATGCAGTGTGCATGCATATTACCGGTTCGGTTGATGCACAAGTAAAGACAAAACTACAATGATTAAATACAATGTAATACAAAGGTATCACCATGCTAACCTTGCATGAATAAACCAACTTTCAAGGGGGCACTTGACTATGTTGCCATATACACTAATTAACTGAAAAAGAATACAAAGGAAGTTTTTAGTACACTTTTTATACAATAGCAACATAAATTTGCAGTACAAAATATGAATTAACTGATATTAATTAACCAAATGATTTTTACAATGACAGCCCACATAAAAATGATGAGAACGTGACACAATAAATCAGACTTAATCCAAATTTTATATGGTAAAAATACTAATATCTAGAAGTTGTTATGCACACAAATACATCCTATTTAACAACTTAAGTTGTAATAAAAACCTTCATTTGCATAATTAGCAACAAAAAATAAGAATAAACAATCATTCCAAGAAGAAACCATGACATTTCTTTAATTAACGGTACATTTTCACTAGTAAAACTGCAAATAAAACAATATTTTACCCCAAAATTACATTAAAATTTTGTTCTGTAAAATTTTTCATTGCATAATTTATTATAGTGTTCTGCAGTTTTGTTCACATTAAAATAATGCACATTTTGTTACACTCTCCTAATGTAAATCCCAATTAAGTGTATTTACATTTGTGTGAGTGTACCATACCTGCTTTACTGGAACCTCCCGGCTCTGTCTTGTATATTTAATGTTTTTTTTAAAGTCCACATGGCCCTCTTCATTATTAGATTTGCTTTCTAAAAAACCAAGAACCTTTCCTGTTTGACTCATTGACAAGGCAGGCTTTTCCCGTCCACGACATTTAAGTTTAAGAGATGAGCCTGATATTACCTGTCAATTGGGTTACAATCCCATAATAAAACGCTGATTGCTTTCCAGTAGCATTCGGATCCGAAGACCAAACCCGCATTATGTGACAAGATCATTTGAGACCCGGCTTAGCCTGAACGTACCTGTTGATAAGGCTGGGATTGGGAGATCGGAGCCACTGGGGTTTTCATTTTAGGCAGATAAGAGAAAGCTATGAGAGATGAGGAGAGTTTAAACGTAAACCGCACTGAGTTTGAAGCAGATGTAAAGGATCACGCTTTCACATGCAGAGCGCTGCGTTCACCAGATTTTCTCACACTCACACATTAGTGGCCCTGAAGTGGACACCCAAAACATTTAAAATGACCTTGCGTTTAATAGCAATATCAAATCAAGTAGTGTTTGTTTTAAGTAAAGGTAGTATTAGCATAATTTCATTTACATTTAGTCATTTAGAAGGTGTTTTAATGTGTTTTTTAATGTTAAGCCAGATTTTCTCACACTCACAGATTAGTGCGCCTGAAGTGGACACTCAAAACACACTTAAAAATGACATCACATAAATAGCAATATCAAATCAAGTAGCGTTTGCTTTAAGTAAAGGTAGTATTAGCATAGATTCCATTTACGTTCAGCCATTTATAAGGTGGTTTTAATGTGGTTTTAATGTTACGCCAGCTTTTTTTACACTCACACATAAGTGGGCCTCAGGTGGACACCCAAAACACTTAAAATTACGTTGGATTTAATAGCAATTTCAAATCTAGTAGTGTTGGTTTAGTATAAGCATAGATTTCATTTACATGTAGACGTTTAGAAGGTGTTTTTAATGTGGTTTTTTGTATGTTAAGCCAGATTTTCTTACACTCACAGATTATTGGACCTGAAGTGGACAGCCAAAACACACTTAAATATCGTATTTTATAGCAATATCAAATCAAGTAGTGTTTGTTTTAAGTAAATGTAGTATTAGCATAAATTTCATTTACATTTAGAAAGTGATTTTTAATGTGTGATAAACATCATATGCAATTTATTAAACAAAAGACTTCTGTTATTGTGACTTCTGTTTTCCCAATCTTGAGTTAAAGTCTTGCAATTCAGATTTTGCATCTATAAACATCTAGATACAAAAAATGCAACTGGAGAAAAGCAATTTTGTGGAAACAAAATCTGAATTGTGAAGTATGAACTCTGAAAAATAGGTCAAATTTGCAAGATGTAAGTTTGGAATTGCAATTTTTTTTTTTGATTCTGACTTTACTCTCAAAATCTTGATTTTGTTTATTTCGTTATGGAGCCAAAACTGTTGGATAGCCTTTAAACTTGCAGTAAGGAAAAATAAAATTGCATCTAAAAAAACTGATTAAAGCATTAAAAAAATCTCTTTACATTTTCACATTTTCAGTCAGAATTTTGAGACCTATAATATTCAAATGGTCATTTCAGAATTTTGAGATTGTATCTTGCAGTTTTAATGCTTTTCCACAGAAATGCAAATTTGTATCTTGCAGGTTCGAGTCAGAATTATGAGATTGCAAATGAGGAAAATAGTCACAGTTCTGAGGGAAATAAATGATCATAATTGTGTGATGTAAACTCAGAACTCAGAGGAAACAAGTCAAAATTACAAGATATAAGAAGAATAAAAGAATATACAAATATAACTGACATCTTACACTGTAAACAAAATGCTGGGTTCCACACAATCGATTTGTGTTGGGACAACATGAAGTAATTAAGTTAACTTAGTTTTTACAAATTTAAGTGGGTTGAGTATAAAACAATCAACAATTTTATTTTTATTTTAGCAGTCAGCCTCATGTGTCATATATCATTTTAAACAGAAGAACCTGAAGTTTTAATCTGTATCATTTAAAAGTCCAATGTTAAATATTTTCGGTCTAAAAACATATGAACAGACAGAACATTTTCCAGAATTTTAAGAAAAACGTTTTTTTAAAAATTGGCATTTTCCAGTTAATGCAAACAAAACCTCATAAAGTTTGTTTGTTTGTTTTCTGTAGGAATAAATACTTTGATGTTTTATACTTCCAATAAATATTTTGTCTACATCCAACATGTCCTGAGCAAATTATAGCATTTTATTTCAATGTTATTCTAGGGGTTTTTCAGTAAAAAACTGGTACATACTGACAATGTAGATGCCCAAGATGCTTGCATTTTTAGTTTTCTCTAATTTATTTTAGCAGTCAGCATCAAGTATAACATTTTAAGCAGGAGAAGCTGAAATTTCAATCTTTATTTTAAAAATTCCAATTTAACATTTTTATGACAAAAAAAAGATTAATTTTACAGAATTTTAAGAAAAAAGACTAAAATATGTAGCATTTTTCACAGCTAACTTTGTTTTTGTTTCTTTAGAAAGTTATGCTAGGATGTTTTATACTTCCAACTTACATTTTGTCTACATCTAACATTTCCTAAGCAAGTTATAACAATTTATTATTTATATAAATTTATATATCTAAGGCGTTTTTCAGTGGGAAAAACTGGTGCATTTTATTTACTGACAATGTAGATGCCCAAAAGTTCTGGGAATGAACTAAACAGAAAGATGGTTACATAAAAACAGAGCACTGAAGCAAGTTTGACTTTTTCCAGATAATATATTTTCAGTTACCTTAAACAACATCTTCCCCCAAAAAACTCAAGAATTGTGTTGTTTCAGCTCATTTTAAATAAGTAGTTTAAACAAACAGCAAACATATTTGTTTGAGTGCAGAACAGTTTTTTTCCTAGTGTAAATTTTTGCAAATTGCAATTTTGAGTGAGACGAATCTTAGATGAACTTCTATAAAGCCAATAAACTTTCAACTACAAGAAAAATCTTGTATCTTTCAATCTTATGATGAAAACCACAAGTAAAGTCAGTTCTGAAAAAACAAAAAGCAATGTTTGCCTGCAGATGCCGCTTGCTGTGCTATTGTGTTATGTAACGTAATGAAACTGATACATTAGCCGTTATTAAGTTATGCTGTGTAATTAAGCGCAAATGAGTCACTCCGTATAATATATCTGTGACTATGTAATAAGAGGTCGTTCTAGTTTTGCGTTACGCAACCGGGATTGCAGACACTCGTCACCACAGTGGAAAATTACTCCCACAGCTCACCAGGGCCATCGAAATAACTTAATTAAGTTTATATTCCGTCCTTCTTTGATCTCGGTGCCATTATTACTAACGTAATCTGGAGGAGACGTGCCAATCAAACGTATTTTTGGGCCTGTGTATTATAACGGTAACGGCTGATTTGATAACCAAGCAAGTTTGTTTACTTGTTGTAACTCATGCACACACACTCATGGATGGTTTGTGATGTTTATTTGCGATATTTGTATGTATTTACAAGTCTTTAAGACAACAAAAATACAATTTTTCTTACCAATTACAAACACCAGACAAGCAGAATTGGATATTTTGCTCAACGTTTGTTTGCGAGCAGCTTTATAACACTGGAATGTACACACACACACACACACACACACACTCACGTTACACTCATTTACTCCCAAACAATATAAAAAAACACATGATTAAATACTATACTAATATACAGTAAACACTATAATGTTTTTGAACCATACTATGGTAAATACTTGAATTAATGTGTTTTGGTAATTTTATAATTGCTATGGTAGCTCAAGAAGTATAGTAATATAAACAAATGACCCAATACTGTAGTTTTCTACAAATATAGAGTATATTATAGTTAATTGGGGTGGCATGGCAGCTCAGTGGTTAGCACTGTCGCCTCACAGCAAGAAGGTCACTGGTTCGAGTCCCAGCTGGGCCAGTTGGCATTTCTGTGTGGAGTTTGTGTGCTTTGGTTTCCCCCACAGTCCAAAGACATGCGCTGTATGTGAATTGGATGAACTAAATTGGCTGTAGTGTATGCGTGTGTGTGAATGTGAGAGTGTTTGGGTGTCTCCCAGTACTGTGTTGCGGCTGGAAGGTTCATTTCGTTGTAGCGACCTCTGATAAATCAGAGACTAAGCCGAAAGAAAGTGTATGAATGAATGAGTTAACTTAATTGCTTCGTGTTATCCCAACACAAATCGATTTGTGTTGAACCCAGCATATTTCACAGTGTATTGTACTAAAAACTAAAGTATACTACAGTATTTATTACAGATTATCAGTTCACTACAGTGTAGCATTCATTAACAAAGAGTAAATGCTACAGTATAATACACTGTACTACAGTATGGTTCAAAAACACTATAGTATTTACTATAAATTACTATAATATTTGTTTCAAGAGCATCACACTATCGTTGTAAACAAATAAGTCACAGACTTTAGTCATAAAGGAAGGTTCAACACAACATGTATACTGTAACATATAAGAATCAACACATTTATTTCAGTAACAAAAAGCCATTTTCCATCTCTTTACGCAGTAGAATCACTGTCCTCTGCCGTCACACATTAATTTGCCATGTTTAGTAAAGCAGTCCCCAATATACAGTTGAAGTCTCAAATATTAGCCCCCCTGTTTATGTTTTTCCCCAATTTCTGTTTAACGGAAAGATGATTTTTTTTCAACACATTTCTAAGCATAATAGTTTTAATAACTCATTTCTAATAACTGATTTATTTTATCTTTGCCGTAATGACAGTACATAATAGTTGACTAGATATTCTTCAAGATAGTATTCAGCTTAAAGTGACATTTCAGGCCCATAGCCAGGGGGAGTTTGGGTGGTTCAAAAGACAAACCCGTAATTGACAACGCTCCAGAATTTGTCCCATACATGAGCTCATTTGTCCAATTTTGACTGCTATGCCATCCTAAATATTAAAATTTATTAATCTGGGGTCACCACAGTGGAATGAACCACCAACTTATCCAGCATTTTTTTTACGCGGCCCTTCCAGCTGCAACCCATCACTGGGAGACATCCATACACACTCATTCACACACATACACTACGGACAATTTAGCTTACCCAATTCACCTATAGCGCATGTCTTTGGACTTGTGGGGGAAACCAGAGCAACCGGAGGAAACCCATGCCAACACGGGGAGAACATGCAAACTCCACACAGAAACCCAGAGACCCAGCCGAGGCTCGATCCAGCAACCTTCTTGCTGTGAGGCGAACATGCTACCCACTGTGCCACCATGCAGCCCAGTTTTATCCGATGCAAACAATAATTTTTCATGAGTCCAACATTCAGCTGTGCAAGAAAACATACAATCTGATGTAAGTGAAGTTTTTTTTCGATACTGTATTGTTTTTAAATAGAGAAAACATTTTACAAGTAACTTTTATTATAAATCTGGGACATTACACTTAAGCAAATAATGATACATATTAAGATTAATTTAAATACTCTTTTGGCTATTGTTGTTTTCCATGAATTTTTAAATGTACTTTATTACAAGAGAGGCCATAAAAATTGTGAAGCTCAACATGATGTTTTAATTTTTTATTATTCCAATGGCCAAATTCTGACTAATGAAAGTTGAATGTGATGGCCAGTTTGTTATTTGCCTAATAAATGACTATAGGCTACAGTTTTTCATTTAAAACTTTACAAGATTACTATTTTTTTCTAATGATTTATGATGTAATAAATTATTATTTTAAAAATAAGTATTTTCTTTATTCTAAATCTTTAGGAAATATTTTTGGCACATCAAAAAGTGTTGTTACCATGACTACTTCAGCTAAAAAAGTGCTTAAAATGTCACTGAAATGCATTTAAATCTTAAAATTAAACAGAAAAGGAGGCATATAACTGAAACAAGTCCACTTTTTGAGAAAAAATACCCCACCCCTTTCACCAGGCTGGCTACGGGCCTGCATTTAAAGGCTTAACTAGGCAAGTTAGGTTAATTAGGCAAGTTAGTGTATTATGATGGTTTCTTCTGTAGACAATAACTAAATATTTCTTAAGCGGGCTAATAATATTGACCTTAAAATGGTTCTATAAAAATTAAAAACTGCTTTTATTCTAGCCGAAATAAAACAAATAAGACTTTCTCCAGAAGAAAAAATATTATCATAAATACTGTGAAAAATTCCTTGCTCCGTTAAACATAGTTTGCAAAATATTTGAAAAAGTTTTCACAGGAGGGCGAATACTTTTGACTTCAACTCTATCCATTTATTTTAATGTCTTTTTTAATTATTCATCCCACATGGCTTCTAGGACTCCATAGGCACGCTCTGACTTGATTTGCGCGAACAGTCAAAATGCAAACACTGACTGGATTTGCGGGAATAGTCTAGGCCTATCGACTGACTGGACTTCCGGGAGTTGCACGGGTCTTTCCAGGAGTCGAAGCCATCTTTGGCACGGACAGCGGTCAGCTTGGACAGGAGTGTGTTCCTCCTGATGCTGCTGTCCGAGTCCTCTTTGTGCAGTGTGTTTTGGGGTTTGTTCCAGCATGGGAAACAGCCTAAGAAGTCATGGAGAAGGTGGCCACTGAACAGCATGTAGATCCACGGGTTGCAGCAGCTGTTGAGGCTCGCCAGCAGGGCAGAAAGGGTCACCGCTGCATTTTCGGAATCTGAAAACGACATTTGTAGTTAAAGGAGTTTAGAAATTGCTCAAAGAAATTGCAAGATGAATTTTAGTGTTACTAATGCACTTGTTATAATCAAGCAATAATGCCTACTTGAATTGAAATCTGTGTTTACTCAACCCCACAAGGTTCTTTCTTTTCTTGAACACAAAAGAAGATATTTTGAAGAATGTTGAAAGCTGTAAACATTGACATCCATAGTAGCAAAACCAAATACTATGGAAGTCAATGATTAAAGGCTTTCATCGTTCTTCAAAATATCTCCTTTTGTGTTTAACAGATATAAGAAACTTGTAAAGGGTAAGTAAATGATGACAGTATTTTCATTTTTGGGTGAACGGCCCCTTTAAATCTTTATCAAATAATAGAATATTGATTGAAGTGTTGTTTCAAATATTTGATGAAAGATTAATTATTTCTTTGATAGATATCTCTTTTAAGATGTGAATTTCGACTAAATGTTAGATTATGTAATCAATCATTTTATCTTTCATGATGCACAATCTGTTTTGAGATAAGAAGATGCTTCAAGAAAAGCAATATTAGCTTTATGTAACGCACATTATGTAATGGTACAGTATAAACAGTGATAATAATGAAAACAGTAATACAATACCCTTATATCCTGTAATCTCAAAGGAATGCTAATGGAATTTAAAAAAAAGACTCCGAGAGGCTGATAAGATCTTCTTGGATCAAGTGAAATTCTGGAGAAAAAAATATCTTATTCAATTCTTATTTGGTTTGGTTTCATTAGGAGAGGCTCCCAGTTTTTTTCTTTAAAGCAGTTTCATTAGCTTTTCCCCATTGCACAAAAATCAACCATGGTTTTAATTTAGTAGTATTGATCGTGCTTTAAGACATATACAAATAGTCAAAGGTAAGTTATGGTAACTTGGTTTTACTTAGTTTTTGTTTTATTTGTGTGTGTGTGTGTGTGTGTGTGTGTGTGTGTGTGTGTGGTGTGTGTGTGTGTGTGTGTGTGTGTGTGTGTGTGTGTGTGTGTGTGTGTGTGTGTGTGTGTGTGTGTGTGTGTGTGTGTGTGTGTGGTGTGTGTGTGTGTGTGTGTGTGTGTGTCTCTATCTCTGTGTGTCTATGTATGTAATCAGCCCGTGACTAATTTTCTTAAGAGTAGCAAGCAAATAAACAACACTTATCAATTTTTTTTGGTATCGTAATTACTTTCATAATTTGCTTTAAACCCTGTATTATGGTCTTAAAAAGATCATTTCAATTTACGGGATTTGAAGCCCTTTTTTTTTTGGTGTATTAAAATAGTGTTGGTGATTTTGACATAAACATATACTGTATGTTTCAGCAACAGTAACGTCAGATTAGAATACTCAAGAGTACGTGAAATAAATGTTAATATGTTTGGAAAGAAGCTTTCACGTCCTGAAATTTGAATAACAAAATCGACTCTTCAAAGTTAAAATTTTAAGCGTAATGTTGATATTCGTGCACATGTAATCTGCGTAATATACCGCGGGGAACCTACCATCCCAGGAGAAGTTTTCATCCCAGACTGACCACATTTGCACGGTGAAGAACGGAGCCCAGCACACAATGTACGCCAAAACAATCACGAATGTCATCTTGACCGTGCGCAGTTTGGCTCTGGAGATGATGGTGACGCTGCTGACGGACGCCTTTCCGATCATGCCGCTCTTGGTGCTGTGCGCGGCGCCTCGCTTCGTCTTGCACTTGAAGTTCTTCCAGATACTGTGGCAGATGAACCCGTAGCAGATCATGAGGATGACCACCGGGATGAGAAAGATGCCCACGGTGATCCAGGTGATGTAGGCTCGGATGCCCCACGGCTCGATGAAGTGTCCCCAGCAGTCATACACATCCGAACCGTTCTGGATCTCGCTCAGGGAGAAGATGAAGTACTGAGGAGTGCTGAGCAACAGGCTGCAGAGCCAAGTGGAGCAGATCATGATGTACGCGCGCCGCGTGGGCTGCAGGAGGGTTTTCAGAGGGTGACATATAGCGATGTAGCGATCCAAAGTCATCATCACCATCATGTAAGTGGACGCGAACATTCCCAAGACCTGGAGATGCTTGACTATCCGGCAAAGAAAGTCAGGTCCGTAAAACCTGTAGGTGATCTCCCAGCAGAGCTGTGGGAGAACCTGGAAGAAAGCCACCACCAGGTCCGCGAGGCTCAGGTGCTTGATGAACAGGTGCATGCGCGAGCTCTTCTTTTTGGTGTTGTGCATGGCCAGCAAAACGCACAGATTTCCGACGACCGCCACGAGGAAGGTGACGCTCAGGACCGTGATTTCCATTTTGGCCACATCTTCGTTCCTCCCGAACGGGTCAGTGGTGTTGTTCGCCGTGATTTGGTTCGACGTGTTGCCCATGGTTGGGTTTGGAAACGAGCTGTGGTTCTCATGCGTAAAGGCGCGAGCGCGCGGTCAGGTATGCGGAGATGCGCGCGCTGCGCCGGGCTTCATTGCGCACGGAAAACTCGTGCGTAAAAGGCAGCCGATGAAGAGTCCTCAGTTAGAATGGACAGGATTGATGCATTATTGTTTCAGAGACACGAGTTGTATTCGGGTCGTCCACATAAGTGTGTCTCGGTTGTGGTGATCTGACGCACAAAGGTCAGAAAGATTGTCTGACAAGTGTTGACAAGCATTCCTTAAATCCAGCCCCCACTGAAGAGGCTGGAAAGCTCAAGAGCCGCCCCTTCCCTCTTCTCTACTGCACGCCCATTACCAGTCTGATAAATAACATTACAAGTGGATGTAGGTACGAGCGGCGCGCGCTCTCATTGGAACTATTTGTGCGCCAATAATGCATGAAATAAAATGCAGATACGACCATTAGTAATTATTATTAGCTTTATATGAAATAATCGATTGTTTTAACTATTAAAATACGGATTTAATGACCATTAATATATGCATGAAAATGTATACTATAATAATCCCATTTTCCCCAGATATGAAAGTATCCAAATGACGTGTAATTAGTAACCCCCGAAATAATCAATAATTTCATAATATTATTAATTATAATCAATAATTATAAAAAAAAAATCAATAAATACTTTTCTTATGAGAAAGTAACATATATTCTGCATATTTATGCAATCATGAAAATTCTGTTTACAAATTTGTAACGTTTTACATAAAAACCCCTATACAACACAGACAGGAATATTGGCATACAAGACAAAAAATCGTTACTTTATTATAACATACATCATCATAAAATTATATATTGTAAGTATTTGTAATGTTTGAACATTTACTGTAATGTGTCGTTGCAATCTCTATGCACAGTATAACCCCACTGGTCACTATTTTGTCATCAACATATTTGATTTTGTACATTAACCCTACAAACCTATCAAAAATTGTTATTAAATCTTTATGTTAATATACTTTACTAACCTTTCATTTGGAGTTTTGATGCGCCTATCACCTTCTCATGGTGCAAACAAAGTAATTTTGGTCATGTGACAATTTGCACCAACCATATGACACTGTACAAATTTAACTGGCACCATTTACTTTTCCTATATTTACAAACACACCAGTTAGTATTATTTTTAAAGCATATGGCTGGGCTGATAAATGAAATTATATCGAATCGCAATAAAATTCATGTCAATAACAATGATAAGCTCTGGACTTTTTACTCTATACTGATTAAGAGACAATCACACAGCAGAAATGTGCAACAATGGGAATCTAGAAGTGGGTTGATATTAGAGTTGCACTGACTTTTCGGCTGCCAAATATTATCGCCCACCGAAAATAGGTTATGTTATTTAATGAGCCCTCTTTGTTGGGATACTCTTTTAAATATGGAAGCATTAACAACTGATATTGAAATGTATATCGGTATCGTTCAATATAGTAAATAATTAATCAAGATTGCATTTTTTACCATATTGCCCAGCCCTAATTGTAAATAAGTACATTTTAAGAGTCTATTAAAATATCCTTTACTCCAAGTTAAAAATATCTTTATTAAAAAGATCTTTAGGAAACCCCAAAATGATTTTTCAATACTAAAACTGCTATATTTTTTAAGGGTGTTTGGCAGCACGCTCTTGTTTGCCTCTTGTTTATTAGCTACGTGATTGTTGGTAATGACAGAAGGAAAAAACTCCATAAAGTCCCTAATTTGATCCAGTCATGTTGGAAATACAAATGCCATATAGCTGAAGGAAAATGTATTGAGTTTGTGCCACACACTAAAGTCTTAATGGAGTGGTGTCATCTGGCAGTTTTACAGGCAGGTACTTGTACACTCTGATTTATACCAAGGTTAATGTGCGCAGGCAGAAAAGAGGAGACATTTGAATCTAATATAGTCTTATTGACATTACTCGTGCCTTGTGTTTATGAATAACTAGCCAGAAAACATTGCATTACACAGACACCACACAGTGCACAGTCCCTTTTTTTAAGTTTCTTCTTTTTTACATACAGTAAAGTCAGAATTATTAGCCCCCTGTTTATTTTTCCCCCAATTTCTGTTTAACGGAGAGAAGATTTTGTTCAAAACATTTCTAAACATAATAGTTTTAATAACTCATTTCTAATAACTGATTTATTTTATCTTTGCCATGATGACAGTAAATAATATTTGACTAGATATTTTTCAAGACACTTCTATACAGCTTAAAGTGACATTTAAAGGCTTAATTAGGTTAACTAGGCAGGTTACGGTCATTAGGCAAGGTATTGTATAATGATGGTTTGTTCTGGAGACTATCGAAAAAATATAGCTTAAAGGGGCTAATAATATTGACCTTAAAATGGTTTTTAAAAAATTAAGAACTGCTTTTATTCTAGCCAAAATAAAACAAATAAGACTTTCTCCAGAAGAAAAAATATTATCAGACATACTGTGAAAATTTCCTTGCTCTGTTAAACATCATTTGGGAAATATTTAAAAAATAAAACAAATTCAAAGGGGGGCGAATAATTCTGACTTCAACTGTATATATACAAACAGATTGCACACTTTAAAGTAAAATACTGTATAGATATTGTATTTTATAATGTGTAATAGTATAAAAGGGGCTAAAAATGATACTTGAAATACATTTTCACTCTGCATTTTGGCTAAAAACATACTTGAGTAAAAAGAGTTATTAAAAATAAAAGTATAGCAAAAATACTGGAGAAGGTTTTATTAGACTTTGCATGAAGGGGCAAATTAAACCAATAGCAAAATATTTATCTAGTTTTTTAAGTTAATCTATTTTTTTTTACATTATTTTTAGTTATCCAAAATAGCTGTGCATTATTTTTGGTATTTAAATCTTTAGAATTGTATTTATTATGATTATTTATTCAAATAGCATACATTCAGTATGCAAAAACGTTTATTTTATTCAACTTGTAATATTTCATCTGTGTTTCCTTTCAAAAACCTGTGTATTTTTCATCACTAATTTTTATTGTACTGTATTTCAGTATGTCAATGCTCACATCCAAACCCATCATTTTGTATTTTTTTTGTATATGTATGTACACTGTAAAACCCTACAGTCACCTTAGTTATTAAATGAAATGAGTGTAGTTAACTCAAAATTGACTAAAAGTTAATTCTACTCATTTGAAAAGAGTTTTGAACTCAGTGTTGAAGGTAATGAGTTAATTTAATACCTTATTACTTCAACTTAAATAGAGTAAGTTCACAGTACTCATATAGATTAGTTTTTTAACTCGTATAGTTTGTTGCAATCGTTTTCCTCAGTCGATTTGAGTTGCCTAAACTTATTGGGTTTTACAGTGTATGTATGGGTTGTATGTGTATCTACGTATGTGTGTAAGAAGTTTTGTGTGAGAGAACCAGCCGATTCGAATGTTGTCACTCGATTAAATCAACATTATCAGTGGTTATTAGCTGATGTGGCTCAGTAGAGGCCTTCTGCGCTTACTAGTAGGCTCAGAAGGCTGTTATCATCCATCCCTATGGTTAATCAGCTGTAGATCACATATGGCTGCGGCTGGAGGTTAACTAGAATTATTTATATTATTTATTAAATTTCCCATTAATTGTATTTTATTAATCGTCTACCCCTACCCCAACACTAAACCCAACTCTCACAGTAATGTAAAAACAGACCTGGATCTGGAGTCTTCTCTATAAGCTGATTAACCATGACAATTATTTATTAAATTTCCCATTAACTGTATTTTATTAATGTCTACCCCAACCTTAAACCCTAAATCTAACCGTCACAGTAATGTAAAAACAGATCTGGATCAGGAGTCTTATCTATTAGTATAGCCGATTAACCATGTGGATGGATGATAACAGCCTTCTGAGCCTACCAGTAGGCGCAGAAGGCCCCTACTTGCTCATATCTATCAGCTGATAACCACTGATAACGCCTATTCAATCGAGTGATAACATTCAAAGCGGGTGAGAGAACAAAGAAATACAGTTTAAGGTAGAATGAGCATACAAAATCTAAAACACACTCTGATTTTGGTTTAAATGCGTATTATATACACCTAATTGCACTTTTAAAACTATATTTTCCATCACATTTCAGCTGCAGTGATGAAGCAGTTGCTGGTTTTGATGAGGCAGATGTGGTCACTGTGAAGCAGAGATACTGACAAGGGTTTGTGCACAATATTTCACCTCCTCCTGTCATGCTTAAACATGTATGGAAAGCTAGTCTTGGAAATGATGGAGTTGATGTCAGAAAATCTCCAGTTAAAGTCTGAGAGCAGTAAATGAGGAGCAGGTGCTTCGTTACCCATGATTCACTGCTACTCACGCTTCTGCTCACGAAGGCTTTTTTTTTGCCGGAAGCACAGATGAATTTAAGAGGCTCTGATGTCAAATCAACATTTGGAAATGGCTTAGGCATTTAATGGCTTATTAAAACCCTGCATGGCTTTTAGTGTGAGCTTTGTTTGGGACATTTTACACTGATAAAAAAATAGTTAGTAAATTTGGTGTAGGATTTATTCACTCTGAAATTGCGGAATTAAACATTTGGCATGGGATGATAATCGTGTTCAAGGTATACCGCGATTTGGAAAAAGTTTTAAAACCGCCAAATTTTTTGCTGTACCGTTCCTAAGGTAAAGATTTAAGATGTAAGATATTTTATTTACGTTTATTTATGTTTGTTTTTTTGTACAACAGGATCTCCATCAGCTGTTTTAAATTGTGAAGAAATCTGTGTTTTTGAAACTAATGAAGACAGCAGAGGTCAATGATTCATTTGAATAATTTAGCCTGACATGTTTACTGCTAAGAAGGTCGCTGGTTCGAGCCTCGGCTGGGTCAGTTGGCGTTTCTGTGTGGAGTTTGCATGTTGTCCCTGCGTTCGTGTGGGTTTTCTCCGGGTGTCACAATCCAAAGACATGCGGTACAGGTGAATTGGGTAGGCTAAATTGTTCGTAGTGTATGAGTGTGTATGGATGTTTATGGATTGTTAGGTAAGGGTTATCATACTGTCAGAATCTTATACCCGCACATGCATATTAAACATATAGTTTTGCAATAGAGGCTATAGTGTGTTCTTGTAATACTTTCATTCATTCATTTTCTTTTCGGCTTAGTCCCTTTATTAATCTGGGGTCGCCACAGCGGAATGAACTGCCAACTTTGCCAGCATATGTTTTATGTAGCGGATGCCCTTCCAGCTGCAACCCATCACTGGGAAACATCCATACACTCTCATTCACACACATACACTACGGACAATTATAGCTTACCCAATTCACCCGGAGAAAACCCACGCGAATGCGGGGAGAAAATGGAAACTTCACACAGAAATGCCAAATGACCCAGCTTAGGCTCAAACCAGTGACCTTCTTGTTGTGAGGCGACAGCACTACTGCGCCACCGCGTCACGTCTTGTAATACATATTCAATAATTTTTAATCTCCATTTTTCAAATGAAGTTCAATGCGTTTACATTTAAATAATGAACATATAATTGATAATAATAATAATAATCTATATATATATATATATACACACACAGTATATAACTTCAAAAAACTTTTTTATGCATTTTCATTTAAAACAAGAAAACATTTAAACATGAAATTTTAAGCATACAAAATCATACTTGAATAATCATGCAGTTAATTATTATCAAATATTTTGTGTTTTTATGCATTAAAAATGGCAATTTATAAAAAAGTAAGTAATACACCGATTTAAACATGATATTTTTTGACAAAGAAAGACTCAAATAGCATTTATTTTGGATAACATACTCTAACGCAATCATTTTTTTAAGTGAAAATAAAATTGAAATGTATTGTAAATCAATTAAAAATATTTTTTTTCTATGAAATTAATTAATACACTGTATATTTTGCTTATATAAATGACAATTTGCGCAAAAAATACACAAAATGCCAAGTAACACAATTAACTGAAGATTGTCTTTCACAAAAATACCCGAGTAATCTTAGTTAATTCGTTCATTCATTTTCTTTCGGCTTAGTCCCTTTATTCATCAGGGGTACACAGCGGAATGAACCGCCAACTTATCCAGCATATGTTTTACACAGCGGATGCCCTTTCATCTGCAACCCAGTACTGGGAAACACCAATACACACTCATTCACACTCATACACTACGGACAATTTAGTTTATTCAATTCACCTATAGCGCGTGTCTTTGGACTTGTGGGGGAAACCGGATCTACCAGAGGAAGCCCACGCAAACACGGGGAGAACATGCAAACTCCACACAGAATTGCCAACTGTTGGGACTCGAACCAGTGACCTTCTAGCTGTGAGGCGTCAGTGCTAACCACTGAGCCACCACGTCGCCTTTACAGGTATTATAATACGAGATAACAAACCAAGATTGTTGATGACTCATCCTGCACACTGCCTTCCAATCAAAAGCTCTCTAGCATGAAAATGTCACTCACTAATTAAATCCACAGCCAACTATAGCAAGCAGCAAATTACAGTATGTGTGCCATCTTACTGCTTGAACAGGAACGCAAACATCCATCAAACCATTTCACAAGTTATTTTTATCAGTATCTAAATTGATGTGAATAATGTTCTGAAATACCTCTCTTTTCAGATTGCACCTGTGGTGGAAAAATGGGGCACGAAGCAAAGCAGTGCTAAAACATCTACCGAGTGTTTTTTTACTGTGAACATTTGTGAAGAAATGGACTGACTGAAAGCTTTCCTCTGCTTTATGGCCAGGAGGTAAGTGTTTTAAGCACTTGAAGAAGTGTTTGGTGATTTTCCGAGGGTGATTTGAGGGTGTTTCCGGCATTTGTGTGGGAGAAGCTGCTCATTTGTGTCAAATGCTGATGCCCTTTTGTCTCCTTCCACTGACGAGCCTTCATTATGGACAGACCTGGTCGATTTTTCAGCCTCTTGCATCTATTGACATGCACTGGAGGTTCGTTCTTAGAAGAAGCTCATTTGCATTTCTTCGTTTAGCTAATGGGTTTGGTCCAAAGCAACCTGTAGATGAGGAATACAGATCAGATCTTAAAGGAGTCATTAAATCCTGTCATTATTTACTCAATTTCTATTTTTTTTCCCAAATTTGCTTGAACAGATTTGTTGAACAGGAAGGAAAATATTTTGAAAAATTTTGGAAACTGTTAGCCAATGACATTCCAGTCTTTTTCTAAGATGTTTATAACTAAAAATTGCTTAAATTGTCTTTTTTTGTTAAAGTTTTGTTGTGGTTTCACCTGGTGTCCACAATATTGTGACGTCTTTGAGTACTTTGAAACTGCCGAAGACCCTGCTTTAGATGGAAATGCAGGTGTTGTGTTTCAGTATAAATAGACTGAAAATAGAGGTACTGATAGTCTCTGAATGCGCTGTAAAACAATTTGTCAAGATGACACACCTTTTTATGTTACTTTAAGCTATTTTAGTAAGTTAATCAGGTTTCAACTAAATAGTTTAAGTTATGCTGAGTTCAGACTGCATGATTTTTGCCCCGATTTTGACTCAGCTTTTGAGAAATCGCCGACAAATGCCTGAAATCACAGGCAAATCGGTGCTCGTTCACATGAGTGACAATCACACAGTATGAACTATCAAAGACGCGATCTGAGAGAATCGCCAATTCAAATCATGCCGTGTAAAATGTGCTCTGATTGAAAATAACATCAACGATCACCTACAGCCAATGAGAGGGCAGCATTAACTACTGGGTACCTGCAGGCCAGCGGGAGGTTGGGGGAGAAGTTAAAAACGTTCATTTTCAGTTTAAAAGTTGAAATTGAAGAGAAATTGCTCCCTTCAAAGCCAGGTGAGCTAAATAAGTAAATTTTCTACCCCACTAAAGGCGTCTTTCTCATTATGTAGTTAATAACAAGATATATATTACGTGACCTTGCGTTGTTTCCATGTCTTCTCACATGTATTTGGTTGTGAAACGTAGTTTGGACAAAGTTGTCTGCGATTCTTCCTATTTTAAAGTCATGCAGTGTGAACCACCCTGTCGCCGATACATCTTGCAGTGTAAACAAAGCATCGACGGAACGCTAGCCCAGATAGTCATGCAGTGTGAAAACATCTGTGACACGACTACTTTGAAAATCATGCAGTCTGAACTCGGCATTATACAATGTTAAACTTAATATTTTTATAGTCAGTTTGACTGATGCAAGTTGAGATGACTAGAAAAGTTAATTGGATTGAACTAGAAAATTTAAGGCAGCAAGAATTTTGTTACTCTGGATTATTGTATATCGTTTCACTACAATCATTCTAAAACTCAATATTAAAATGAAAAGACACTGGTGCCGTTCAGTGAAGACCATTCAGAAAGCAACAGTGGATAGCAGTGCCTCTTTTTTCAAAAGTCTACGTTTCAGTCCATTTATGCTGAAACTGAACAACAGCATTTCCCAACCAAAATGGAGTGTTTTTTTTTTTAAAGTGCTCCGTTTGTGTGGGTCAAGACACTCCTAGGTGCAGGAGTAGTGTGGATGCCTGGTGTAACTGTAACAAACATATGTTTTAAAATGAGAATGTGTTATAAACGCCACTTTAGGCTGTATAGGCGAAGACTTTTTCTGAAATGCAGTTAAAACGGCAATCTTGGTGAGAAGCGTTTTCTATTTCCAATGACAATTTAATATGAAAACACACTTATATAAATGCAGCTTAAGAGGATAGTAACATGCTGTGATAGTAAGCATAATGAGGAACACAGTAGAATAAAGATAAAAGCAAGAAATAGTGAAAAATTAAGGTATTTTTTATGCAACAGTGGTAAACTAAAAGCAGAAAAGTTTTAGCATTGCATTTTTTGTACAGACAATAATATTGACAAGACGATCCCCTTCCAACGACCCTATTATACATGCCAGGCCAATAGTTGGCTTTTAAAGAAAGTGCACACACACCTTCCTGGCACAGACCGATTGTTTCGCTTAATTCAGGGGTGCCCAAACTCAATCCTGGAGGGCCGGTGTCCTGCAAAGTTTAGTTCCAACCCCAATCAGACACACCTGAACCAGCTAATCAAGCTTTTTCTAGGTATGCTTGAAACTTCCAGGCAGGTGTATTGATGGAAGTTGGAGCTAAACTATGCAGGACTCCAGCCCTCCAGGACCAAGTTTGGGCACCCCTGGCTTAATTAGACCTCAGTCAGGACCATGTGTACACTCAAAAAATGACTGTTGTTGCTTGTTCAAACGACTTATTTAAAATAAGTTGAAACAACACAACTGTGTTTTATGGACAGATTAACTGTTTCATTTTGTTCAATCTGCATACATTTGTAAAAGCATTTAAGTTAACTTTATCAGTTAGTGTTGGGACAACATGTAGGAATTGTGGGAAAGCCCAGCATTTTTTACAGTGCATTAATTTTGTTTTGCCTGTATATGTGGTCTTTTTTGACTCTAAAAGTACCAGTAAGCTTTGGCTACATCCGGAATCGCCTACTACTCAGTAGGTTTTGCATTTGAATTCGAATCGACCATTAGAAAAGGATGTTCTAGTATGAATGTGAGTAAGATGAATGGAACTCGGACATACTACATCCACCATTTTATCATGATCACGTAACCTACCCACATCAGTTGTTTCACTTCACTCCCATTCATGAATTCTCTCGCGGTGCATCATGGGATAGTGTCGCGTCCATTGAATTTAGACTTCAGAATCTCGTCGGAAGTAGTAGGTCATTGGGTACTTTTCACCTACTGTTTTTTTGAATACTATGAGTTCAAACATACTACTCGACACGCATACTGCGTACTATTTAGTATGGAAGTATGCGATTTCGGACTCAGCCATTGACTTATATTTTATGAATCAAAGGCCACAGTTTCAGCTAAGAAATATTCTTTAATGTTCTACTAAAAAACATCTTGGATGACATATTTTGGGCTGACTTTCCCTTTAAGTTACCAAAAATGTTTTGCTGCCACTGTAGTCCTCTTCATTTCACACAATCATGTAGAATATATGACTCTTCTCATAAATATGTAGTTAAAACTTTTGCCAAAGCCTTTAATTTATTTTTAATGTGCATAAAGCATTGGGATTTCATCAAGCTGTTTGCATTTTTGTGCATCAGGTGGTCAGCAAATGAACAGTGAGCAGATTTCTGAGGCTCAGGCTGTTTGTGTGATGTTTTTAATGCCACCATTGGGTTTGGACTGAACAGGTCATTATCTCTAATGCACGCAGCTCTTGGTTTGTGTGCAGAAATTGAATTAGTCATTTTAACAATGCGCTCGCTGGATATTCGGATGCAAGTTTATAGCCATCAGAGGATTAATTATTAGCAGATGAAGTGTTGGATGGGGAGCAAGTGGGCAGAATCGGATAAAAAGAAACGGGTCCTATGAGAACACGAGGGCAATCTAATGATCATATGTACCTCGTCTTCTAGCCCACATATTTTTGTTAACCTTGTTACCACAAAACAGCAGCTGTGAAGTGGACAGAACATTGGCTGTTTACTTCATTGAAAGATTGAAGGAAGGAGATTTGGGGAGAAAGTAAATAAAAGAGAATTTTAATTTCCGCTTCCTTTCACAGTTGCGCAAAAAGTTTTAATGTCCAATTTATATGCATAAGACTGCAGGCTATAGAAACGCCGGGTTTTGTGATGCTGGTTGAAATTTGGGGTTAATGCACTTAGTTTGTGTATTTTAACAATGACAGCTGTGATGCATTTGTTTGGGCGCTTGAGTCCACAAGGATTAATTATTATTGAATGCAGTCATTCAACTGGAGAGAGAGGAAAAATAGCCTTTTTTCTTTGAAACTGACAGGTGGTGTGTTTCTTTACTGTAATTGCATGCTTAAAGCTGCCTTTTATGAACAATTTGGAATTTATAGATTCTCCATTTGTGCTGCAAACATGTATGATACCTCAGATTGTGCTTTTATATAACTTTTTAGTACCAATGTTTATATTATTTATTAATATTTTAAATTGACTTTTATTTTATTTCTCATTTTATTTTACGTTTAAGTTGTTTTGTCCTTTTTTGTTTTTGTTACTTTTTTCATTTCTATTTAGCTTTGCTTTTTATTTCAGCTTAACTTTGGCAAAATGTTTTGTTTTTTCTATTTTTTAAAGGTCCCATGAAATTAAAATAAAGTTTACAAAGTTTATTAAAGTTTATTAAAGTTTTAGATGTTAGTTTCAGTATTGTTCATTTTTAGGATATCTATAAGCTGGTGTGCTCCAAAACAGTGACAAAATTAGCGTTTAGAAGATATAAGAACATGCAAAGCTTGCAGTTTGTCACTTCCGCCTAAATGGATAAACGGTTTTATTCACGTCACCTCATACTTCAGTTTCTCATCAAATCATAATGACCAATCAGATGCTTTCTAGTATCTGACATGTCCCGCCCCCTTCACGTTTACTTCTTATTTGATGCACTTGATCTCATCCATTCTCACTGGCAGATCTGTGATAAAAACAAAATGCTATTGGCTGTATTCAGAAAAAGGGAGTAGCTACTCTATGTCCCGCCCTCTCTTCATTTCTCGGTTGAGAATACATCGAATAAAAAATAAAAATTTTAACGCAATTCACAAGCCCTTAAATTTACATTTCTCAGCTAATATTTATATTTAGCTTCAATTAATGCTTATGATTTTGAAGTGTAAAGTTTTAACTTTTATTTGGAGTTTTAGTATTATATGTATATTATTGATGTACCGTTACAGAATTTTGTATAATATTTTGAATAAGCATCTGTTTTTAGCTTATTTTATCATTTTTTATTAAGCATATCAGTACTAAATATCACAAAACATAAAATCACGTAGCATGTATCACAAATCACACTTAAAATCATGCATCACAAAACATACTTGAATTTTATTGTATAGAAAGTCTAGAATTAATGTTTTAATAAATCCTATAAATGTTATATTTACGTTGGCTTGCAAAAGTATTCATCCCCCTTGAACTTTTCCACATTTTTGCACATTATGACCACAAACATAAATATATTTTATTGGAAGACTAACACAAAGTGGCAACACAACAGGACAACGACCCTAAACAAGCCAAGGCTACAAAGGAATGGTTTAAAATAAAACATATTCATGTGTTGGTATGGCCCAGTCAATGTCCAGACCCAAATCCAATCGAGAATCTGTGGGAAGATCTGAAAACTGCCATTCACAAACGCTCTCCATCTAATCTGACTCAGTTTAAATGGTTTTGCAAGGAGGAATGGCCAAAGATTTCAGTCTCTAGATGTGTAAAGCAGGTAGAGACATACCCCAAAAAAAGGGGGGGGGGGGGTGCACACTGCACTTTTCAGCTTTTTTATTTGCTTTTTTATTTGTAAAAACAATTTAACTCATGTATAATTTAAAAATATATATTTATGTTTGTGGTCATAAAGTGAGAAAATGTGGAAAAGTTCAAGGGGTATGAATAATTTTGCAAGCCACTGTACATTTTTATTGAATAAAAAAGCTATCAGTAATTATTTTACTATAATCTGTTGTAGTTTTTATACCATTGTAAACTTCTATTTTTCTATTTTTAGTTTTTTAATTTTAGATTGGTTTATTAATCTTCCCTCCATTAGTCAGCTTTATTAGTTTTGACATTGATTCACCCGATATCCAATAATAAATGATAAATCTGATAAACTTCCAGCGAAGCCTTATCTGAAGATTTCAGATCTAGCATTTTTCATTTTCTGAGTTCTGCTCAACATCACGGTTTGTTAACTAAAGACTTGTGAATGTAAATGATGTAGACACATTACAGATTCTCTGTTATCATGAGGCCAAATACCAGGGGATTCCTTCGCTCTCTATCTCCCTTTCCATTATTTATTTATTGAACAAAAAGCCAGAAAGCTTGTAAGATGATTGACTCTGCATCTAAAGAGACACTTTTGAAAGATGTCTGGTATTTTTCCCTGTGGGCTCCTGTTGCTTTGACACAGACAGATATAAATATAGATGTTCAATAACATACGTTTCATTAAAACTCTGGGTATTTGAAGACTGACATGTCGGTCTCATTAAAACAGAGGAGGCGAATAGAAGAAAGACGAGAAACTAAGAGACTCATACAAACCTGTTTGCTATAGTTTTAAAGGCACAGATCTTCCAAAATACTCTCTTTCCCTTCATTATTGTTCTGTTTGTTTGAAGACTGTTCACTCTTCTTTTCTACACAAACAAAGTGAATGAGAACTCTTATTATAACCACCATAAAAGAATCACAAGTTCTACGTAATTAAAGTGCTGTTGATATTCAGACTATTCTGAACACAAACCAAAATGTTCAAAACAGAAATGTAAGTTATTTATGGCAGTATTGAACATTGATTCTCATTTGCATGCTTTGTAACCTATTACAATGCAAGTCTGAATATGCTAACACAATCAGATTTTGGGTCATTTCACAAACAAAATAGCCGTTATTTCTGGTAAATCTGAAAATGGCATTTTTGGTGTCCTTATTACGGTTCAACGGACTGTGCTTGGTGTCTTTCGATGCTTTTGAAAGAAAATGCACAGTTTCTTGGAATGCGATACTTTTGCACAACATTTTCTTCAAATGGAGTGCAACATTTTGTGGGCAAACACAACTTTTTTTTTTGAGGAATGCAGCACTTTTATTATAGTGGGCAAGCTTTCGTTGGTGGTTACAAAGTGCTTTGAGAGAACCTAATATTTTTGTTAGAGAATTAATTTTTTTGCCAAGTATCTTGGGAAATGCAATACTTTTATGCGAGAATGCAAAGTTGATTGCAATAGTATTGCAAGATTAGGTATTACTTTTTTCAAGGGAATACAAAATGGCCAGCGATACTGCAGTTCCTTTGGAGAATGTATGTGAGAGTACCATACAGAAATCTGATATATGGCCATATACAAACATGTATATATAAATAATACCGGTCAAAAGTTTGGGGTCGTGTTTTGGGGTTTTTCTTTTTTTTTTTTTTTTTAAATAAAAATTATTCTGTTCATCAAGACGGCATTTATTAAATGTAAAAAAAGTAAAATATTTATTTATTACTTATTGTATGTATTTTCAAATGAAATTATAAGTCCAGTCGTTATTGCTTTTATTACTATTACCATTAATATTAATAATAACAATAATAATTAATATTAGAGTGATTTCTGAAGGATCATGTGACTCTGAAGACTGAAGTAATGAAGCTGAAAATTCATCTTTAAAATCACTGGAATAAATTATTAAATGATAAACTACTTTTGAACAGGTTTTTTTATAATGCAATAACATTGTACAATTTGTACTGTATTTTTAATTAAATAAATGCAGCCTTGGTGAGCAGGAGAAGCTTATTCTAAAACATTTAAAAAACATACTGACGCCAAACTTTTGACCGGTAGTGTGTGTGTGTGTGTGTGTGTGTGTATATATAAAATTCTAGTTAAAATATTTGAACATATGTACATATTTGTATTTTCACCGGTTGAAATAAATACGTAAACTGCCATTTTTGCAATATTATGAAATATTTGTTGCATATATGACATATTTATGAAATCCAAACATGAATTTGTATGTCAAATCTGTAATTTCCATATATTGTCATATAGCAGATTTCTTTATGGGGTTTATTTTAGGTGCACAATACTTGTGAGAGAATACTATCTTTCTTTGTGCATGAAATGCAATGTTTCTTGGGTGGAACAACAACATTTCTTGCAAATCAATGCAATTCTTTTGCAATGAAATTTAAAATTTCTTTAACCCAGATACAATTATTTTATGAGAATACTGTAAACTTTCTTGCAGAATCATAATACTTTTTTCAAACAGAATCCCCCCACCCCCTTAAAAAAAGGTAAATTTATGGTGAATTAGAGCTCATCTCTTAATTCCAGCTCTAAAATTAAGGAAATTTAGATGAACAGATTCAGAAATGTATTTTTTTTACTAATAAAATCCAGGCATACATGCTCAACAAACATCTCCATATCCTAAACCTGGTTATACATCTTCATGCAACATTTGTCCAGTCACAAATCATCCCTTTAGAACCGTTTCTATATGCTGACCTGATAATTCCCAGTGATTTATGTGAGCTACCGGCTGTATATTGTTATATATAAGTGACTTTCTGTCTCTGTCATCTCCATCTGCTTTTTGTCATTCTGCCTTAAGAGACCAAAATCTTATGATGGATGAAGTGATGATCAGTCATCTGTCAAATATAGGATCTCCACCATTTCTGACCTCTTATTCCAACCTTACCATTGACGAGTGAGAGTAAAAATGATGTTGTTTTCATCGTTAACGTCTCAGTCTAGCAGCAATAATATGAAGAAAGTTTATTTTTCTTTTAGGGTTTTATTATCACACTTTTATTACTAAGGCTTTGCTCAGTGTGTCATAAAGGGATTAAACCTGTTATTTACACACATTACAAAATGCTAACTTGACCGTGTGCCTTGTTTTCATGTTTTGGAGGTCATTTGTGGTTTAGTTTTTCCGGAAGTAGGCAGTCAAGTGTAGCTGATAAGCTTGAACCCTGTAGCCATTAGCATGCTAATAACATAAGCTGAGAGAATTCTGAGGCACTTTATGATGCAAATCAAGACTCGAAACATAAAAACTCTGACCTGAGGTCTGGCCTTAGAGACACGTAATGAAGTTAAAGTAGATGTCATGTTTAATTCAATGCTAACAAAAACAAAGCTGTGAGGCGAGTAGCATTGTTTACCCAAATAACACTGTTCAGACAGTGCATGTGTTGATGCAGACTTTTCTTTAGTTCAAATGAAGTGAACATCATTGGCTAGGTTTATAATATAAAGGTTTATATTGAGCATCACAACATTTTATTGTGTTCCAATGATTTTCCTGTTCATTTTGACCCCTTTTGTGTCGATAAGATCGTTGAAACTGTGTTCAGTCGCTGAGATTCAAGACTTTTGAGTGTTATTCACCAGGGAACTAAGAGGAAAAGCTCAATAAAGACATGCTTTCCATAGTAACCAGGACACAAACTCACACACTTGTGTCTTGTTTTTCACAAGTTGTTGTTTTTAAGGATTTCTTATCAGCAGTGCTTGGCTTTGTGACAGAAAGACATTTTAGCAAAGTACTGCAGTTGAGTTGCTTAGAGAGTTTCATTTTGAAAGTCTCAGAAACTTCCTAAAGGATTTTAAAGGAATAGCTGTGGTGAATGACGATTTTACTCATCTTCAATATTCCAGAGTTTCTTTATTCTGCGCAACAAAGAGTTTCAGGAATGTTTTAAAGTGGGACAGTGGCTCAGTGGTTAGCACTGTTGCCTCACAGCAAGTAGGTTGCTGGTTCAAGTCCCGGCTGAGCCAGTTGGCATTTCTGTGTGGAGTTTGCACGTTCTCCTGGTGTTGATGTGGGTTTCCTATGGGTGCTCGGGTTTCCCCCACAGTCCAAAGACATGCGCTATAGCAGGGATGTCAAACTCAATTCCTGGAGGGCCGCAGCCCTGCACAGTTTAGTTCCAACCCTAAATAAACACACCTGATCAAACTAATTGAGTCCTTCAGGCTTGTTTGAAACCTGCCAGTAAGTGTGTTGAAGCTGGGTTGGAACTAAACTGTGCAGGGCTGCGGCCCTCCAGGAATTGAGTTTGACATCCCTGCGCTATAGGTACATTGGGAAAGCTAAATTGGCCTTGAGTGTGGTATGAGTGTGTGTGAATGAGTGTGTATGGGTGTTTCACAGTACTGGGTTGCAGCTGGATGGGCATCCGCTGCTTAAAACATATGATGGAATAGTTGATGGTTCATTCCGCTGTGGCGACCTCTGATAAATAAGGGACTAAGCCAAAGGAAAATGAATGAGTTTTGTGTTTTGAGAGGGGATTTTATGTGAAAGATTTGTATGCTCTTTGCATGACTGTGGCATTCTGGGGGACATGGTTGTAAAACCTCTGAAAAGGAGTTTAGTTTTTAGCTTTATGTCTTCATAGTTTTAGTTAACAATTTCTTGTAGAATACAGTAACTTACTGTAAATCAATGACAGCAAAAATACTGTATTTACATTTACCGCACCATTTGTCTTGCTGTATATGTGTTTACAGAATTGTATGTATATCTTTACTGTAATTATACAGTAATTTTCACAATGCAGCTTTAAAATACAGTAACTTACTGCAACTTACAGTAATATAATTCATATCACAGTTATATATTGTGTAATTTATGGAAAAAAAGGGTTGACAGTGTATAATAACCCTGCCACAAGTCATGTTTACGTTTTTTTTTTAATTCAGACATGGACTATGTTACTTCCTATTTTTTAAAATGCTAAAAACCTCATCCTTTACATGAGCACTTAAAATATAATGAAAAACTGTACAAAAGCACGCACATCCCTCTTAACTGGGTGCTCAGCCAAAACACACAACAGGTGCAAAATTATAAATTCAACCAAGGCGGCAACACCAAAGCTCCAAAAATACAAATTTATTAAATTAAAAAGGCTGACACAAAGCGTGTAACGTTTCGAGCCACACGGCTCTTCATCAGACAGTGAATATAAAACCAATACATAAAATATAGCAAACTTTTCTAAATGCTTACCTACTCTAGTTTGTATTTCTCTAACAAAATCAGTACACTGTATTAGTAGCACTTGATGTGAGTACTGTCTCTTTACGTGGAATTGATCAATCCCAATTAAATGCTTGTTTAATTATTTTCCACACTCATCTGTTTCTGACATTTCTTAATCCTCCTGGTTTAATCTTTGGAGTTTTTTAGTTTAAGATTGTCAATCTTTCACAATTGAAAGTCAAAGATACACCCGTAATTAAACCCAAATCTTTACACTCACTGCACATTTCATCTCCATGAGCTGAAGTGTGTGTGTGTGTGTTTCAGATTAAGTCTGTTTATACTACCTCTTCAAATATAAGAATTAATCTGATCACAGAATTCGAGTGCACTGAGCGACTTTCATTCTATCACTCCAATTTATTTATTACCCTTTTTTTATCAGTCACAGTTAGTTTTAATGGAATGAAATGGGAGTGAATTTGCTCATTGGACAATGAATAAGCAATTTCCTCTCCAATTCTGCTTTTCTCTATCTATCGCTCTATCTTTTTTCAGCAGAAATTACCAACCTTATTTGAAATTGAAGGTTAGAGGCTGGAGCTGTTCTGGGGTCAGAAGAGGTACGTGTGATGACTAAGATGGATAAAGAAGGCTTCCCCCCCCTCTGTCTTCTGCATTTTGTGTGAGCTCTTCTTGCAATTTTATGAATATGCCACACTTTAGTGACTAGTTTTGAAGCATTTAATGTCATGTTTGGTTTTGAAGTATTATAAACTGTTAACAGTTTCCTGTAGAATCTACAGTAACTTACTGGCAGCAGTTCGCCAGTAACAAAAATACTGTATTTACATTTACAGCACCATTTATCTTGCGGTACTTGTATTTACAGTACTGTATATCTTTACAGTAAAATTCAGTAATTGTCAACAGTGCAACTTCAAAATACAGTAATATGCTGCATAAGTGTCCTACAGAAAAATTCAGTTCATATTGAAATTCAGTTTGCCAGTAACTTACTGTAAATCAATTACAGCAAAAATACTGTATTTACATTTACAGCACCGTTTATCTTGTATTTACAGTTTTGTATATCTTTACTGTGAAATACAGTCATTTTCACAGTGCAACTTCAAAATAATATGCTGCATAAGTGTCCTACAGAAAAAATTAGTTCATATTACAGTTAAATACTGTGAACTTTATAAAAATTGTTAACAGTGTATATGCTATATATTTATATATTTCTTTTTATGTTCAGGCAACCATTTGTTTTAAGTTTTTCCTCTGCCACATTTTAGTGACTAGTTTTGAAGCTTTTAATGTCATGTTTGGTTTTGAAGTATTATAAACTGCTAACAGTTTCCTGTAGAATCTACAGTAACTTGCAGCAGTTCGCCAGTAACTTACTGTAAATCAATTACAGCAAAAATATTGTATTTTCATTTACAGCATCATTTGTCTTGCTGTATATGTGTTTACAGTGTTGTAAATATGTACAGTAAAATATAGTCATTTTCACAATGCTACTTTAAAATACAGAAAAATACTGTTCATATTACAGTTAAATACTGTGAACTTTATAAAAATTGTTAACAGTGTATATACCAAGGGTGGGCAAACTCGGTCCTGGAGGGCCGATGTCCTACACAGTTTAGCTCCAACTCTAATCAAACACACCTGCTTATAGATAATTAGTAATCTTGGAGACAATGTTTAGCATGTTCAGGTGTGTTTGATTAGAGTTGGAGCTAAACTTTGCAGGACACCGGCCCTCCAGGACCGAGTTTGCCCACCCCTGGTATATGCTATATATTTATATATTTATATATTTTAATATGTTCAGGCAATCTTTGTTTTAAGCTTTTCCTCTGCTTAACACAAAAGAAACTAATTTAAATAACATAGTTAACCATAGTTAAACATCATTTTTGAAATACTATGAAAGACAATGGTGACATCAACATTTTGGATAATGTTTTCTATCAACAAACATACAATAAGTAGGAAATCCTAACTGGTTTATGGCTAAAATTACTTTACACTTAAATGTTTTAAAACTTAATTTTTTATTTATTTATTTTATTTAGGATATTTTGTTTGGGCATTTTAATAATTATGATTTGAGCTTTTTTTTAACCTTAATAGTTTTGTAACAGTAATTATTTTATAATCAAGGTCACTGGTGGAAAATTACTTAATAATAATAATAATAATATTTTCTTTTCATTTTATCCAGAAATAATATATGTAATAATTAAATTTTAATATTATTTCATAATTAGTTATTACTTTTTTATTTTAAATAACTTAATTTATATATGTATTTTTTAACTTTTTATAAATATAATTACTGTATACTTATATATTTAAATGTGCCTCATATTTTGGTAACAGGCTTACAAAAATAAAAACTATACATGCCTATATAATATTTAGTTTGACCTATATTATTAAGTATGACATCCTGAAGTTGACTGAAAGCAGCTCTTTGTCCTCTGCATTCATGGAAAGTGTCTTCAATTACTCTGCGGTGCACTTCATCTTTCATCACAAGTGCACCATAACACAGCATAATATGTGGCATGTGCCATACGCTCAGATTTCATAAGCACACTTATCTCTGGCAGGATTCCTCTGTGCTGTTTGAAGGCGGCGATTAACATCTCTTAAAGATTCTGGTCAGGATATAGTGTTTATGTTTTGTCTCTGACATATAATAGTCGATATAGCTCTTAAAGGAACAGTTCATCCAAAAATAAATATTCTGTCATTGTCAAGACATCTTAGTCTACTTGTTTTAAGAGTTTCTTTCCTCTGTTAAACACAGAAGAAGATATTTTGAAGAATGTGAAAAAACATTGACTTCAATAATATTTTTTCCCCTGCGATACATGTCAATGAATATTAGTTTGCAACATTGTTCCAAACATCATGTTTTGTGGCTTGAAACCACTTGGTGGAAAGTACATTTTTATTTCTATGCAAAACCATGCAAAATATAATCAAAACAATGAAAACACTAATGTGGAAGTGAAAAATAAGGTCTGAATATTAGCAGTGGGACTTAAATAATGGTGTTACCTTTGTCCCTTCAGGAACTCTTGCCATTTAAACCGGATTTACTTTTAAACTGAAAAACTCAAACATTGCAAACTTATGGATGTGTTATTGCAATAAATAACCTGTAGATTGATCATTAGTGTGATGCACGAAAAGAAAAACACAACTTGTAATAAGAAAAATAAAACCGCTACAATAATTTACTTTCTGCAGTTTTAAATTGAAATTCAGACCTAACCACGGGACACGGTCCCGAAATCAGGTGATATGTGGCAGCTCCATCAAGGGTTGCATGCTGAATGTGCTGTTGGAAAGCAAATGTTGTCAGGGATTCGAGAAAATCGCTTTGTTACTTTCATCCCCATTCTCCCCTATTTCTTTAAAACCATGCGTAAACACAAATAATATTGCATTTATATACATTTCTATTAAACAAATCTTTAAAACAAGGTCAAACATTCAAACACTAAAGTATTTGTCCTTACTATCCAATAAATTAGAATTTTATTTAGATTTTATTTAATTTTATTTACATAATTAAAGCCTCATTTCAAGTTTAAGAATTGAGCTGTATATTAAAATCCATACTGAAATCATTAATAGATTGCATACAACCCTCATTAATAAATTGCATACAACCCATTGAGAAATATTGAAAAATTGGTCATCATGAAATATAATTCATGCAGATAGACTTTTAGTTATTCTAGACAGGATAGAACCCAAAACTTGAAGTGTATTTAAAATTTACTTTAATTATCAAGATAAATTTAGATTTACCAAATAAAAAAATGGTATACTGTAAGTTTGCATAAGAGCAAATAGCTATTCAGGGGCAGACTCCCTAAGCAGTTTTAGGTGTGGGGCCCCATAGAAACTCAAAACCCTTCTGTTTCTCTATAGATATTTTTCCTCTGTAGATTCCTTCATTATTAGTATTATTATTTTTGTAAATAAACTAATCACACTTTAATATGATGGTCTGTTTGTTGAATTTAAGTTACATTGCATCTACATGCCAACTAATTCTCAATAGATTATAAGTAGACTGTTAGGTTGGGATTAGGGTTAGTGTAAGTTTCTAATAGTCAGTTAAATGTCTGTTGAAGGAGCAATATCAACAGATATTAAGCAGACAGTCTATTAATACTCAAATTGACCATCAAAATAAAGTGTTACCGAAAAACTGCATGTTAAAAATATATTTATAATAGAACTTTTATCTTCTTAATGAACACTTAGAACACTTAGAACACTAAGAACACTTCTTAGTGAACACTTAACACACCCCACACAAACTCTTCCATAGCCCGCACTGCACACCATCAAGATGTAGCATGCACTGCACTTTAACAAATCCATACTTAAAACAATACTGCCTACGTACGTATCGCTGTCAACATTGCCAATTTTACATTGTCTTGTTTTTTTTTTGTGAGTATGTTGTTGTATATTGCACTGTCTGTATTTTGCACTGTCTGTATTTTTGCACTGTCTGTTTTTCGCATTGTCTGGAGCCAGCACCTAAGCTTTTCACTCATCATAGCACACGTGCTGCTGATGATGTGACAATAAAAGTGATCTGATTTGATTTGATTAATGTAAAATTAAATTGTACCCATTGCCACTGAACATATTGGACCAGTTACCAAAGATGCGAAAGCAAAAACACACAGCACTGTAATTTTTCAAACTCTATTGTAACCACAATCTGCTAATCTTTTCACCATTATTTGAATAATAGCTGTTTGTGAATCGATGGCTGTCACTGTTCACTGGGAAATTTTCTTTTATTTGAACAGACCCTTCTTACAAGCTAACGAACCACTATTTCCACTATTTATGGTGGCCCCCAGATTAGAAAAGAAGTAATAATGTTAAAATCTTAATGGTTATACACAGATTTTACAGCATATGATAGAAAATGAATAAAAGAGCTATATGATTAATATAGGCTTCTTAGCATTGGTTGAGGCCCCCTAATTCCCTGGGGCCCTTAGCGGCTGCTTACCTTGCTTATTGGTTAAGTCCACCCCTGTATCTATTGTAATGCTTCATAAAGGTATATTACACAACAACTAAAAACACTGTTTAAAGTGCATGTTTTCATAGACGATACGGTTAAAGTCTCTTTATAAACTACAAAAATGCAACTACTATGGACATCAATGGCTACAGGTTTCTAACATTCTTTAAAATATCTTCCTTTGTGTCCTACAGAAAAGGTCTGGAATCACTTGAGGGTGATAAAACGGTGAGTACATTGTCATTTTTTGGGTCGAGCTGTTCCTTTAAAAAATATAATGGATTGCTGTTTTTAATTTGAATACTACAAAAGTCACTGTAAAGAATAGCCATAAATGATCAGTTTTTTGTATTTTATGATCCATCTTTTTTCATCACTTTTAATCACTGATGATTGATTTAGTCACAGTCAATTAGAAAGAACTGAAGCGTGTTTGTTGGGAAAAGCGATAAATGAATTGAATAGCGCCACTCAGTCACTCTTATCATGTTTTTATTGGTTTGAAAGTGTTCATGGTTTACAGGGATTTTCCTCTTCATTGTTCTCTCCATTAAGTGCAATTCAGTGCTCAGTGTGAAAGCAAATGCAGCTCTCTTCAGGGAGGTTCATGCTTCACTGAAAATCAGTAGTCTTCGAAAGAAAGGAAGCTGTCAGGTAGCTGACAGTATTGATGCACTCACACACAAAGCATTTTATTCTAGAATTATTGTATCTTATTATGTAGTTAAAAATCTAAATAATAATATAATATAATATAATATAATATAATATAATATAATATAATATAATATAATATAATATAATATAATATAATATATTATAATATAATATAATATAATATAATATAATATAATATAATATAATATAATATAATGCAATATAATATAATATAATATAATATAGTATAATATAATATAATATAATATAATATAATATAATGCAATATAATATAATATAATATATAATATAATATAATATAATATAATATAATGCAATATAATATAATATAATATAATATAATATAATATAATATAATATAATATAATATAATATAATATAATATAATATAATATAATAAAAAATAATAATAATTGCAAGATTTTTGTGTATATTTACAGCAAAACACAAGAAGAAAAGCAAATAAAGGCATAAGTTTTGATGGGATATGTCTGATGAAGTGTCGGTGTGCTCAAAACGTAACACATTTTGTATCAGCCTTTTTAATTTAGTAAATTGCCATTTTTGCAGCCTTGGTGTTGCCTCCTTTTTGAATATTTTGCACTTTTTGCTGTTTGGCTGAGCACCCATTTAAAGTGATGCGCGTGCTTTTGTGCATTTTTTCATACATTTTCAGAAAAGCCATCACAAAATTAGTCATTTTAAAGTACAAATATATAAAAAGTGTTCCTGCAAAACCCTGGAGGCAATAAAAATGGTAAATTTTAAATTATAAAAGGAGCTATTAATATTATTGTTTTACAATTACAAATGTTGCATTTTTGTCTATTTATATTATAAATAGCTTATATTTGTTCTGCTATGCAAGGCCAACAATCTAAAGAAAATATATACCTATCCTTACAGATTTCTTTTTTTTTTTTTTTTGCAAGTTTGTCACACTTTAATGTTTCAGAACATCAAACAAATTTCAATATTATTCAAATATAACACAAATAAACACATAATACAGTTTTGAAATGAAGGTTTTTATTATTATGGAAAAACAGAGTACAAAACTACATAGCACTGTGCGAAAAAGGGTTTAAAAAGAAGTGTTAAATCATACTTAACTCAATTTCTGTAGCTACTACCAGGCCTGATTACTGCTAGACCTGTTCATTATCAACAAATCACCTAAATATGAGCAGCCTGACAAAGTGAAGTAGACCAAAAGATCATCAAAGTCTATACGTAATTGAATTGCTCTTTAAAAACTTAAAAACATTTTTTGTGTTTTGTCAAACTAATCAGCGTTCATTCTGACTGGCCTCCATTCATCAATCAATGCAGGCCACTGTCACGTCACATGCACATAAACGTGCTTGTCTGTAAGCTGACATGAATCTGTGCAATTTCCAGCTTTCATCGTATGTTTTTTCAGACCTGTATCTCAGGGGAGCTGCTGCTTTGCCCTGCCAAATAAATAACACGGCTTCACTATGAATATATTCATGTTTTCTTGATGCAAATCCAACCAAATGTTGGAAAATCCATGTTGTGAGTGTATTCAAATGGATCATATTCTGTGCATTGGCAGTGGCATCTATACTGGAAGAAATGAGGGAAACCAAGTAATGAGATTGTAATTAAAGTAATATTCTGGACTTGGCCACACATGGGAAAAAAATTGGAAATCTTTCAGTTTTGCAATTCAAATTGTCCAGCATTTAATAAGAGCAAGTTGCTGCTTTTTTTTTTTTTTTTTTGGATGGAAGCAAAAATGAATGAGTAATTATATTATGTATACGTTGATAGAGTAAAGCAAGGAATTACTTTTGATTTTAAACAGTTACTTATAATAACCCTGCTTTAAATACTTTACATAAATTGTAATTCTGTTTAAATTAATTCAGAGAAGTACAATACTTGTATTTTTTTTAATATACGAATATATTTTGCAGAATTATTATTTTTCAGCTAAAGAAGTTTACATCTTTACACAATATATGGTCAATTCAGAAAAGCAGAGTACTGGTATATATATATATATATATATAATTCATATATTGTCCATGATAATTAATTCAACTAGAATCATTTTCAGGGTTTTTGTGGGGTCTTAAAATGTCTTAAAACTAAATTTTAGGCTTTAAAAAGTCTCAAATTCACTGAAATATTGTCCTTTAAGGCTTTAATCCTATTAAACAAGTCTTAATTTCCATCTGTCCCTGTCAACAATCACCAACAATCCATCTGATAAACACTTTCAACCAAACTCTATTTACCAGTGTTTTTTTTCTATTTTGAAGAAGAAGAAAAGTTATGTTTAAAATGTGCTTGTATACATCTAGGGTTTGCTTGTTTTGACACATTATTTAAAATATGTGGCAAAAAATAACTAATTGGATTTTTTTGGGATGAGGCAAGAAAACTTTTTTTCTGCAGGACCAACCGGGTCGTTAAAAAAAATCCTGAGTGTTTAGCCCTGTATTAGCCTGGATTTCATTCATAACAGTCTTAAAAAGTCTTAAATCTGACTTTGTGAAACCCTGCTATTTTACTTTTTTTTAATATTGCCAAAAGGCCCTGTTCGACTCAAATCTGAAGAATTAAGTTTAATTTCTATTTCCTATGCATTTAAATTTCGACTAATTTTATGTAGCATTAGCTATGTTTCCATCCACCTATTTTTATGTGCATTTTGGATATGCGTATAAAAAAACAGTTGATGGAAACCCTAAGATGCACATACAAAGATTTTGTTTTATGCAATACTCCAGTTTTTCAAATAATGAACGATACATTTATTACAGTATTTGATCATGTTAGTTAACATTAGTTATTGAAAATACAGTTCTTCGTTGTAGGTTCATTTTAACTCACAGTGCATTAACTTATGTTAACAAGCATGAATTAAGATGTTAATAATGCATTAGTAAACGTTGAACTATGGTTAATAAATGCTGTACAAGTATTGTTCATACATAGTTCATGTAAATGCATTTACTAATAACCTTATTGTAAAGTGTGACCATAATAATACATATGTGGCAAATGAGGTTAGGAATTTATTTGTTTTATTATTATTTGTTTTTGTTTTTTGTGCGGGAGCTATTTTTAAATAAAATCCTGGACTCTGGCAACCCAACGGGATGCTTTATGGAAACTCAGTAGACTTTCCTTCTCTTAAGATCACTTACATAGAGCTTGTTTCTAACTTTGCTTCATGTATAGTATGAGGCTTTTAATGGGATGCTACAAAAACGGCACTAAACTTTCTGGCCTCGAGGATCATATTTAAAAACAGATCAAATATTCAGTTTGTTCTTTGTAGAGAGCAATTGTGCATCTGTTGGCTGTTGAATCATCATTTATTCTCCCTCATGTTGTTCCAAACCTGTATGACCTTCTCCGTTACATGAAGGAAGAAAAGGAGGAGATCAGTAGACACTTCTTGGCTAGTTTTAATATATGCAAGCTTGAATAAGATTTGTAATATATGCTTTGTGTATTTGTGCCTGACTCACATTTTTGGGGTCAGATTAACCATAGGTTAAAACTTGCAGGCTATTGAACTGGAAAGGTAGTGCAAGTGCTAAAATGAATTGAACTGGTACTTCTGTATTACTGTGATCATCTTCTTTAAAAAGTCTGATAAAAACAAGATTTCTTTTAGTGCATCGCAATACTTGATGCCATTATTCATTACTTTAAAAGTATGACGTTTGTACTAGAGCACATGGTGTGATATGATATATCTGATGGTATTTTGTATTTATTAATGCACACTTAATTACTATACTTTACTCCAATCTTTTGCTATTAATAGGAACCTACTAGACTGTATTGAATGGCATTCTGGTCAAGTCATATTTACATTTGAAGCTTATAATGAGGTTTTAAATATCTCTTTGAATATCCATAGTCATAATTTACATAATTAAGTCCTTTTTGTAATATGTAGTTGGTTAAGAGCTACTAGACCAACCCATAAAATCTGCAGGAGAGTAAAGTTTTTACTCTGTAGTGTAAATGTTGTATGTGAAAGTCTAAATGCCAGCAAAAATACAGATTGAAACTGAATATTTTGGCCCAATATTTGGGGACTAAAAGAATGTCCCATGGCGACACTGTAAATACTTCAATTTGGCTGAAAAATGACAGAACTGGCAACACTGCACTGTATATGCAATAGTTAAATATGCCAGAATAAAATATATGCATATATATTTTTATAGCCAAACCAAGCCATTTATTTATTTATTTATTTATTTATTTATTTATTTATTTATTTATTTATTTATTTATTTATTTATTTATTTATTTATTTATCTATATATCTATTTATTTATCTGTTTATTTATTTATCTATCTGTTTATCTATTTGTTTTTATCTATTTATTTATTTATCTATTTATTTATCTGTTTATTTATTTATTTATCTGTGTATTTATTTATTTATTTATCTATCTATTTATATATTTATTTATCTGTTTATTTATTTATTTATTTATTTATCTATTTATTTATTTATATATATATTTATTTGTTTATTTATATGTATATCTATCTATCTATCTATCTATCTATCTATCTATCTATCTATCTATCTATCTATCTATCTATCTATCTATCTATCTATCTATCTATCTATCTATCTATCTATCTATCTATCTATCTATCTATCTATCTATTTATTTGTTTATTTATCTATTTATTTATCTATTTATTTATCTGTTTATTTATTTATTTATCTATTTATTTATTTATTTATTAATTTATCAGTTTATTTATTTATCTATTTATTTATTTATCTATCTATTTATTTTTTTAATCTATCTGTTTATCTATCTATCTATCTATCTACATTTTGTTACAGTCTGTTCACACATTGGCGATAAAACCATTATTAATGAATGAAAGCTCTTATATGTAGTCCACTTTAAACAGGAAGTCAAAGCTTGATCAGTTCAGTCATTTATTTCCACTCCTTTTCTTTCAATTATATACTGTAATCATCCATATGTTGTGATTTCCTGAAGAAGCGCTTTTGTTTGCAGCCTTTCACTGAGTGTAATCACATCCTATCAGGCAAATGATTTCACCCCGTTTTACAAAATCTGAAACTCAACACAGCTTTCATGTTCCCTTTCATTCGGCTAATGAGCTCAATGATACCACCAATGATTGGATTCCACTCCAAACCACTTTGACCATTCTTTGGAAATCCATTAAAGCCTAGAACGTGTTAAGAACAGCATCGGAATTGACTTTTAACAAAAGAGGAAGCACTTGGGGTTGTCTCTGAGCATAAAGCAACCCGCTATTTTTGGGTGGGAGACAAATATGTCATTCAGGGTTCGCATGTAAGATCCAAAACAGCGGCGCATCAGTTGAAGTGATTTGTTGTTTGTTTGGCCAATCTGCTTGCGGTGTTGTCATGGCAACTGCAGCATCTTTCTATTGACTTGCTAGAACAGACTGAAGCCAAACTGCGATTTCTTGATTCTTGTTGTTTATATTCCCACTGCAAATAATTAGTAGATAATCCAGTCTTGATGTGTGATAATCCAGTCTTTAGAAGCCTGAGATGACTTAATTATGGATAAAGCGTGATCGGCATTTCAACCATCTAGCTATATACGTTATTTTACGTGCAGTGTGAGTTGAGGCATGTGGTTTAGTTCTTTATGTGCTTTTCATTTCAGGATGGCTTCTCTAAATTGAGCTGCTTATTATTTAATAGCAAGTCACCGGTTGAGTAGGTCAGAAACTCAAGCACACTTCAGATGAAGCCAGTCCAAATAATCTATCAGTTATGTTTGTGCTTAAATGCTTGGGTTTTCTAAACTATCTTAAAATACTTTTGCATTTGCAGCTGAAAAATGTCTTTTATTACAGTGCATTTATTCCAATATGCGTTCAGCAAATGTCGGAAAAACAAATGACAATCAGGGTTATTCCACAAAATACTGATTTCTTTAAAAACTCTGCTGAAGTTAAAGCTTTGGTATTGTAACATTGATAAAATGATTTAAAGATCCATTATTTAAAAATAAAATGTTTGGAATGATTTTTTAGTGAGTAAATGATCAACTTTATGGTAACACTTTAAAATAATGGTCTGTTATGTAGTGCTTTTGCAATGTACAATGCTTCTTGAACATTTATTGATTTTAGTTCAACATTTATTAATGAATAATTACATTCAATATGATGCAATATAATGCACTGTGAGATTAACAATCAATGATTTTATTTTCATTAACTACATTAACAAATATGAATAAACACTGTAATAAATGTGTTGTTAGGAAATGCATTAACTTATGGAACGGTATTTTAAAGTGTCAACATTTAAATTTTGCTTGAACTGCGATTTTTGTTTCATATTTAATACATTGGCAATATCAGGTAATTTACTGTGTTATGAAAAATATGAGATTTGCACTCCGTTTTGTTGTTTAAACAGATTTTACTCAGAAATTGCTGGAAAATATATCATTTAAGTCTCCTTAATTAATAATGAATGAATTAATCTTTTTTTTTTAATTAAATTTATTTTCTTCTAAAGCAGCCTTTAACATCATAAACTCAAATCAGATGTTTTCTGATTGTGTGCAATTGTGTTGACTTCCATTATATGTGCTTTTAGAAAGGACAGACAAATTATTCAAAGCAATTTATTAGGAAAATTAAAAAAAAAAGTTATGAAGAATATGAAAATTTCACTCCATTTGCAATCTGTTTTTTTGTATAAACAATTTTTACTCAGAAATTGCTAAGTAAAAAAATGCATCATTTAATTTTGTCTTCCTAATAATTAATGAAATAATCTTTTTTTTTTAATCATATTTATTTCCTTCTAAAGCAGCTTTTAACTTTAAAAACTCAAAGCAGATGTTTTCTGATTGTCTGGGATTGTGTTGACTTCCATTATATGTGCTTTTAGAAAGGACAGACAAATTACTCGACTTTGTCTAATACCTAGAAGATTAATATTGAGCTCCAGACAGCACTGAAAGGCTAAAAACACAGGCACATCACCTCTAAATCAATTTTTAGGCATCTTCAAGCCCCCAAGATGTTTCTACTGAATCATTGTCATTTAAATCCTAGTCAAACATATTCAGTTGTCTTCCAAAAACAGCAATACTTTTTTATTGTTCAACATTTTTCCAACCTTAAGGTTAGGAGTGTATGTTTTCTCACCAGTATATCAGGAACTCCCTGAAAAGACACACAAACAGCCTAATCGAATTAATGCAGCAGACAAGAAGGAAATAATAATTGTAAATAAAAGCAGCTCTAATGTGGCCTAGAGGCGTTTAGAGAAGCTAGATAAAATAACACAACTCAATTTGCTGCAAAACATGGATTTGGAAGGGATTTGATCTCTAACCTTTTCTTTTCCCAAATGTTATGCACTCCTGGAACTTTGCCATTGCACAAAAGGAATTCTTTAGGATGAAAAGAAGGTGGTTTAGATTGTTAAACTTGTCTTTTTAAAAGTGTGCAAATTTCTTTTTGAATTACTCAATGTGAAAACCCCATACGGAAATCTGATATATGGCCATATATGTCATATATATTATTATATTTGAATATATATGTACATATTTGTAATTCCAATAGCTTAAGTCATATTATGTAAACTGCATTTTCGCAACATTTTTTGAAATATATCTTCAAATCAACCCAGGCTCATTGTGGATATGTACCCAGGTCTACATTTCCGGTGACATTGAAAAACGTAACTGGCGGTACATCTGCTCGCAGTTTTTGTTTTTGCAAATGTAGCTGCTGTGTACGCTAATTTGATGAACTCAAATTTCTCTTGCGTGTCCTCTTCTTGCATAAATCCACCAGCGGGCGTAATATACACTTTATCCGACCAGGCCTGCTTGCTGACTCAGACTGAACCACCCACCCCCTTTCCTAAACCCAACCGATAGTTTTTTCAAAAGCAATCTAGAAAAAGAAAAGCAGTCGCAGCCATGTGATTTCACCAAGTTTTCAGCCTGTTGTTTATTTATTTGTATTTTTTTTCTTTACCTGGTTTCTGGAACCGTTCTTCGCCGGATTCAAACCCCGTCGTCGCGGTCAACTAAGCTCCGCGTCCCAAGTCCAGCTGACGTATGCAGCGAGCTACTGGGCAAACTGGTATCACCGCAAAAACGGCCGCCTATATGGTCAGCTGGTAGCGCGAAAAGAAACAGAAGCCGTCGACGGCATCATACTGCCCTGCAGCGTTCAATTTAAAGACGAAATACAGCCAGACGTACCTCTGGCTACATAATTCACGCTCTCCATAAATGTAGACAGGGGTACATATTCACAATGAGCCTGAATTGGTTTAAATATATATATATATATATATATATATATATATATATATATATATATATATATATGTGTGAAATCTAAACAAGAACTTGTCTGCATATGTTGCTATTTATGTTTTTTTATCTTAAAAATAAAGGTTCCATGGAGAACTATGTGGGTTTTTTTTTTGTCAGTGAAGCCATAAAAGACCCTTTAAGTGAAAAAATCCTTCACAGAACAGTTTTTTTTCATAGTGTGAAGAATATTTTAATAATCTAAAAAACTTTTATGTCCACTTAAAAGAGTCCATATGTATAAAATGCACATACATGGATGTTCATCATGGATTCATTGATGCCAATATACTATAGAACCTTTAATTTAAAATTTAATTAATTTTAATTTTAACCTTTTGTTTTAAATAGACATGGTCTGTGATAGTGTATTTGAGAATATTCCTGAAGCTCCAACATAACCCTAAGATTTGACTGTTTGATATGATTGTTGTCCCAGGACCACGTCCCATCTCAATCAGAGACAGTGCCTGGTCATTAGGCCGAATCCTCATGTGCACAGATAGAGGTCAGGGTTATTCTGGCATTCCCAGCGCAGGGGTTAATGGACCACTGAGCTGTTGATGTGGGAAACGCTGTGGAGGAAGCTGATGTCTAAATGTGGGAGAGAAGCGAGAGGAGAGATAAATTGAAAACGAATGAGAACCGCATCAATGTCTGTGTGGTTTGGGTTTGATTTGGGCTTCGGGGAATGAAAGTCACTAGCCTGGGGAGCGCCAGGTCTCACTTTCATCATTCCCTCGGTAGGGAGTTACAACAGAGGCTGTAACGTCCTGATCTCTGATTCATGCTTCTCTGATTATCATAGCATGTGTTTACTGTTCGTACTGGCATATACAGTCCCCTGACAAAAGTCTTGTCGCTTGTGTACAAATTGACCTGAAGTGCTCCTGAAATATATTTCTAATCAAGATTTTTTTTACAAGAAATGGCTTATTTTAATCCCAGCAGCTTTTGTAATAATGTTTCAGTGCAAAACGAAACTTTCAAAAAGTATTGTAATATTCCCAGCTTAGTGAAGCCCATTGAATCAATTTTTGAAAAGACACAAGTGTTGTCGCCTTGTCATATGAGCTTCACCTGTGACTAATAATGGATCAATTAGGTCTCAGGTGTGTATAAAAAGAACCCCAGTACACTAGACCTTCACATCAACTTCAACTAGACCTCTGCAAACATGCCTAAGATTCACCCTGAGACTAAAGTGTTGATTATCAAAAATCTGAAGACCAGATCCACTGCTGATGTGGCAGACACCTTCAATGTGTCTCAGCGTCAAGTACAGAGGATAAAAAAAAGATTTGAAGAGACTGGAAACGTTTTTGACAAGCCCAGGTCAGGCAGACCCCGTAAGACAACTGCTCGAGAGGACCGTTTGTTGGCTTGAAAATCCAAGGCCAGCCCATTTTCCACTGCAGCAGAGCTCCACAAGACCTGGTCACCTGAAGTTCCTGTGTCAACCAGAACAGTTTGTCGGATTCTCTCTCGAAATGGCCTCCATGGCCGAATCAGTGCCCAGAAGCCAGCACTAAACAAAAGACAGTTAAAAAACCGTGTGGCATTTGCCAAGGCCCACAGCCTGCTAAAAGGATGGACACTGGAAAAGTGGCAGAAGGTGGATTTTTCAGATGAATCTTCTGTTGAATTACACCACAGTCGACGCAAATATTGCAGGAGACCAACTGGAGCCCGCATGGATCCGAGATTCACCCAGAAAACAGTGAAGTTTGGTGGCGGAAAAATCATGGTCTGGGGTTACATCCAGTATGGGGGTGTGCGAGAGATTTGCAAGGTGGAAGGCAACATCAATAGTCTAAAATACCAAGAAATCTTAGCTACCTCTTATATTCCCAACCATAAAAGAGGCCAAATTCTGCAGCAGGATGGTGCTCCATCGCATACTTCCATCTCGACATCAAAGTTCCTCAAGGCGAAGATGATCAAGATGCTCCAGGATTGGCCAGCCCAGTCACCAGACATGAACATCATTGAGCATATGTGGAGTAGGATGAAAGAGGAAGCTTGGAAGAAGAAACCAAAGAATATTGATGAACTCTGGGAGGCATGCAAGACTGCTTTCTTTGCTATTCCTGATGACTTCATCAATAAATTGTATGAATCCTTGCCAAACCGCATGGATGCAGTCCTTCAAGCTTATGGAAGTCATACAAGATATTAAATTTGGATATCACAGCACCACTACTTAATTTGCTGACTTACTTTTTTTTTGTATTTGCAGTAAATTTGTTCAATTTCTGTACAGGCGACAAAACTTTTGACTTGCCAAAATTTGAACTTTCTGTCTTGATTAAATGATAAATCTTTTTTCAGTGAACCTAATTTATTTCAGTGCATTAAACATCATTTGGGAGGGTTTTAGCTTTTCATATGAGCTATTTCTAACATCAATTGATTAATTAAAAGTCAGGTTAATAGCAGGTGTTTCTACAAAATAGATAAGCGACAAGACTTTTGTCAGGGACTGTATATGATGGAGAATGAAATCAGTGTGAAATGTGCAGCTCCGATTGTGTTTGCTCACAGCTTTTCCATTTACTGACATATGGGCGATGCTACAGATTTGTGTGCGTTTATGTGAGCATAAAGGTGGAAAATATTGAGTCTTTTGAACTTGGATATATGCTGTGCTCATATTAAAGGTATTGTGTCCAAGTCCCTCCAAAAAATGTGTATAAGGTTTTATAAGGATTGGCATTTTATATATGAAAATCTAAATGTTGGGCAGACGAAGTGGCATACAAGTTGCTAAAATTAATTAGCATATCTGAAATGATATAGCATGCTGTTTCTATAATGAATATGTTGTTAGCATGTTTCTAGTATGAATTAGCATGTTAATATCGTGCTTCTAACATGACTTAGCATGCTAATCATGTTTCTAGCATGAATTACATGTCACATGCATGTTTTTAACATGAATTAGCATGTTGCTAGCATGAATTACCATGTTTTAACAAGAATTACAGTGTTTCTATCAAGTTTCTAGGATGATTTAGCATATATCTAGCATAATTCATCATGTTTTTAACACAAATTAAGTTTTTATGATGATTTAGCATATGTCTAGCATGAATAATCATGTTGCTAGCATGATTTACCATGTTTTTAACTAGAATTACACGTTTTAAACAAGAATTACAGTGTTTCTATCATGTTTCTAGGATGATTTAGCACATATTTAGCTTGAATCATCATGTTGCTAGCGTGAATTACCATGTTTTTAACAAGATTTAGTGTTTCTATCATGTTTCTATGATGATTTAGCATATATCTAGCATGAATCATCATGTTGCTAGCATGATTTACCATGTTTTTTTAACAAGAATTACACATTTTAAACAAGAATTACAGTGTTTCTATCATGTTTCTAGGATGATTTAGCACATATTTAACATGAATCATCATGTTGCTAGCATGAATTACCATGTTTTAACAAGAATTACAGTGTTTCTATCAGATTTTTATGATGATTTAGCATATATCTAGCATGAATCATCATGTTTTTAACACAAATTAAGTTTTTATGATGGTTTAGCATATATCTAGAATGAATCAATCATCATGTTACTAGCATGTTCATATCATTAATCAGCATATTTCTGGCTTTTTCTCATTAATGAGTGCCGCTGCAGATTTGTGCATGTTTATGGTGATGTTTCTTACATGAATGAACATATTATCATGTTTATAGCACAGACGTAGCATGTTTTTAGCATGAATTAGCATGTTGCTAGCATAAATTACAATGTTTTTAAGGATATTAAATGTTTCAATGTTTCTTGCATGATTTAGCCTGTATCTAGCATGAAGTTGCTAGCATGTTTATATCAAGAGTTGCTGCCATTTTTTCAGCAACAAGTAACATGTTGTTAGCCTGAACTACATTGTTAGCAAGAATTTTGATGTTGTCGGTATGAAGTAACTTGTTAGCATGATTGAATCATGTTGCTAACAGTTTTGTAAGCATGTTGCTGTCATTTTTCTAGCATTAAGGTTAGCCGGAGTTACATTGTAAGCACGAATTACCATGTTTTTAGCTGTAATTTGTTTGTTGCTAACCATGATTTAATGTTTATGTTGCTCACATGAATTAGCCTTTTGCTAGCTTTTTATCACATGGATTAGCCTTTTTCTAGTGTGTTTCTAGCCTTAAATGGCAGCATTTTTGTAATACTTAAAATGTAAAAATGAACCATCCATCTCCAACTATATTTCTGACAAAATTAGAATTAACACACATAAACAGCAAATAATAAATAACACATGTACGTCACAGTTGTGTTCCTCTGCGAAATGTTGTGTCTGAAATCCGGTTATCCAAAAAGGATGGCGAATAAAATCAGTGTGAAATGTGCCGCTCAGCCTGTATTTGCTCACAGCTTTTCCACCCATTAATGTTTGAGCGCTTCCAGAATCTATAGCTTTGTCTGTGTTTACCTGCGCATAAGAGTGGAAAATTGTAAGACTTTTGAACTCGTGCTCATATACGCCGTGTGTTATTCATTATTTGTTGTTTAGCAGTGTCAATCCTGATAAGATCCTCGACATAACTGTTCTTGGAATCAGACGGTGTGTATTTTTCCGAGAGGTCTTTTAATTAAAAAATAACAGTGGCACAGACTTGTGGCTTGTGGTTAAACTTTTATGTAACGTGACTCTACTCCAGTGAATTGATGCACATGCGCACATACCTACATTTTTGCGTATGTTTTAATATGCTTGCGCAGCATAAAGCATCTTTCTGATCATAAACCAAAGAGTCAATGAGATTTATGAAGCATACGTTAAAGTATAAGATGAATTATTTTAAGAATGCATGATTTTTTTTTGCTCAGACTTACTGGGAAGTAAAACCACATGCATGCTTATGAAATTTGTATATAGATATGGCTTGAATAGGGGCTTTATTTTGTAATTCGCAATAACACAAGCTTCAAACATACCAAAGCTACATATACAGGACTGGCATGAACTAATATAGTAGGTTAATAGAAGAAATGAACGCTTCTATGCAGAATGCATTAATTTAATCAAAACCTGCTATAAAAAAAACAAAACAACAAGCTATAAAGACATCAATGTAATCAATCAGACAAGTAAACAACAAGCAATTTATTATTGATGACATGCCAAAAATGATCTACTAAAGGTACAGTCTTGGTACATTAGGCAAGGTTAAGCATTAATCCATCTTCCTTGTATTTTTCGTGTCATTTATATGCACATTTGTATTATTTATCATGGTTATATACTAAATCTAAAATATTAAGCTGCGAGATTAACAAATAATAAATGTTTCCAGACATTTGACTGATGATATACATGTATATTATCATATTAAATATGATCAGCTACCAACAAACCCAAGGCACAAGCTGTAAAGACATATTGATGTAGTCAGACAAAAAGACAACCGACTGTTTATAATCAATAACTTGCAGAAAAAAGTCACAGTCTCAGTACATTAAGCAAGATTGAGTGTTAATTCATCATATTTGTCTTTGTCTTCCGTATATTCTCTTATATGGTAAGCTTAATGATGCATTAACGGTCTAAACTGTTGCTAGCATGAATTACTATGTTGTTAACAAGAACCGTTTACTGAAGATTATTTAGTTATTATTACGTTATTTAGCCTAAGTGCTGTCCCCATGGGAATTCTTAGCTTCTTTTTTCAGCATATCAGTTATTTGAGGAGTTACTGATATTTGTGCTGCATAATATAGACAAAACCCAAGCAAAATACACTTAGATGTGATCTGATGAGTTTTGGAAGCACACTAGGGAAGATTCTTTCACAGCATCATTTATTTTGGTAGTAAGTAGTGAAGATAAGATTTTTGAGTCGGGTTTGTTACTGATGTTTCAATCCAAGTGATAACAAGCAGGTCAAGTGAATAATAAAACAAAGGGAAAACTTTCTTCCTTCCTTTCTTTCTTTTTAGGATATTTTTCTGCCTAGAATTTTCATCTACAGTACATTCATTGAAGCAAATCAAACGTTGAAAGCTTACAATTTAAAACTGAACCAGGGCATAGGGATTAAATTCTAATATAGTGTAAAATGAATGCTTGTCTTAGATATTTTCAAATCAATTCAAGTTTATTTGTATTGTGCTTTTCACAATAGCTGTCCTAGCTGCAACCCAGGCTCATTCTGAAAACGTACCCCAATATACATTTCTGGAGAGTGCCAAATACGTCCCAGGAGGTAAGTTTTTTTTTTTTTTTTGCAGTTTTTGTTTTTGCCAATCCACCAGAGGGCGCTGTGTACGCTTTTTGAGATCTCAAATTTCTCTCACAAGTGCCATTCGCATCTGCTGTTCTCGTGTAAATCCACCAGAGGCCGCTGTTGACTGACTGACTGATAGACTGACCCACCCTCCTCCTTCCCTAAACCCAACTGACAGTGTTTTCAAAAGCAATACAAAAAATAAAAAGCTCTCACAGCTGCCTGATTTTTACCACATTTTCAGATCTTACTATACTCTTCCCTGTTATTAACTTGTTTATTTTATTTTATTTTATGCCTTTTGTTATGTTTTACTTGGAACCGTTCTTCGCCAGACTCGAACCCCATCGTCACAGTCAACTCCGCTCTCACGGTCAACACGGCCTCAAGTCCGCCAACGCCACTGGGCAAACTGGTAACAGCAGAAAAGCCGTCCACATGGCATAAAAAAAAGAAACAGAAGCCATGAGCGTGACATAGCGTTCGTTTCAAAGTACCTCTGGCTACATAATTTGCGCTCTCCAGATATGTATACGCGGGTATGTTTTCAGAATGAGCCTGTGTTGATAAAACCATGCATATGGTCCACTAAAAATGCATATTAAAAGAAGAAACAACAATCAACAACAAAATAGTCACTACTTAGTCCTGGAGGTTATCCTAACAGGAGTAATAGAGCAGTTGTTGAAGCGTAGTTACAATACATACATTCTGAAATACAGTATAAAAATCTCAAATGAAATACTTGCGAGAGAGAAATAGCACATAAATACATGACCTGACAAAAGTCTTGTCGCCTATCCAAGTTTTAGAAACAACAAATAATAACTTGACATCTAGTTGGTCATTTGGTATCAGAAGTGATACCAAATCTTACCCCAGACATGCTTAATAATGTTCATTTCTGATGACTAGGCTGGCCAATCCTGGAGCACCTTGACCTTCTTTGCTTTCAGGAACTTTGATATGGAGGCTGAAGTATGAGAAGGAGCGCTCTTTCTTTAAGAATCTTGGATCCATGCGGGTTCCAATAGGTCTTCTGCAGTATTTGTGATGATTGAGATGCAGTTCAACAGATGATTCATCTGAAAAATGTAGCTACTGTCACTTTTCCAAATGATCAACTAGAAGTTATTATTTGTTGCTCTTACAACTGGAATTGATTGACTTTTGTCAGGTAGTGTACATTTCATTGAACATGTTCACATAGATATTGCCTACTTTATTACTGCAGGTTAACTATGTTTATATATAATAACTTTAACTCTTAAAAGCTATTAGTTACTAGTTAATTAGTTAAATTTATTAGTAACTATGTATAATAATAATAACTAATGACATGAATTTGATTGTAATGCAATAATGTGCACTGTTACGATTGACCGGGCGGATGGGAGGCAAACAGTGTCACAGAAGCCGCTGATGAAAGTGATTAGTGATTTTATTTGGCACAAAGTGAAGAAAAAATCCAGAAAAAAAGGTGAAAGTGACAAAATAACAATAAAGAAAAATAAACTACAATATTTACAAAGTATTTACAGGCTTGTTCAGCTAAATCAAGGCAATGACCTGAACAAAATCTGTTAGCAGCACGATCTCTCCCACAACACAACCTACTCCTACAACTACCCACACCTCCATGTGGAGACCAAAACTTCAGGATGCAGATCTCCAAATGTGTTCTCTTGATGTTCTTTCACATCAACAACAGCTCCTGGATCGGTTTTATTCTTAGGCGGCATATTTGGTAATTCTGTGACACTCTCCCGAGTTACTTCTGACACCAACTGTTAACTTTAGACAATAATTTACATTACACAAACACACACATGCACAATACACTGACGACTCTACTAAGATCCGTGTATACATTTTGTTTGCCCACAATCGGACCATGTTTATGTGTGCGAGTGTGATATGTGTATGTCAGTCAGTGTCACCTTTTGTAAAGCTGCTTTGAAACAGTATGTATTGTGAAAAGTGCTATACAAAGAAACTTGAATTGAAGGTGTTTTCTGTTGAAATGTGTGTGTGTTTGCCTTGCTTATTTTGTAAAACATTGGTTTATGGTATATATAGGCCCATCTAAAATTCACGAAAAGATACTAGAACTATGAACCTTACATTATTTCTGGCCAAAAATCACCGTATATAAAGCTTTCCTCTTACACATAGAGACCACCGCGGATGCAATTATTGTGGAGCATCACTACAGTGTATGCATTTCCATAAACATGGAGATTGCTCAGCGCTGTGAAACAGGAGATGTGTTGAGGTTTGTTTATAACACGCTGCTTCTGGTTTATGTGATGGACGTTGATCCCATGACACAGTTTGGGCTTATTTACATTTAAACAAGCTCTCCTCTGGGTCTGTTTGTCAGCTTATTCAACTTAATGAATATAGACACGCAACGTATATCCATGAGCACTAATCCATCCTCTGGGAATATTATAGTGAGGAGGACTGTGTGTGTTTGTTTGGATGGATGGATGTGTGTGTGCGTGGATGGATGGTGGATGTGTGTGAGTGGGTGTGTATGTGGATGGATGTGTGTGTGTGGATGGATGAATGGATTTGTGTGTGTGTCTGGATGGTTAGGTGTGTGCGTATGTGGATGGATGTATGTGTGTGTTTGGATGGATGGATGGATTTGTGTGTGTGTGTGTGTGTGGATGGTTGGATGTGTGCATATGTAGATGGATGGATGTGTGTGTGTGTGTGTGTGGATGTATGTATGTATGAATGGGTGTGTGTGTGTGTGTATAGATGAATTTGTGTGTGTGTGTTATGTGTGTGGATGTATGTATGTATGTATGTATGTAGTTATGTAAATGTATGTGTGTGTGTGCGTTTGTGTGTGTGTGCGTTTGTGTGTGTGTGTGTGTGTGTGTGTGTGTGTGTGTGTGTGTGTGTGTGTGTGTGTGTGTGTGTGTGTGTGTGTGTGTGTGTGTGTGTGTGGATGTATGCATGTATGGATGGGTGTTTGTGTGGATCTGTGTGTGTATAGATGGATGGATTTGTGTGTGTGTGGATGGATGGATGGATTTGTGTGTGTCTGGATGGTTAGGTGTGTGTGCGTATATGGATGGATGTGTGCATGTGTGTGTGTGAATGTATGTATTTATGGATGGGTATCTGTGTGTATTTGTGTGTGTATGGATGGATGAATGGATTTGTGTGTGTGGATGGTTGGGTGTGTGCATATGGGGATGGATGGATGGATGTGTGCATGTGTGTGTGTGGATGTATGTATGTATGGATGGGTATGTGTGTGTGTATGGATGGATGAATGGATTAGTGTGTATGTGGATGGTTGGGTGTGTGCATGTGTAGATGGATGTTTGTGCGTGTGTGTATGTTGATGGTTGGGTGTGTGCATATGTAGATGGATGGATGTGTGCATGTGTGTGTGTGGATGTATGTATTTATGGTTGGGTATTTGTGTGTGTATGGGTGGATGAATGGATTTGTGTGTGTGTGGAGGGTTGGGTGTGTGCGTATGGGGATGGATGGATGTGTGCATGTGTGTGTGTGTGTGGATTTAAGTATTTATGGATTGGTATTTGTGTGTGTATGGATGGATGAATGGATTTGTGTGTGTGTGGATGGATGGATGGATGTGTGCATGTGTGTGTGAATGTATGTATGTATGAATGGGTGTGTGTGTGTGGATTTTTGTGTGTATAGATGGACGTATAGATTTGTGCGTGTGTTTGTGCCTGTGTATGGGGATGTGCATGTGTGGATGCGTGTGTGTGTGGGCTCTATAATGTTGAAGTTAATAGGCGTTTATAAAGATTGCTGGGCTTTTGTGTGAAGGGCTTTCATCAGAGCTTTAGTTCTGAGTCTGGTCTTTTATCTAAACCCCGGTTTCATTACTCATGCTTTACAATGAGAGATGTACAGAGAGAAGCTTTCAGCCCAGATTACCACCTTCCTCCTTGTTTTCTCTACTGTACATCTCCTTCTCCAACCTTGAAATACTTTGTGTTTGAGTTAGCGATCTTGTTCTCAAAGCTTGTTCTGTGTCTGTGTTGTCTGTCAGTGGGTTACCTTGATTTTTTAGTAATGTTTATGATAAAAAAACACATTATAATATTAATTGTAACTATTTATAGACATGAATAATAATATATTTTAGAAACTATTCTTATATGATATATTTTATAATAGCATACTCACAAAAAAACAAGCTGAAGCAGCCCCAGAAGTATTGGGGTCTCTTACAGTATGTACCCTACATACTGTAAGAGACCCCAATATTTCTGGGGCTGCTTAAGCTTGACAGAGAGTGGATTGGGTTGTTTTGTTAGAGCAGGTTTTGTTGTTTTCTTGAGGTCTGGATCTGCTGCTCTGCTGTGGTGAAGCTCCTCGGTGTCCTTTGGCCTGGAGCTGCTCACTCATTACTGTTTCCTATCTCAACAGTGCTGTGACCAGACTCTCAAACAACACAACTCACACGCACGCATGCATAAAGACATACCACATGTCTGGTCTACTTCCATACCACAGGAATTATCTTTATTTTATTTTATTTAAATTTATTTTAATTTATATTTATTGTATTTTATTTAATTTATTTATTTTTTTAATTTAATTAATTTTATTTTATTTTATATATTATTTTAATTTTATTTATTTATTTATTTATTTATTTTATTTGTCCTCTCTGAAGCTGAATAACTTCCACACAATGTGAATTATTATATTTTATAATTTAATTAATTAATTTTATTTTATTCTAATTTATTTTTTATTTATTTTTTATTATTATTTATTTTTTTTACATTTTATTTTAATTATTTTATTTTATTTGTTCTCTCTTCGAAGCTGAATAACTTCCTCACAACAGTAATTATTTTATTGTATAATTTAATTAATTAATTTTTCATTTTTTTATTCTACTTTATTTTTTATTTTATTTTATAATTTTTTTAATATTTAAATTTTTTATTTTATTTAATTTAAGTTTATTTTATTTTATTTGTCCTCTCTGAAGCTGAATAACACACAACAGGAATTATTTAATTTTATTTAGGTTAATTTATTTTAATTTAATTTAATAATTTTTTTATTTTATTTTATTTTATTTTGTTTTTGATTTGATTTGATTTTATTTTTCCTCTCTGAAGCTCAAAAACCCTCCTGTGTAAAACATGGACAAGAAGTATTAGCCAAGTATTGGCCATGGACAAGAAAACAAAACAAGAACTATTTTGCAAAATAGGTTTAGTTTTTGTTTTGTTTTCAAATGCACATTTTTGATGATTATTAATTAATTTATTTATTTAGGCCCTTCTGGAACTCAATAAACCCCTTATCCTTCCTTTTTGTTGTTTGTTTTGTTTTCTTTTTTACTTGCATTATTTTTAAGCATGTAATTGAAAGCATATAAATACATGGATTTTTTTTTTTAACATTCTTATTGTTCTGTTTTTGTCCTTTCTGGACCACCCAAAAAAGTTTCTTTAATCTTCATGACAGAACTTTGTAAGTGAACAATATTCCCTTACAGTTCTTTATTTATTTTATGGTCATTGATTTGTTTGTGACATTAAGACACAGTCTAGTTGTGTCTGATATTATGTTTAGGACTGTGGTCTTCAATGTAATCTGATGTTCCAACCCAGAAACCCTGAAGGTAAAGTTGTTTTTACAGTTTCACCTTTATGTTATGACTGCCGCTCGCCATTAAGAATAGCTCTCAGATCATCATGGGGTGGTCCGTGCACAAAACAAACCTCGCCATATGCCTTTTTTGGTGTTTGGGTGTAGAGAAAAAGACGACAAGCAGGGCGATGAGAAGGACGTTTAACTGTTTTTGCATTCCTGAATTATTAAATTACTTCCAAATACGGGATGAGCCTTTATGTCAGGAAGAATCATGTATTTTGGTGATGCTGGTCATCAGAGCAGTGCTTATCAAGACCCGTGGCATGCAATACAGCAGTAAAAGTGATCTAAGAAGGGCTCAAACACTTTGATCATTATGAGAAATGAACTTCAAGCACTAATAAAACATTTCTCAGGGTGTTTAACTTTGTAGCACTGAGAAAACACCCTGTCTCTTAAATATGAGCGCACAAAAAATATCACCCCACTGGTTGAAATATGCATAAAAACACTGGAAATATGGCAAGCCATTTTAACATTAGATCTAGTGTCTATTTCCATGGTACCTATTTTTTTAGGTGCTAGTATGTTTTCCTGGTTCAATGTTTTCCATATTTTTAGTGCTGGTAGTTAGTTAGTTACACATACTAGATCGTATACTTTAATTAATAATTATTTAATAGCTATTATTGTCTTTTAAAAGATACTATACAATGTAAAAAAAAATGCTGCCTTAATTTTTTTTAAAGTCGAGAGAAAATGAAATAGGGGACTGCAAAAATAGTTATTTACTGTAAAAATTCTTGCTGCCTTAAATTTAGTTTTCTAGTCATCTCAATCAAACTGCACTGTTAGACATTTTATTGTGTTCCTGCGGTAACTTGCTGGAGGCACTGTTGCTTGGCACTGCCCCTTTACAGTAACTTTCCTGTTAATGTGTTTTACAGTAGCAGGGCCCTACCGCAATTTCATTTTACTGTAAAATAACCTTACAGCAACTTTTTTTTATGGTAAAATGGCCTTTAATTTTACAGTATGACAATTTTACATCATTTTTACTGTAATTCATTTACTAGCAGTACAAAACCTTTTAGTATGTACTATTGAATTTAATAAATTCCAAACAAGTGACGAGATCATGTACAGCAGTTTTAATTTATTATTCATTGTTATTATATCAATTTTAAATGGTTTACAAAAGTAATGTTCATTCATCAATCTATTTTAAATACATTTTGTGATACAAGATGTTAATGCTTTTCACTAAGTGTCTCATTTTTGTCTTCAACTACGGCAGCAGTGCTTTATTACTTTGATTACAGTAGAATACCGCATGTATTCCTAATATGCAGTAAGTTACTGTAAAAGTTTTAAAATGACCCACGATGCAGTGCATATTACAGTAGTGAACTGTAAAGGATGTACAGCATGTGGTATTTTACTGGGCGTTTTTGCAGTAAATAACTGTAATATTATGTCTAGCAGCTTAACTAAAATATTACGTTAAACTTTGTATAACTTTAAATAAATAGTTGAAATCTGATTAACTTATTAAAATAAGTTAAAGCAACGTAAATATATTTGTTGTCTTGACTTTTTGTTATACATTTATTTACAGTGTAGTACTTAATGTTACTTTTAAGATTTACTTGTATGATTTTAAATTGAAATTTAATGTGGTCAGTAAAAAAAAAACACAGTCTAGTAATAATTTTATATAATATATATTTTACTTTTTTATTACAAATAGTGATGACAACAAATGGTTTTATGTTATGCTATTATATTTTAAGAAGCTAATCGTAATTCAACAAAATGTATTATTATATATTTATATACATTTATAATTACATGAATTATACATGTAGTTATAAAAAGTTTAATTTAATAGTTAATCATTTTAGTTTGTTTGATGTAAGTAAGTTTAGATGACTGCAAAAGTTAATTTTAGGTTAAACATTTAAAGCTTTAATGTCAAAGATTCAACAGATTTTTTACAGTTTTTAACATTATTAACAATATTTGTAAAAATATTTTGACAAAAAATATTTGACAGAAAAAAATAAAAAGTATTTGCCTTGTGCGTTGCCGTGCATTTTTACTTCTGCATGCTGTTTGTGTTGCTCTGCAATAACACTTCTGAAACTCTAGCGAGCAGTAAGGTTTTTATGTTCCTCTGTGTCGAGTTTCTTCACTGGTGTTTTGTTTTTTCTGAATGCTACCTTAATGTAGAAGAAGCTAAAACTCGCTCATTCAGAGGCAGGAACCGTCGGACGTGCAACAACTTTAATCATAAGGCAAACACAAAACAACAGTGTCCATCTGGAGCTTTTTCACAGGTCTCGACACTTGTAAACACTTGCTCCAACGAGCTCGCACGACTCTCGGTCCCACCTACGCTTGTCAGCGATATCAAGCCGACCAATCACAGAGCTTGCGCTATGCGTCCTTGCGACGTGTGGTTACATTTTGAGAGGTCAGCGACAGGCCACGGCGAAGGCTATGTGACCAAGTGCAGGCTGTGCTGGAGCATACGCGTGCGCTTGACGCAGAAGTATAAATCAGCATTTAGTCCCTTATTCATCAGGGGTCGCCACAGTGGAATGAACCGCAAACTATTCCGGCATATGTTTTACACAGCGGATGCCCTTCCAACCACAACCCAGTACTGGGAAACTCCCATACCACTCATTCACACACAAACTGTCAGGGTTCTGCCACTCTGGTCTTGTTAATTCTTGTTTGGTGGCAGAGTCCGGACACTAGCTCTGTCCTGTCAAACCCTGTTGTGCTCGGCTCGAGTTCTCTCGGGTCGAGCACTTGTTTTCTGTCATTGTGTGTGTCTCTGTGTGCGCGCGCTGTCAGGAGTGCTTGCGGACCCGTGCGCGCTCCCGCTTGATGTGAGCGTGTACGGCGTGCTTGTGACACGCGCGCGCTCGTACTCGTGTTTGTTTTGTTCTGTCAGCATCGCGCTGCTTCATTCTCAGCGTCTCAGTCTGGTTGGTTTTGGTTTCGGTTGGCGCTGAGATGAGGCATGCGCGGTGCTTATGTGTGAGCGCACGGTAAGATGTTTACATCTATCGTGTGCTCGTGTCCCCTGTTCAGTCTTCTGTTGGTGTTTTGTTCAGCACGTGGTGCGTGTTTACATGCACCGCGTGCTTGTGTTCTAGTCTCGTGTCATGTGAGCATATGGCTTGTTGTCTTTGAGTCATGTGCTCTCCTGTCTATTGTCTAGCCCCACCCTTCTTGTTAACCCATTATTAGTTTATCATGTTCACCTGTTTGTGTGTTAATTTATGATTGTTTATAATCTCCTCCATGTCTGCTGTCCTGTGCCAGTTCGTCGTCGTACTTCATCGTTCATCGCCTTGTCCTGTCCTGTCTAGCCCTGATCCCTGCCAGCCTGCCCTGCAAAGTTTGTATGTTTTGTTAATGTTTTCCCCCTTGGGGTTGTTTATTTTGCCTTTTTATTTTATTTTATTATAAATAAATACCCTGATTTACTGCACCTGAGTCCTCGCTCCTTTCCCCACACCCACAACCCTGACAGTACGAACTGGCCAACAGAGGACACAGCAGTAATATGGGTATCTTCCTTTTCCCATCTCCCAGTTCTCGTCCCTCTGCATGCCAGCAGAAGGAGCGTTTGGGCAAACTCCTTGGTCTTCGTCAAGGGGTATCTTCAGTCAAGGAGTTTGCCTACCAGTTTGTCTACGCTGCAGAGGGGCTTGAGCTTACCACCGCAGCACTGAAGGAGGCTTTCAATGCTGGACTCAACAGCCCCCTTCAGGCCTGGGAGATGGGGATGCTGGGGATACTGTCATTCTGGCAGTTTGTGAGCTATTTGTACCACAGCCAGGGGAATGGTGGCCTGCCTCCCCTTGGTCCACCACCCCTCCCGCTCACAGACTGCCAAATCCCCAGTCCTCCGATGACCCACCAGCGGAGACGGAGGAGGAAGAACGGGCCTTCCTCACCGGTCACCCACCTAGAGGTGACTGAACCTGCTGCAGCCCATCCAGCTACCACCTTGGCTGCAGCATCATCCCCTGAGGTGCCCGAAAATGACACTGCAGCACTTAGAGAGGTGGTGGAGTGCCCAGCAGTGCCTGAAAAGGTGGTCAGCTTCCCGCCACCTAAACAAAGGAAGCATAGGAGGAGAAAGGGCTCCTCCACCACAGCGGCTCCAGCCCCAGAGTGCCCGCCAGTGTCGGCTCCAGCCCCAGAGCGCCCGCCAGTGTCGGCTCCAGCCCCAGAGCGCCCGCCAGTGTCGGCTCCAGCCCCAGAGCGCCCGCCAGTGTCGGCTCCAGCCCCAGAGCGCCCGCCAGTGTCGGCTCCAGCCCCAGAGCGCCCGCCAGTGTCGGCTCCAGCCCCAGAGCGCCCGCCAGTGTCGGCTCCAGCCCCAGAGCGCCCGCCAGTGTCGGCTCCAGCCCCAGAGCGCCCGCCAGTGTCGGCTCCAGCCCCCAGAGCGCCCGCCAGTGTCGGCTCCAGCCCCAGAGCGCCCGCCAGTGTCGGCTCCAGCCCCAGAGCGCCCGCCAGTGTCGGCTCCAGCCCCAGAGCGCCCGCCAGTGTCGGCTCCAGCCCCAGAGCGCCCGCCAGTGTCGGCTCCAGCCCCAGAGCGCCCGCCAGTGTCGGCTCCAGCCCCAGAGCGCCCGCCAGTGTCGGCTCCAGCCCCAGAGCGCCCGCCAGTGTCGGCTCCAGCCCCAGAGCGCCCGCCAGTGTCGGCTCCAGCCCCAGTGCGCCCGCCAGTGTCGGCTCCAGCCCCAGTGCGCCCGCCAGTGTCGGCTCCAGCCCCAGTGCGCCCGCCAGTGTCGGCTCCAGCCCCAGTGCGCCCGCCAGTGTCGGCTCCAGCCCCAGAGCGCCGCTCAGTGACGGCTCCAGCCCCAGAATGCGGCTCAGTGTCTGTGCCAGCCCGGCTCCTAGCCCTGCCGGCACCACCCAGACGTCTTGCCCTGCCGGCACCACCCAGACGTCTTGCCCTGCCGGCACCACCCAGTCGTCTTGCCCTGCCGGCACCACCCAGTCGTCTTGCCCTGCCGGCACCACCCAGTCGTCTTGCCCTGCCGGCACCACCCAGTCGTCTTGCCCTGCCGGCACCACCCAGTCGTCTTGCCCTGCCGGCACCACCCAGATGTCTTGCCCTGCCGGTCTCAGCCCGGCTCCTTGCCCTGCCGGCACCACCCAGACGGCTTGCCCTGCCGGCTCCAGCCCGGCTCCTTGCCCTGCCGGCTCCCCACAGGCCTCCAGCCCTGCCGGCTCCCCACAGGCCTCCAGCCCTGCCGGCTCCCCTCAAGCCTCCAGCTCAGCCGGCTCCCCGCAGGCCTCCAGCCCTGCCGGCTCCCCTCAAGCCTCCAGCTCAGCCGGCTCCAGTCCAGTCAGCTCCCCACAGGCCTCCAGCCCTGCCGGCTCCCCACAGGCCTCCAGCCCTGCCGGCTCCCCTCAGGCCTCCAGCCCTGCCGGCTCCCCACAGGCCTCCAGCCCTGCCGGCTCCCCACAGGCCTCCAGCCCTGCCGGCTCCCCTCAAGCCTCCAGCTCAGCCGGCTCCCCGCAGGCCTCCAGCCCTGCCGGCTCCCCTCAAGCCTCCAGCTCAGCCGGCTCCAGTCCAGTCGGCTCCTCACAGGCCTCCAGCCCTGCCGGCTCCCCACAGGCCTCCAGCCCAGTTGATTTCCCTCAGGCCTCCAGCCCTGCCGGCTCCCCACAGGCCTCCTGCCCAGCCGGCTCCCCACAAACCCCCTACCTTGCCTCTCCTGAAGGATTCTCCCTGGGTCGTCCCTCCTGCTCCTCCCTGGTGTGCCCCTATACCACCCTGGACTGACCCCCCGGCTCCACCTTGGTCCCTTGTCCCTCTGGCCCCGCCCTGGACTGTTCCTCCCTGGTCTTGCCCCTCCCATCCCTCCCTTGTTCGTCTTGTTGGGTCTGGCTTGGCTCCCCTCCCTCCCCCCCTTCATGTTGTCTTGCATGTTCACTTCCCTGTCTTGTGTGTGTTGATGTTGCCTGTTTTGTTGTCTTGTGGTGTTTCTTGTCTGTCTTGTACCTTGTTGAGTGTTCCCTTTAGGGACGCCAGGTGGCGTCCCTTTTGGGGGGGGCTAGTGTCAGGGTTCTGCCACTCTGGTCTTGTTAATTCTTGTTTGGTGGCAGAGTCCGGACACTAGCTCTGTCTTGTCAAACCCTGTTGTGCTCTGCTCGAGTTCTCTCGGGTCGAGCACTTGTTTTCTGTCATTGTGTGTGTCTCTGTGTGCGCGCGCTGTCAGGAGTGCTTGCGGACCGTGCGCGCTCCCGCTTGATGTGAGCGTGTACGGCGTGCTTGTGACACGCGCGCGCTCGTACTCGTGTTTGTTTTGTTCTGTCAGCATCGCGCTGCTTCATTCTCAGCGTCTCAGTCTGGTTGGTTTTGGTTTCGGTTGGCGCTGAGATGAGGCATGCGCGGTGCTTATGTGTGAGCGCACGGTAAGATGTTTACATCTATCGTGTGCTCGTGTCCCCTGTTCAGTCTTCTGTTGGTGTTTTGTTCAGCACGTGGTGCGTGTTTACATGCACCGCGTGCTTGTGTTCTAGTCTCGTGTCATGTGAGCATATGGCTTGTTGTCTTTGAGTCATGTGCTCTCCTGTCTATTGTCTAGCCCCACCCTTCTTGTTAACCCATTATTAGTTTATCATGTTCACCTGTTTGTGTGTTAATTTATGATTGTTTATAATCTCCTCCATGTCTGCTGTCCTGTGCCAGTTCGTCGTCGTACTTCATCGTTCATCGCCTTGTCCTGTCCTGTCTAGCCCTGATCCCTGCCAGCCTGCCCTGCAAAGTTTGTATGTTTTGTTAATGTTTTCCCCCTTGGGGTTGTTTATTTTGCCTTTTTATTTTATTTTATTATAAATAAATACCCTGATTTACTGCACCTGAGTCCTCGCTCCTTTCCCCACACCCACAACCCTGACACAAACACACACACACATACACTATGGCCAATTTAGTTCACCCAATTTAGTTATAGCGCATGTCTTTGGACTGTGGGGGAAACCGGAGCACCCAGAGGAAACCCACACCAGCATGGGGAGAACAACCTCCACACAGAAATGCCAACTGGCCCAGCTGGGACTCAAACCAGCGACCTTCTTGCTGTGAGGCAACAGTGCTAACCACTGAGCCACCATGCCTCCCAGAATGACCACATTAGATTTAAAATTATACTAGTAAAAAAAAAGAAATCTTACAATTAACATTTGAAATAAGTATGAGTAAGTACTAGTATCTTTTAAAAGACACTAATAATTAAAGTATAAGCACTTGTATGTAAATAACAAGTCAAAATAAGCACTACCTAATAAATATAGGACCACCAAAAATGATATGGTAATTAACACATAGTCAAAACAGAGTAGTTAATCTCGTGTCTGAATAGTTGATATCTCTTTAAATTTAAGTAGCATGAAAATATTATTTCTATCAAATGTTAATATTATTACCTTAAATATTACTATTATATATTTATTAAGTTGTATATTCAATTAAATGGTAAAACGGCTTGCCATATTATGGAATCCCACTGAATATACAAGTTTGAGTGTCTGAAGTTCAGTTTGTTTTTCAGTCAGGTTGTTTCAGAAGTAGGACTGCTAAATCTGTCAGTAATCATTACCAGACAGTATAGTGAGGTGTTGATGTAAATTCAGGTTAGAGATGCTGTTGCGATCATTAGTAAATTCCTGGTTTATTCTCTTAAGTCCCCATGGGCTCATATATCAATCTCTGATAAGCACATTGTTTGTTTACATTCCATACAGTTATAATGAGGAGCACTTGTGAATGTGGGCCGCGGTTGAGGAGGCGGGAAATAGGATGACATCACAGCCAATCAGGAGCTGCGCTGCAAGTGTGTCTTTACTGACATTTGCATATATATTATTACATCACTTTTTCATTTTGTATTGTCTCATGTACTTTACTTCTTTAGTCTTGTCTCATATTTTTAAATTATATTTTATTATTTGTTTCATATTTATTTGTCACAGCATTTAAATAACAATAAGCATTTTATTTATTTATATGAAATATACTGTAGTTCATGTGGACCTTGTCTCTTCTACTATCAATTTTTCTCATATTGTAGCCTAATTTTGTAATTATATATTTTTTCATCTCATTAATTGGATGATGGCAGCACGGTGGTTCAGGGGTTAGCACTGTCTCCTCACAGCAAGAAGGTCGGTGGTTCGACACGTTTCTGCATGGAGTTTGCATGTTCTCCCTGTGTTGGCGTGGGTTTCCTCCGGGTGCTCCGGTTTCCCCCACAGTCCAAATACATGCGCTATAGGTGAATTGAATAAACTAAATTGGCCGTAGTGTATGTGCGTGAATGAGTGTGTATGGGTGTTTCCCAGAACTGGATTGCAGCTGGAAGGGTATCTGCTGTATAAAACATATGCTGGATAAGTTGGCGGTTGAATAAAGGGACTAAGCCGAAGGTAATTTAAGGAATGAATAAATGTATGATTTATTTTTTCACCTCAGTAAATTTAATTTTGTCTTCTGTTTGTGTTAATCTTTTTTTTATTTTATCTTTGGCTCACTTTCATTATCTTCTCACTTTCTGTCATTTTTTTAATTATCACTTTGTTTTGTTGTTTGCCTTTTACATTTTTACATTGCTTTGTTTTTTGCCTTTATTTTGTTTTTCTTTTTTTTTGCCTTTGTTTTGGATATTTTTTTCCTTTTGTTTTTTGTTGTTGTTGTTTTCTTTGTTTTGTTTAATATTTTTGTTTTGCTTCATATTTTGATTTCTATTTTTAGTTTTTCTTTACTTTTTTGCATGTTTGCTTTACCTTTACTGTTTTTTGTTTCATTTTGTTTCATTTTGTTTTGTTTCATTTTGTTTTGTTTTGTTTTGTTTTGTTTTGTTTTGTTTTGTTTTGTTTTGTTTTGTTTGATTTTGTTTTGTCTTGTCTTGTCTTGTTTAGTTTCGTTTCGTTTCGTTTTGTGTATTCTTTTTGAGTTGGTTTTGATTTGTATTTTGTTTATTATGTTTCTGTTCTTAGATTTGCTTTAGTGTTTTGCTTTTTTGCTCGTTTGCTTTTCCTCTACTGTTTTTTTCATTTCATTTTGTTTTGTTTAGTTTTGTTAAAATATTAACAATATTTGTTTCTTTGTTTTTTGCTTTATTTTCTTTTTGATTGGTTTTGATTTATATTTTGGTTTGTGTTCTTAAATTTGCTTTAGCTTTTTGCCTTTTTGTTTGCTTCTCCTTTAATGTTTTTTGTTTTATTTTGTTTTGTTTAACAATCAACAATTTTTGTTTCTTTGTTTTTTTATTTATTTTTTTACTGGTTTTGATTTATATTTTGGTTTCAGTTTTTAGATTTGCTTGACTTTTTTTGCCTTTCCTTTATTGTTTTTGTTTGTTTGTTTTGCTTAGTTGATCAATTAACAATTTTCAAGCATTATTGAATTAGTCTTTTCTGACTCTTCAGTTTTCATCTGATAAACTTTAGTGTAAGTAATAGGAATACATTAAGTTTTATTTCAAACATTTGAATCAATATATTGATTTATATAATAGAGTCAAGCAATATCTTTATCTTCTATCTACAGTGGTTCCCAATTCCGGTCAAATCTTATTTGACACACAAGGATCAGTGGATCTCTCTGTTAATGAGCTAATGACTTGGATCAGGTGTGTTAAGTAAGGAAGAACAAAATGTGCAGGGGAGGGGGTCCACTGGTATTGGGAACCACTGATCTAGTATATGAACGATTTTTTGCACCCCCCCCCCCCCATCTCATTTTCTCATCTCATTTTCTCTCGACTTTCCTTTTTTTTAATCCTTACATTCTCCCACATCTCTTCTCCATTTTCTATGTGTCTCGATTGGCAATTGTCTGTCTGTTCATCTCATCACTCCACTTTTATGTCTTCTTGTCTCCTCCAGCTTCATCTCATCTCTTCTAGTCTCATCACATGAGTATAAAGTTGTGTATAATGTTCCTCATTTCACAGACAGACGCAGTTGCAGACAGAGCCCTATCTGTCCTGACAAGAGCTCTGACAAGTCACTGATTCACTACCTGTCTCTTTCTTTGTGTGTGTGTGTGTGTGTGCGTGTGTGCGTGTGTGCGTGTGTGCGTGTGTGTGTGTGTGTGTTTTTTTTATCTGACAGGCTCGTCTCACACATTCACAAACAGCTCCTAATCTCTAACAGGGTCACACACAGATATAAATATCCACACACAAGCATGTCCTTTTGTGTACTCTAAATCTTGAATGCAGTTTCTGTGCACATATTATGCTATTTATTGATTAATGTGACCTATTAAATATGCAAATGAGATGAAAATGATTAATTGTTAAATATATTTGAGTTGTGGTTGTATCTGTGTGACTTTAGTGTTATTTAACTATAACTTTGTCTCCAAGGATTGGATTGAAGTAGATTTTCAAGCAGGTTTAGATCAGGACGTGTTTGCGACGTGTTCAGCATGAAAAATTGCTGGCTGATTGAATGATGAACACATAAAAAACACAGATAATTAATGATTTTACCATTAGGTGAAGATTAACAGCAATAACTTAGAGGATCTGAAAGAGTTCTCTAATTTTAGTATTCAGTGTATTTAGTTTTCTGTATATTTCTTTAGGATTTTTATACTGCAATCTTAAAGAAATGTGTGTTAATTAGTTTTCGCTATTTAACATTGGGTCAAATATGGACAAACTTGACGGTGAATTGATTTTTTTCTATAAAATTGAATGCTTTTCTTAATGGTTGGTACGTAAATGACCCACACTAAAAATATTTAAATAACAGTTCCCATATTTTGTGATTCACAAGTGTTTTCTGTTCATTTAAGGTTTTGAATTGCATTATGGGATGTTGATCTCTGCTTTAAACTATTAAAAATGTTTATAAATAAATGGTTATTTATTTATTTATTTGTTTGTTTGGTTATTTGTTTGTTTTGTTGGTTGGTTGTTTGGTTGGTTATATATTTGTTTGTTTGTTTTCTTGGTAATTTATTTGTTTGTTTGTTTGTTTGCTTGGTAATTTATTTGTTTGTTTGTTTGCTTGGTAATTTATTTGTTTGTTTGCTTGGTTGGTTGGTTATTTATTTATTTGTTTCTTTAGTTTTTGTTTGTTTGGTTGGTTATTTATTTGTTTGTTTTTTATTTGCTTGGTTATTTGTTAGTTTGTTTGTTTTTTGCTTGTTTTTTTCTTTATTTGTTTGTTTGTTTGCTTGGTTATTTATTTGTTTGTTTGTTTGTTTGTTTGTTTGTTTGTTTGTTTGTTTGTTTGTTTGTTGGTTGGTTTGTATGTTTGCTTGGTTATTTGTTTGTTTGTTTGCTTGGTTATTTGTTTGTTTGTTTGCTTGGTTATTTGTTTGTTTGTTTGCTTGGTTGTTTGTTTGCTTGGTTATTTGTTTGTTTGTTTATTTGTTTGTTTGCTTGGTTGTTTGTTTGTTTGTTTTTGTTTGCTTGGTTATTTATTTGTTTGTTTGCTTGGTTGTTTGTTTGTTTGTTTTTGTTTGCTTGGTTATTTATTTGTTTGTTTGCTTGGTTGGTTGGTTATTTATTTATTTGTTTCTTTAGTTTTTGTTTGTTTGGTTGGTTATTTATTTGTTTGTTTTTTATTTGCTTGTTTTTTTCTTTATTTGTTTGTTTGTTTGCTTGGTTATTTGTTTGTTTGTTTGTTTGTTTGTTTGTATGTTTGCTTGGTTATTTGTTTGTTTGTTTGCTTGGTTATTTGTTTGTTTGCTTGGTTATTAGTTTGTTTGTTTATTTGTTTGTTTGCTTGGTTGTTTGTTTGTTTGTTTTTGTTTGCTTGGTTATTTGTTTGTTTATTTGTTTGTTTGGTTATTTGTTTGTTTATTTGTTTGTTTGTTTGGTTATTTGTTTGTTTATTTTTTGTTTGCTTGGTTATTTGTTTGTTTGTTTGCTTGGTTATTTGTTTGTTTATTTGTTTGTTTGCTTGGTTATTTGTTTGTTTATTTTTTGTTTGCTTGGTTATTTGTTTGTTTGTTTGCTTGGTTATTTGTTTGTTTGTTTGCTTGCTTGCTTGGTTATTTATTTGTTTGTTTGTTTGTTTGTTTTTGTTTTCTGTTTATTTGCTGTTGTGAATTGCATTATGGGATGTTGATCTCTGCCTTAAACTATTAAAAATGTTAATAAAAGTCTCTTTTTTGAACTTTTCAAGCTTAAAAGTTGTTGTAAAATAGATCAAGGTCCCATAATGCAACTCAAAAACATGCTATTTTATGGATATAAAATATCACTGCTAATTTATGGATATGTTTAACAGTACAGTACAGTATATATATAAGCATCAAATATTCTGCTCTTTTACTTAATTTAGGATTAAAATTCAATTAAGAATAAACAGTGGCCTTGAAATATCAGATATGTAGTTGTTATATAGTTTTTGATCTTCATTGTATGTAGTTATGAGTTCTATTTTAACATAAACAGTAAGATGAGCATCTGGTTTGAACAGTCTCTCTCTTTCTGTGTGTGTGTGTGTTAAAATATCAAGTGCTGTATATATTTTCCTGAAAAATATATCCATTCTCAAACATACGCGCAGCACAACAGGAAGCCTCTCATGAGCACTTTCATAAGTTTCCAAGTAAAAGCGTCTCTGAAATTCTTGTGTCAGTGTTAAGAAATGTCATTTGTGTGTGTGTGTGAAGCAGAGATACTAAAGCCAGGTGCTCGCTTGACGGCACGTAATTAATTTTTCTTTTGGTCTTCTGGACTTGAGCATCAAAGCCCAGCCCCTGTTTTGCTTGATAAAAACAAGAATAATATGATGAGTAAAATTTCATATGCAAATAAGACACATTTACGTAAACACATACAAGCCTCTCAAAATTACCTGCCAATGATATTATGCAAAATTGTGTTTCAAAAGCTCTTCTAAGATGCATTGTTTGGACAAATTCTGAGGCAGTGTCATATCCTTTATGTAGACGAATGCAAGAATGAATTATGATGAGCAAAAAAACATATAAATAGTGCAATGTGAAATAAAATAAATATAAAATATCTATTAAAGCTGATGAGTAATTATAATGAATAATATTATATAATTAAATAATTTGAAAGTTTCATCAAATATGTTAGTTACTGTTTTTATTAGATATCTAGATTTTTATTTTAGTATTAGAGTATTTTATTAATAGTGTTTGTTCATAATAATTTTGTATTTTAATTTTATTTTAGATATTTTTTAGTCATTTTATTGAACGGTTACTGTTTCTTATACATCCCTATTTTTATTAGCAGAAATAAAATACATTAATTTTATTTATTTTATTATTTCAGTTAATGTTTATATTTTAACTCGTATAACAAATATGGCGTTAGTTTTATTGTTTTACCTTTAACCTTTAGAACCATATAGGGTCACTTCACTGACATTGATTACCATTTATTTATTTATGTATTTATTTGTTTGTTTTTTTGTTTGTATGTTTGTTTGTTTGTTTGTTTATGTATTTAGATAAATAAATAGATAAATATTTATGTATGTGTTTGTTTGCTTGGTTATTTATTTGTTTGTTTGTTTGCTTGGTTATTCATTTGTTTGTTTGTTAGTTTGTTTGTTTGTTAGGTTGGTTGGTTGGTTATTTGTTTGTTTGCTTGCTTGCTTGCTTGCTTGGTTATTTGTTTGGTTGGTTGGTTATTTATTTGTTTTTTTGTTTGGTTGGTTGGGTTTTTATTTATTTGTTTGTTTTCCTGGTTATTTGTTTGTTTGTTTGTTTGCTTGGTTTGGTTGGTTATTTATTTATTTGTATGTTTGTTTGTTTTTATGCTTGGTTGTTTGTTTGTTTGTTTGGTTGGTTGGTTGGTTGGCTATTTATTTGTTTGCTTGGTTAGTTATTTATTTGTTTGTTTGATGGTTATTTGTTTGTTTGCTTGGTTATTTATTTATTTGTTTGTTTGTTTGGTTATTTGTTTGTTTGCTTGGTTATTTGTTTGTTTACTTGGTTATTTATTTATTTGTTTGTTTGCTTGGGTATTTATTTGTTTGTTTGTTTACTTGTTTATTTATTTATTTGTTTGTTTGTTTGGTTGTTTAGTTGTTTGTTTATTTGTTTGTTTGTTTGTTTGTTTGTTTACTTGGTTATTTATTTGTTTGTTTGTTTGCTTGGTTATTCATTTGTTTGTTAGTTTGTTTGTTTGTTTGGTTGGTTATTTGTTTGTTTGCTTGCTTGCTTGCTTGGTTATTTGTTTGGTTGGTTGGTTATTTATTTGTTTTTTGTTTGGTTGGTTGGGTTTTTATTTATTTGTTTGTTTTCCTGGTTATTTGTTTGTTTGTTTGTTTGCTTGGTTTGGTTGGTTATTTATTTGTATATTTGTTTGTTTTTATGCTTGGTTGTTTGTTTGTTTGTTTGGTTGGTTGGTTGGTTGGTTGGCTATTTATTTGTTTGCTTGGTTAGTTATTTATTTGTTTGTTTGATGGTTATTTGTTTGTTTGCTTGGTTATTTATTTATTTGTTTGTTTGTTTGGTTATTTGTTTGTTTGCTTGGTTATTTGTTTGTTTACTTGGTTATTTAATTATTTGTTTGTTTGCTTGGTTATTTATTTGTTTGTTTGTTTACTTGTTTATTTATTTATTTGTTTGTTTGTTTGGTTATTTGTTTGTTTGGTTGTTTGTTTGTTTGTTTGTTTGTTTGGTTATTTGTTTGTTTGTTTGTTTACTTGGTTATTTATTTGTTTGTTTATTTGTTTGCTTGCTTGCTTGTTTGTTTGTTTGTTTGTTTTGTTTATTTATTTGTTTGTTTTTCGCTTGGTTATTTATTTGTTTGTTCTTTGCTTGGTTATTTATTTATTTATTTATTTATTTAATAATTAGTCATAACAATTCTAAAGTCTTGTAAAACGTAGGGCTCCAGTTTTTTTATCAATGAGTATTTTCCTAGCATTGAGTGATAGCGATTTAACCAAAATAACATGAATGATATCAAGTGTAACCAAGTAAAGCAGCTTATTCTCTACTATTGACAAATCATTTACCTCATAATCAGTTTTCAAGTACTATTCATTTCTATGCAAAATTTCCAAATGCTCAATCAAAAATGACTCTCCTTTGACTGCGTGAGTGCATCAGTGTGTGTTGAAGTGTGTTTCTGCTCATTTATTTGAAGCTTGACCTTCACCCTCAACCTGAGCCCTCTTTTCCACTTTAATTTCCTGCTGTGCAGCTCCTTCGCTTACAGATTATGTCCAAATCTTAAATGCAGATCTGAGCTTTATTTTCTCACCTTCAGAAGATGTTTCCTATTTCTACAGAGACGAGACGAGCTGTAGCCGTCTTTGTGAAGTGGAAATATGCTTTACAGTCAATATTGATCTGATTTATGCTGTTATTTCCCCTTAATTATTCATTAATTTTCTTTTCGGCTTAGTTCCTTTACTAATATGATATTAACATTATTAATAATAATCATCATCATACATTGTTATATCTTGAAATAAATTACTTGACATATTGCTTACATTTTGCAAATCACAATAAATAATAAAAATAAACAAGAAATATTAATGTTAATAATTATGAGAAATGTTTAAATTATTATTTCTAATATTGATTAATAGTTTCAATAATATTTAATCATAATAATAATAGTTTTAAATAAATATTTTAATATTGATTGATTAATTTGTTTATATAATTATAATTATCATTATAATAATAATTCCCAATAATGATGAAAATAACAATAAATAATAATAATAATTCACATTAATGATGATAATAATAATGAATACTAATAATTCACATTAATGATAATAATAACAATAAATAATAATAATTCACATTAATGATGATAATAATAACAATAAATAACAATAATAATTCACATTAAGGATGATAATAACAATAAATAATATTAATAATTCACATTAATGATAATAATAACAATAAATACTAATAATTCACATTAATTATGATAATAACAATAAATAATATTAATAATTCACATTAAGGATGATAATAACAATAAATAATAATAATAATAATATTAATTCACATTAATGACGATAATAACAATAAATAATAATAATAATTCACATTAATGATGATAATAACAATAAATAATAATAATAATAATTCACATTAATGATAATAATAACAATAAATAATAATAATAATTCACATTAATGATATTATTATTATTATTTATTATTATTCTTATTATTATTTATTGTTATTATCATCATTAATTTGAATTATTAATATTATTTATTATTATTATCATCATTGTTGTGAATTATGATAATAATAATAAATAATTTTAATAATTCACATTTATGATGATAATACACAATAAATAATAATAATAGTTCACATTAATGATGATAATAATAATAAATAATATTAATAATTCACATTAATTATGATAATAATAATGAATAATATTAATATTTCACATTAATTATGATAATAATAATAAATAATTTTAATAATTCACATTTATGATGATAATAACCATAAATAATAATAATAATTCACATTAATGATGATAATAACAATAAATAATAATAATAATAATAATTCACAACAATGATGATAATAATAATAAATAATATTAATAATTCAAATTAATGATGATAATAATAATAAATAATATTAATAATTCACATTAATGATGATAATAACTATAAATCATAATAATGATGATAATAATAATAAATAATATTAATAATTCAAATTAATGATGATAATAACAATAAATAATAATAATAATTCACATTAATGATGATAATAATAATAAATAATATTAATAATTCACATTAATGATAATAACTATAAATAATAATAATAATAATAATAATAATAATTCACAACAATGATGATAATAATAATAAATAATATTAATAATTCAAATTAATGATGATAATAACAATAAATAATAATAATAATTCACATTAATGATGATAATAACAACAAATAATAATAATTCACATTATAGATGATAATAATAATAAATAATATTAATAATTCACATTATTGATGATAATCTGTATAAATAATAATAATAATAATAATAATAATAATTCACAACAATGATGATAATAATAATTAATAATATTAATAATTCAAATTAATGATGATAATAACAATAAATAATAATAATAATTCACATTAATGATGATAATAACAATAAATAATAACAATAATTCACATTAATTATGATAATAATGATAAATAATATTAATAATTCACATTAATTATGATAATAATAATAAATAATAATAATATTTCACATTAATGATGATAATAACAATAAATAATAATAATAATTCACATTAATGATGATAATAATAATAAATAATATTAATAAATCACATTAATGATGATAATAACAATAAATAATAATAATAATTCACATTAATAATGATAATAATAATGAATAATGATAATAATAACAATAACAATAATAATACTTGTGGTAAAATAAAATTATTAATTCCGTTTTATTTCAGCTTAGTCTCTTTATTTTATATAAATGTTTTACGCCCTTCGTTTGATGCCCTTGTATCTGCAACCCATCACTGGGAAACACCCATAAACTCTCATTCACACATACACTAACACTACAATTTAGCTTACCCAATTCACCTATAGCGCATGTCTTTGGACTTGTGGGGGAAACTGGAACACCCGGAATAAATCCACATCAACACAGCAGAACATGCAAACTCCACACAGAAATGCCAACTGACCCAGCCGAGGCTCGAACCATCGATCTTCTTGCTGTGAGGCGATTGTGCTACACACTGCGCCACCGCGTCACCCATTATTAGTATATAAAATAAAAAAATACTACTAAAAATAGTTTAATATGTTTAATATTTAAATGATTTGTGAAATTTTTCCATTCAGAAATAGCTAGTATTTCACAATGAAATTACAAACATTAACAACAGTCATTAACGAGGAGTTTTTTTAGTTAAGTAATTATTTTTTTTAATAAAGTAAAACAACAAACCAACATCTGATGACTGTCTACATTTCCTTGCCTTGACAAACAATCTCCAGACTCATCTTTATGACTGACCTGTTTTCCACATTCACTTAATGCAGCCATTAGCAGTTTATGTATTTATTGCTGCAGGTTCATCAAGTTCAGTGTGTTTTCTCATGCTGAAAATGTCCTGGCACCCTCTGCTGGCATATGACAAGTGCGCTTTCAGTCCACTTATTATATTATATTTAATAATAATGAAGAAGTATTGTGGGTCATTTAACATATCCTGTTTTTTGTGTTCCTAAGAAGTTATTAGACATGAAATTGGGATAAAAAAGGGGGAAATATTATTACTTCAAATTTAGTCAAGATACTATAAGGGAAAAGTATTTTAATAAATAAATAATTCATATTCATGCACCTTTTTATAGTAAATTTTGGGCTTTTTTGGATTCTCATAAAGTGCTTTTTCAGTGTAATATAAGGAAAGCATGGAGTCTTTCCTTAAAGTTGATTAAACATTGTTTTAACAGTCAATTTGTGCCTTAGTTTAGCCTTGGTGTTAAGTGTTTTTTGCGGAGAATTGTGCATTATTCCTTGTGAGATCTGCCTGAAAAGACCTCAATTATGTTAATAGCTTGATTAATTACGGCACGTCAGCATTGCGGCAAAAACAACAATCCTCCTCCTGTCTTAATCCAGTTTGTGTTTACTTTGAGTATGGCTTTAGCCGGATTAAGGTAATCAAAAACCTCATGTAGACTCATAATCAGAGTATTGTCGTAATCGTTTTAATATCTGAATATTGCTGTTCAAGTACCGAGCGAGCATGTCCTGCTCATTTAGATGGGATTTCTTCCTCCTTTGTCATGGCAGAGGAGACTGAGGGGCACAGGCTGTAAATCCAGTGGTCTTGCTGGGAAAGTGGAGATTGTTAATGATGTTCACACAGCTGGAGGTGCTGGAGTGGGCGAAAGAGAGGGAAAGGAGAGACTGATGGTATTAGGTTGACCTTTATGAGACTGTATGTGGAGCGAAGCAAACCCCATGTTGAGAAAAGCCAAAGACAACTTGCAGAAGTCATCAAGGTCAAAGATTGAGAGATGTGAGCGGAAGCTTAATTTAGGGATGTGGGTTTAGACTCCTGCTGTGTGTTTGATAACTTTAGCAAATCACAAATGCAGTCTTTCATTGACCTGAGTAGACTTTCCGGTCATCTGAGGACAGACCACACACTCAATTTCTTATGTTCTGCACTCAAAAAAATAGTTAGAGGATAGTTTTATGTTCAGTCAACTTAAAATTGTAAAAACCATTAAGTTAACTTAATCGATTTGCGTTGGGACAACATGAAGGGATTGTGTGGGATCAAACGTCCCCACAAGTATGGCAAAATTAGTATAATTTTGTTCCTAGTAGGCTCATAAATATTCTAGAATGACGTGTTTAAAACATGTAAATGTGCAGATTGTTTTCTGTGAAGGTTGAGTTTAAAGGGATAGAATAGACAGTATGTAAAGTATAAATATCATTGCATCTATGAGAAGTCCCCATAAAGATAGCTATACAAGTGTGTGAGAGTTTATGTATATGCAATCAATTATTCATCCAATTATTTAAATCAATTCAAGTTTATTTGTATAGCAATATTCACAATAATTATTGTCCAAGAGCAGCTTTACAAAAAGTGTGCATTATTACATTACAATAAAAATCAGGCAAAAAGTGTGTCTGTATAGGATAGGGTGGACAATACAGCTGTAAAGCGTATAAATAGCTAATCTGCAGTTTGTTTGTTTGTTTGTTATCCTATTGACATGGAGTGTGTATAAGAAGGTGACATGCTCGCTCAGTGGTTAGCACTGTCACCTCACAGCAAGAAGGTCACTGGTTCGAGTCCCGGCTGGGTCAGTTGGCATTTCTGTGTGGAGTTTGCATGTTGTCCCCGTGTTCATGGGGGTTTCCCCTGCAGTCCAAAGACATGTGCTATAGATGAATTGAATAAGCTAAATTGGCCGTAGTCTATGCGTGTGTGTGTGTGTGTGTGTGTGTGTGTGTGTGTGTGTGTTTGAATATTTTTGTATGGGTGTTTCCCAGTACTAGGTTGCAGCTGGAAGGGCATCTGCTGTGTAAAACATATTCTTTTGCTGTATTTGGCTTAATCATTCTTGGGTGGCTCGCCAACGTATTCGATTACTCTAATACACAAAATAAGTAAGCTGACCAAAGATCTTACGAAGTGAAGACTTTATTGAAGACAGTGAATAGTGCAGTTCCTCAGCAGGGATGTTAACCTGTCAGTCTTCAAGTAGCTTAACCCAAAGTACTGTCTGTGAGACACTGCTTTATAACAAAGGATATGACCCCCCGGAGATTACCCAACTGGTTTGGTTGGGTCACAACTCTTGAGTTCCTGTAGAATCAGAATCAGAATCAGTTTTATTGCCAAGTGTGCTTCACACACACAAGGAATTTGTTTTGGCTACAGAAGCTTCCAGTGTACATAAAGTGACAAGTGGCAACACAAAATAAATATGAGAAAAGACAATAAACATTGAACAGAGATGCAGTTAGTCAAAAAGATCTGGATGTTGAGTTGTATGTACAGATTTGTTGTAAATATAAAGGTTATAAGGTGCTGTGTACAAGTGCGTATGAGAAAGTATTGCTCGTTTATTGCACAGTAGGGGAATATTTAACTGTTCATAAAGTAGATGGCCTGAGGAAAGAAACTTTTCCTGTGTCTGGCTGTTTTTGTGCTTGGTGCTCTGTAGCGCCGACCAGACGGTAATAGTTCGAACAGGTAGTGTGCTGGGTGCGAGGCATCCAGAGTGATTTTGCGAGCCCTTTTACTCACTCTGGAAGAGTACAGTTCTTGAAGTGTAGGAATGGTAGTGCCAGTGATTCGTTCAGCAATCCGGACTATTCGCTGTAGTCTACAGAGGTCAATTTTGGCAGCTGAGCTAAACCAGACGGTGTAGGCCATTTGGTTTACATCTTTTCAGATGCAGATATTTGTTTGCATATGAAACAAGCCATACAATCTATTAATATGCTGGATAAGTTGGCGGTTCATTCCTCTGTGGTGACCCCTGATTAATAAAGGGACTGAGCCAAAGTAAAATGTTTATAAATGTTTATAAGAAAGTGTCTGGTGCATATGGAGAGAAAAGAGTGTGTTTCCTACAGGTGTTTTTTTTCCAGCACATTCACCTGTCAGAATTACAAGATTTTGAGGCTCCCTATAGATTTTCATGTTTCCATGTATGTAGATATATATATGCCTAATAAATATGTATATTTCCAGTCTCCAGTTACTCACTTTGTAAGATGGTGTGCCTTTCTAAAGTGACTCAATTGGTCAAACAGCAGGTTATTTAAATAACATTTACATTGTTATTTAGCAGATGCTTTTGTCCAAAGCGATTTGCAGTTCAATTCAGTTCAATTTATCTTTAATTCTATAGCGCTTTTACAATGTAGATTGTGTCAAAGCTGCTTAACATAGAAGTTCTTGTAGATTGAAACTGCATCAGTCCAGTTTTCAGAGTTGATGTTCAGTTTAGTTCAGTTCAGTGTGGTTTAATTTTTACTGCTGAAAGTCCAAACACTGAAGAGCAAATCCATCGATGCGCAGCACCCCAAATCCCAAACCAAGCAAGCCAGTGGCGAGGAACAAAACTTCACCAATTGACTAAAGTGAAGGAAAAAACCTTGAGAGAAACCAGACTCAGTTGGGCACAACCATTTTTCCTCTGGCCAAACTTCCTGTGTGGAGCTGCAGTCTACACTAGGTGCCGGAGGCTGGAGAACGCTGGACGTCCATCTTGGAGAACTGCAGGTGTGAGTAGGTTACCGGTGGGTGTTCAGGCTGGCCCACGAGATCAATGCGAAGATTCGTCGGTCACTGTGGTCTTTCAGGAATCAGTCTCACATTCTCTGCTCCTCCGTGACCACCACAGCATCAGCTCAGGATACGGCCTGGTCCAGGATTATGGATACCTTGGATAAAGATACCTTTCTTCACAGGTCTTGGATCGCATCAATGGCGCTGTATAATCTCTAGGGAATAGAGAATAAAGAAAATAATTAGCGTAGCTGCTGTTCATAGTGTATTTAAACGAGATGCAAAAATCAATGAAAATAGTAGTTATATACAGAGAAAACATAAAAACAAAAGTGTCTGTTAAAGTGTCAGAGAGATGGAGTGTGTTTTTTACAGGTGGTTTGTCAAGCCCTCTCACCTGTGGGGTTATGGTAAGGGAAGGATAAATAAAAGGCATCATCAAACCTGGTTTATGCAGCAAGTACGTGAATAACTCCAATCAAAATTTCAACAACCTATGATTTTGAAAAGCTTCACATATAGGAGTTGAGTTTATACTGTCTGTACTCTTCTTCTTCTTCTTTTGACATCTGGTGCAGAAAAAAAGGCAATTCCACAGACATTCAGCAGAAGGAAGTGAGAGTGAGTAAATGACAGTGTTTTAAAGCGATTTCTTTTTAAATTAGGTCAGCTTTTCTCTGTTTTGTTCCCAGAATTGTGTATGTCAGACATTTTGACAGCACTCTCGTAAAACGGCAACATGTGATTGTCAGAGCGTAGGAGAACCTGTCGCTTTGGAAGGAAAATAAAACGGGGCAGGAAAAGAAATCACCGGCGTCAACATTTGGAGCGCCTCTGCCTGACAGGAACAGAACGTTCAGGAAGGATTGAAGAGGAGAGCAAATTGCTCCAAAAGCTAGAACTGGAGGAAACGTTTATGCCTGTGTTTGTCTGCGTCTGACTGTAATGAGAGGGCTGTAATTACCAAACTGGATGCTTCAGATGCTTTTCCCATGTCCAAAGAACTGTGTTTAGGTTGAGAACATTTGGCTTTAACAGGAAACCTCATGATTAACAGATAACAGATCCAGTTGGTTTTCTTTGTAGGTTCTCCTCCATGTGGAGCACACGTTTGATTTTTCCAAAATGAGGGATCCGAGATGTACTCAGACTTCTCCTAACATGTGAATTTCATTGTGTTGGATCATAAAATGGCAAACCAACCCAGCAGGCACACAACGTTATAAGACATTAATATTAGATTAGATTTAGGTTGTGATGTCGGGTGGCCAAAATTCAATGTATAGCCAGCGTCTAAGGACAATGTTATTTTGATGTCCAATAATGACGTCAGTGTTAATATTTCGTTGATTTTAGGTTGTGTTGCAAAGTTACCAAAATCCAATGTCGAGCCAACGTCTAAAACCAACGTCATATTGACATCAAATTCTGACATTTATTCGTCAGGTATGGCAACCAAAATCCAACATCTGATAAACATCATTGTGGTAATGTCCACACAACGTCAATCTGTAACATCATTAGACGTTGATATTTGATTGTTTTTAGCTTGCATTGGAAAGTGACCAAAATCCAACGTTAAACAGTGACGTCAGTCTGACAATGGGTTCTGAATTGGATGATCCGCATACCTGCCAACACTCCCGTTTTTTCCGGGAGTCTCCCGTATTTCAGACCCGCCACCCTCCCGTTTTGTTATTTCTCCCCGAAACCCACTCCATAGTACAGTACAGTTAGTAACTCGGTTCTCAATTGTCTTATTCAGACACCTCACCCCCGAAAACCTCCCCCCCCCGGCCTCCCGGATTTTCAGACACAAATTTTGGCAGGTATGATGATGCGGTGTTTGTCCTGTAATGAAAAAGAACCAAAAACACCGGATCTGGTCTGTTTGGCTGATGTTTCATTAATGTTAGAAGGATTGGGTTCGACTCTGTGGGCGCCAACTCGGTGGGAAATAACAAGAGAGTTGGCAAAAATGTCCTTCACTAATACTTCTTCAAAAGAATCTCTGATGAATTCAATCAGGTCTGAACCTTCCATCTTTTCAGGGATGCCCACCACTCTCATATTGGATCTTTGTAAGCGATTTTCGAGATCATCCAACTTTTCCTTCAGCGACACGTTTTCTCTCCGTAATGCATCCATTGCAGCTTCAACATTCACCAGCAAGTCACTACAATCCTTAAGGCCATCTTCAACTCGCGAAGACGTTCATCATGAGCCTCGTAATAAGACTTTACTTGTTCCAAAGTCTTGTTTACAGGTGACAGTGCGCCGGCTAATTCTGTTGTTAAAAGTGAATATACTACTAGAAAGAAGCGCTGATCAGAGTTTTTCAAGATTCTCAGATAAACCTTCGGCAAATGGTGCTGTGTCGTAAGTCTTACTCGAAGCCTCTCTTTCTTTGTCACCAATTTTAGACCGACGTTGCTTTCTACTCGTCATTGTTATTTCAATTTGGTTTTACAAAGTATCAACGGATACCAGGTATTCAGCTGTAATTTATCATATATAACAACTAAAAGAGCCAAGTCTTTGGGAGCTACCTTAACACACACCCGTTCACACCATGTTTAACATGGAAGTCCTGAAGGTTCTGACATCAACCTAATTTTTATTTCCACCCAAAAATGCAACTTTTGGGGTACAACGTCAATCTGACAACATGTTGATGTCCCGTGCCTGCTGGGAAGTGGCATATTTGCACCAAGCACAATCAAACAACACTCAGTTGGTGAAAAACAGCACAGTGTGGGATCAAAGAAGTATGTTTGAATTTAAAATAGTGGGGAGAAAGATCATTTGGCGTATATACAGTGGTATATCAGAATATCTTTCATATCATACTCTAGAATGTACTTTTTAGTGGTTGTGAAGTATTTATTCAAATGCTGTAAAATAATCGCTTAAATAACTTTCAGCTTACGATTAAACAGTCTATAAAAATTAAGATAAAATTTGTAAACTTTACAAAATGGTCAATTAGTTAAAGTAGGAAAAAAACAGTCATGACTTTATAATCCTATCTTTTTACAGTACTCAAAAGTATATTATTTTTGATTGAGCCTAATAATGCCTTTGCATGATAACTATTAAAATATAGATTAAGATATTTTTCTAGAAAAGATGCAGTGCTAAAAATCATTCTGAAATTGAAAAATTATTTACCAACAACCAATATTAATATTACATAACATAGTTAAGCAAATTGCCTAGTGGAGTAGATGCTAATCCAGCAGGCACCTTGATGCAAAATGACATCAGAAACCCATTAAAAAGCAAATCAAGTAGCTGTCAACTGATGTCAAAACAACATTAAATTTTACAACATTAAACATCTGACATCAGCATTAATTGTCATCAAAATATTATTGAAAAACGATTTAAATCGTTTCAATCTCAAGTTCCAATATGTCCCTGACATGTCTAGTATATAATAATAGTAATTAAATTACTCAAATATAAAGTAAAGTTTATTTAAATAAAATGATTGAAGGACAAACAAGCATTTGCATTGCAAACTACTGAAACTGCACTGCTTGGGGACAAAATTGCTTGCTTTTTTCTTTTTTCCTGCCTCATTACCGTTTCACATACATCAACCGGTCATGACACTGGTAACACAAGATTGCATTTGTGTGTGTGTTTATATAGTAATGTTATAAGGATATAGCATCTCATGTGACACTGATGTGATGTTAACATCCTTAGGAAGCTTGCAGCACATATAAATTATTATGCATTATTTGACATTGCACACACACACATTCCCACACACACTTAAAATGCTATCGTTATGGGGACTTCCCTTAGACAATGATGTTTCTACTGTACAAACTGTTTACCCTCACAGGAAACAATATGAATTTGTACATTTTCAAAATACCTCATTCTGTGTGATTTATGAGCCGTTTTCCTTATCGGGACCATAAAAAGCCCCACAAGGTCAAAAATTCTGGTATTACTGTATATGTGGGGACATTTGTGCGCGCGTGCACACATGCACAGAAAGAGAGTGAGAGAGAAAGCCAGGAAATGTATATCTGTTCCAATCATTGTTCACACCCTCATTTTAACGATGCATTTATGGCCACTTAAAAGTATTTTTAGACTTCCGAGGGTCGTTTCAGATCATCTAATGGACTCTATATCAAATGCTTTGACTTTTATTTATAACCGCTTCTCTCGGGTATTATATGAAACGCCCGCTTCTATATAAATATGGCACAAAGAGTGTACTGCGGGCACTCCACCAAGCCATGCTGAATTAATAATTTGTACTCTCTATACCATTGAAGGGTTAGCTCAGCTTTTTGGCATGGTTTAGAGGAGCTCTGCGCTGTGTAAAATGACATCAGCGAGCGCATTTATATCTGCTTTCATTGAACCGTCAGTCAAGGACAAACCTCGGGACGGAACATGATTTATGGCAAGCCGAATGAACATTTAATCTATAAAACAGAAGAAGTGTCCGTTTTCATTCTACAAGTACTTATTTTTTAGATGCTTATTTATTTTCTATTAGGTGTACTACACTTAAAGAAATAATGATTTATTGCATTTCCTATTTTTTAGGGTAAGTGGTTGCAAACAATTCATATGGGCTAAATATAACAAATTAAATTTAATAATGTTTAACTTTCTTTGTTTAAATTCAGCCCATATAAATTGTCTGCCACAACTTACCTTAAAAAACTAGGAAATGCAATGAATCACTATTTCTTTCAGTGTAGTATACAAGAAAAAATAAGTACTTAATACAAGTATCTATAAATTATACTTAAATTATACTTACAGACGATTCACCGGTTTTTCCCAGAGATGGGTTGCGGCTGGAAGGGCATCCGCTGCGTAAAAACATGCTGGATGAGTTGGCAGTTCATTCCGCTGTGGCGACCCGGATTAATAAAGGGACTAAGCTGAAAAGAAAATTAATGAATGAATGAATTACCGGTTTGTAAATAAGTTATATTGATTACATATTGTAGCCATATCACCCTGCAGGCCAAGACTGGTTACTCACTGAAGCTAAGCAGGGCTGAGCCTGGTTAGTACCTGGATGGGAGACCACATAGGAAAACTAGGTTGCTGTTGGAAGTGGTGTTAGAGAGGCCAGCAGGGGGCGCTTAACCTGTGTTCTGTGTGAGTCCTAATGCCCCAGTAAAAGTGAACGGGACACTACACTGTCAGTGGGCGCCGTCTTTCGGATGAGACGTTAAACCGAGGGCCTGACTCTCTGTGGTCAATAAAAATCCCATGACACTTCTTGTAAAGAGTAGGGGTGTAACCCCGGTGTCCTGGCCAAAGTCCCTCAATCGGCACTTACTTATCATGGCCTCCTAATAATCCCCATCTATCACTGTCTCTTCACTCCACCAATAGCTGGTGTGTGGTGAGCGCACTGGCGCCGTTGTCCTGTGGCTGCCGTCGCATCATCCAAGTGGATGCTACACACTGGTGGTGGTGTGGAGAGACCCTCCTCATGATTGTGAAGCGCTTTGGGTGTATGGCCATACACAATAAGCGCGCTATATAAATACACATTACATTACATATTATATATATTATTTACATAATGCTTTCAGCGTATTATAACAGTTTGTCACCCAGTGATAAGCACAGTTATTCTGCAAAATTAACGTTAAAGTGAGCGGCGTTCGTCTGACAGGTCCATTTGCTATAGCACCCTACCAATGGATATTGGATCAGATAAAATGGCCAAGAACCCAGCCTGAAATATACAACTATCTCATTGAAGCTCCAAGTGTTTTTACAAGAGAGAAGTTAAAGGCCTACAAGTCTTTGGATGCCAACAATTTTGTTCTGTGTGGTCATGTGCAAGAAATAATGCTCCATGATTACCAGATTCAAAACCATGTAGTGCTAAAAACCAAGGTTCTGCCTAGCCAAAGACAAGGAAAGAAGATGAAGCTATACAAGGCCTGGGTAATCATCAACAAGCAAAACAAATGCATTCTGACAGCGAACTGCACCTGTACAGCAGGGTATGTGAACTTACACTTTCACATTTCATTCTTAGCATTCAGTGTCCGCAGTTTAATTCACCATATTTAACTGTTTTTGCTGAAACCATTGCTGCAATTAAAATGAGTAATGTGTATGATTCAGCATAGCATGAACTTACCTGATATGAAATGAGAACTGCAGAGTCCAGCATTTTCAATTAGGTTCTCACTCCATTCAGCTCCCTTTTAGCCAAAGACGTCTGAAGTTGGCATTAAAAGCGAATTTGGCATCTTACCGCACAACACGACATGTTTGCTATTGCAACCAGTCTCTTTTTGCAACCGGGGACCCGTGTGACATCTTGTAGGTTGGTAATTCCTCTATAAATTATACTTATATATTATAAGTATCTTCCTTATAATACACGTATCTATTTATAGTGAACTATACAATAAATAAATACTAGTATTTAATGAATAAGTACTAGTATGTTTTCAAATATTTTTTACTAAACAAATAGGTGCTAGTAGCATGAAAACAGAATAAATGTTAATTTGGCTTGCCATACAATGAGCGAGCAGCTGTGAATGTTCAGCTGTGCAATGCTATTTGTACACCTAATCTACACTTCAGAATAAACAAATCATTGCATTAGATAGATTATCCATCCAAGTGGCATTTATTGAAAATATATAGCTGAAAATTATTTCGGTACATTACAAATGTTATCCGTTACATTTTGGTGAATTAATGGTTAATTCGTCTGAACTCATGCAAACCTAATGAAAGATAATTAGCATTATTACACATGATATGATGTGAATCGCCTTGACTGTTATATTCATATGCTTGACTGTTTGGTGCCATCTTGCAACTGAATAACAATACAAGACACATAATGTTTAATGAAATTGCAAATTCTTACAGCTCAGATCAATTTTTTGCACCTAATTGTTTGCTTCTGTGGCAAGTACGTGTAATAAGCAGGATAATGTATATCTAGCCGGTTGTTATTGCAGAATAAAGCCCTTCAGTTTTATAAAACAGCTGCTGATAAACATGTCAGGCTTTATTCTGTGAAAACTACTTGATAAAGGATTATCACTTACTTCCCAGAGGGCACACTGTAAAAACAAAATTGACTCAAATTAAAATGGTAAGGTAACTTGCTGCAGAGCTTTTTGAGTTGACTCAACTTAAATCATGTCAAGTGCGGTGATTGGTTTAAAGGTTGAGTCAACTTTTTTTAAGTTGAGTCTATTTTTTTCTGTTTACAGTGCACCTTGATGTTAAAATGACATTTAAAAACTATGAAAATAGATTTGATGTCAAAACCTTGACATTTGACATCCACACATTGATGTGCTTTTGATCATGCACCAAAATAGTGACCCAAAAGTATTATAATAAAAGAAAATGTGATCAATCTGAAAGCTTCAATCCAAATTCCAGATTTACACCGGATTTTGTATCCCTTACAATGAACCATTAAAAAGACAAGAATTAATAACTTGATTCTTTTCACATTTTGGTTTTTAAACACATTTGCTTAACTTTTATTGCGTTCTGACAGGATTTTCCTTGTAGCATGAAAGGCAGTAGTAGCAGTACACTCTTAGAAAAAATGGTACAAAGTTGTACCAAAGAAGGTACAAACCCTAGTCACTTTGGCAGTACCTTTTTATGGGACAGAATTGTACCTTAAGACAAAAAAACTAATTTGAATCATTACAGTTTGTACCTTTAAGGACATGATTTGTACCATGGGAAACCAACATGTACCTTTGTTTTTTAAAATCTGCAGATACAATATTGTACCTTCATCAAAGGTACAAATCTAATCCATGAAGGTACCACTACAGTGACAAGACATTTTGTACATTAACAGTGTCAAAATGCTTACCAGATGTTCATTAAAATGCCTTAAATGTTTAGTTTACAATACCTCTAGTTTTGTTTTAACAGTTGTTTTGTTTTATAGAACCTAATAATAAATGTTTATACGTTTCTTTAAACATATACTTTTACATGATGATTCATGTTTTAATGTGGAAATTATTCCTAAAATCACTTTGCCTTTCCAGTCATGTTTATTTTCATAGATATTGTTATAAAGAAGGAGTTGGTCAACACTTTTGTACCTTTTATATGGGACCAAATGTGTACCTTAATTTCAGTTGTACCATAAAAGGCATATAAGGTACAACTTTTACAAAAGTACAAAACTGTTCCTTAAGGAACTTTATTTGTACCACTGTGTACCTTTTTCTGAGACTGTAGGAGTAGTAGCAGTAGTAGTAGTATTTAACCATTTCTTCTTGAAAATTAAGAATTTAAAACAATAAAAATGTATTTTTACAATGCGATATGTATATACTAATTACATAAAATAATAAATATTTACTAAATATATAATGAACTATCAAATAATAAAAATTAATAGTAATAAAAACAAAAAATAGACATTAATGTGTGCACATCACCACAGACACTTTTTTTTTTTTGCTCGCCCCTTTATGAACGGACATGAGTTCAGTGTGTCAGAGGGTGTTCCTCCTGCTGATTTTGTATTCTCTGTCTCCCCCTGCTGACTGCGTGTAATGTGATCATGTTTGAGGGTGAATTAAGTGACCCATAAAGCGCCTCCTACACCATTCAGCCACTTAAGTGTAAGTGAAGAATGAGGAGTCATTGAGAAGCGGTTCTTACTCTGCTGTGTTTCTGTAGTTGCACACACAGACCAGCAGAAGTCAGACTGGTGCTTTTATACAGCTGCTGACTCTTTACAGTCCAACTCAAGGGTTAAACTCAACTAAACCTGGTGTAAAAATGTCATCATTTGCATGGAATTATATATATAATATACTTGTATTTATATACTTGTATTTAATAGCTAAGGAAACAGGACAAGTTTTGACTTTAAGTTTTTTTGGTGATGGCAGCTTAAAGACGCCTCTCATGTGGAGAAGGAAGTTATGAATTGCTCAAGTGTGACTTTTTCACAGACTTCAACAGAGTGTAAACATCTTGATGGTTCTGTAGGTCTCGTCTATCAAATCTGATCTTTATGTTGTATTTTTTTTTTATTGGATTCAAGTCAGGTGATTGGCTGGGCCATTCTACAGCTTGATTTTCTTTCTCTGAAACCAATGGTTTTAGCTTGCTTGGCTGTGTTTTGGATCATTGTCTTGCTGAAATGTGCACCCTGGATTCATCTTCATCATCCTGCTAATGTAGATGTTGGACTGATGCAGCTAATATTAATTTAAAATGACGAAGGGTTGCTGAAGGACTACTGAGAGTCTGGGCTTTCACTGCCTTTCTACACCTCCCTTTCTTCATGTGTTCAATACTTTTTCCCTTTCTCATTTCATTTTATTACACATAACTAAATTTGTAAATAATTAGATTTGTATTATTTGCATATATGGATTTCTTTGGTTGTTACCAACATCTGATGAAAATTTCAATCAGCAGCACCTTTAGAAATATATTATATATAAATTTAGAAATGTATAAACAGACACGCATACACTTCCATTCTTGCATATTAGTCATGTAAGATTTGTGGTTTCTGAAATGTTTGGAAATTGTCTTATTTTGTATATGTTGATAAATATTATCCAGAATACATATTTAGTTTTATTAGCAGTGGAAGTCAGAATTATTCGCCCCCTTTGAACATTTTTCCTTTTTTAAATATTTCCCAAATGATGTTTAACAGAGCAAGGAAATTTTCACAGTATGTCTGATAATATTTTTTCTTCTGGAGAAAGTCTTATTTGTTTTATTTCGGCTAGAATAAAAACAGTTTTTAATATAAAAAATAAATCATTTTCAGGTCAAAATTATTAGCCCCTTTAAGCTATATTTTTTTCAATAGTCTACAGAACAAACTATTATGTTTAGAAAGGTGTTGAAATTTTTTTTCTCTCCGTTAAACAGAAATTGGGGCAAAAAATAAACAGGGGGCTAATAATTCAGGGGGGCTAATAATTCTGACTTCAAATGTATATGTAAATGTAAAATTGAAAATGAAATTGTAATATTATTATAATCACATTTTACAATGTTGTTTTCATAAAGGTTATTAGAAATAGTAAAGCAGACACCTTACCTGCATTTATTGGCTTTCTATACAAAATCAATACATTTATAATTATGATGATGAGGACAGATTCTATTCAGTTCAATTCAAGGTTATTTGTGCAGCTCTTTTCACAATAATCATCATTCCACATTATTAAATTACAATCAAAGTCAGAACGAGTTAGGGTGTCGATTAGTACACAGTGTACAGAGTATACAGTGGACAGTACAGTCCACGAATATACACAGTTAACCTCCAGTTATACAATATATTGTGTACTATAGTGTATATAGTGTACAAAAAAAGATATTTATAAACAACATTTTCAATTATAGGACATGATTAATAAAATACAATTTCAAAACACATACATATGTTGGAGACATGCATGAAAAAATAACACATTTTTAATATATTGTTTAAGATTTGAGTGTATTTTGAAACCGTCTTAGTTGTTAATAATAATGATAGTAATTATTATTATTATTATTATTATTGGCTAATTATTATAAGCCCATTATTATGATTATGATTGATTATTATTATTATTATTATTATTTAAAGACTAATAGTTTTCCGCCAACAAATTAATCCAATTGAGCAATCAACCTCACTGGTAAATCTTAAATCCAGTCCATTGGTTGTGAATCCAGCTCTTGAAGTAGTCCAGCACCAGTATTTTAGATGCCTCCGTTCTCTGACACACCCAGTTCAGGTCTTGTAGTCTCCGCTAATAATTAAGACACATCAGGTCAGGTGTGTTAAATGTGGAAACCACACAAAACGCACAATAATGCTCAGAGCAGGGGCACCCAAGGAGCAGGACCGAGAACAACTGCTTCTTAAAATAGAGTGACTGTCAATTTTATGTGCAACACACACACACACACACACACACACACACACGCCCCAACCCGCCCACCAATTGACAGCAGCGTGGAGAGCGCGCGCGCGTGAGAAGCACGCACACCTATCGAATTTTTTAGCATACAATCAGAAATTCTCACGCATTGGAGTGAGTTCAGATGACTTCCAGTCTCTTTCACCTCTAGACGCGCGTGTTTTGTTTATCAACCTGTGCGTAATTTTGATACGGCCACTTGCATCTCCAATTTGGCGATGCGGCTGTAACGACGCGCCCCTGTAGCTCCTCACGTGCCACTTTCCTGGCTCTTTTCTGTGTGCACGTTTAATAATAATCAGTTAATGTGCATGGTTGAATGTCATCGCTGTGCTTCACGGACTACAGTTTCCTGCCGCTGGATCACGCACTGAACCTGTGGTTAGAAATGACGCATCGGGCACAGTAGGGACGCGTCTCGGAAAAGCAGAAAGGTTTCAGACAGAAGGGACCAGCGGATCTGGACTACACTGGCGTCATGTCTAACTCGACGAAGAGCAAAAAGGAAAAGGAAATCATTACGGAGTATGAGAGCCAAGTGAAAGGTAAGAACACTCGCACCTGATGGGTACCTGGAGACGGTCTCTAGTCTCATCCGCCTAATGAGAGGCTTGTGCACGCGTTGCATTTACTGCATATTGGCCAAATAATCATTTCCAATTGCGTTACTGCTGTCTGTTTATTGAATCCACTTCATTCTGCTGAAAAACACTAAACACACACTGTATACTGGTGAATGTGTTTTATGAAGGTTAATGGTTTTATTAATATCATTAATTTTCTGGTTTAACCAGCGCAATGTGTTCAAGATGGTTTTTAAAATATGGTTTCTGGTCAGCCAGCTTATTACCAGCTTGGATTAGCTGGAAATGACTAAAATGAAAATGGTTTTATAGTGAAAATGGTGGATTATCAGACAGCAAGCAGGTTAAGATCATTTTTTGGCGCGTGATTACCAGTCAACCAGCTATAATTGCAAGCTTGGAATAGATTGAAGCTAGTTGTTGGTTGAGATGCATTACAACATGCAAGCTGATCAGCCAGTATATTATCAGAAGCACATCAGGTTAAAGTGGTTAAGCATTTTACCAGTCAGTCAGCTAGTTTTGATTATCTAGAAATGAATTGATTATGATATATATATATATATATATATATATATATATATATATATATATATATATATATATATATATATATATATATATATATGTCAGCTGGTCAAACAGCTAGAAACCCTTAAACATGATTTTGAAGCATTTACAGGTTAACTAGATAACATCCAGCTAGAAATCAGAAACTAGATGTTTATACAAATTCAGTAGGGTCCAGATGGTATGTTATAAGGTACTTGTCGAAATAAATTAGCTAGTTGACTAGCTAACAACCAGCTAGAAACCACCATCCAGCTGTTTTTGCAAACTCAATATAGTCCAAATGGTTTATGTCAACTAACTGGTCAACAGAGTGTTTGAAGCTTGTTAGCTGGTTGACAAGCTAACTACCATCTGAAAACAAGCCAGTCAAGCTGAAGATGGTACAGATGGTATGTTTAACATAGTTACTGGGCAATTGGATAGAAACCATCTCAAGGCGATCAGCATGGGTTTTAAAGCATATTAGTTGACTAATGACTAGTTAGAAACCAGAAAATAGCTGGTCACCCAAGCTCAGTGGTTATGTAATGTGGTTACTTGTCAACCAGCTACAATCTCAAGGTGATCATCATGGTTTTTGCAGCATGCTAGCTGGTTGATGAGTTAACTATGCTTCACAAACCATTAACCAATTGGTCATACAACCTCAACGTGGTCAAATCGGTAGTGTTAGAAACTATCCCAAGATGATGAGCAGGATTTTTGCAGCATATCTGGTTGACTAGCTAACAACTAACTAAAAATCATCAACTAGTTATTCACCAAAGCTCAATATAGTCAAGAGTTTATTGAATGTGGTTACTTGTTAACCAGCTAGAATCTCAAGGTGATCAACAATGTTTTTGGAGCTTGCTAGCTGGTTGATGAGCTAACCACCATTCACAAACCATTAACCAATTGGTTGGTAGTGTAGTATAGTAGTTAGAAACTATCCCAAGATGATCTGCATGATTTTTGAAGCATATCTGGTTGGCTAGCTAACAACTAACTAGAAATCATCAACTCGTTATTCACCAAAGCTCAATATAGTCCAGATGGGTTTATGTAATGTGGTTACTCGTCAACCAGCTAGAATCTCGAGGTAGTCAACATGGGTTTTGGAGCATGCAAGTTGGTTGATGAGCTAACTACCATCCAGAAACCAGTAACTAACTGGTCATAGAACCTCAATGTTGTCAAGTCGGCAGTGTTAGAAACTATCCTAAGATGATTAGCATTATTTTTGAAGCATATCTGGCTGACTAGCTGACAACTAGTTAGAAATCATCAACTAGTTATTCACCAAAGCTTAATATAGTCGAGAGATTATGTAACGTGGTTACTTGTCAACCAGCTAGAATCTCAAGGTGATCATCATGGTTTTTGGAGCATGCTAGGTGGTTAATGAGGTAACTACCCTTCACAAACCAGTAACTAATTGATCATACAACCTCAATGTGGTCAAATCGGTAGTGTTAGAAACTATCCCAAGATGATGAGCATGATTTTTGCAGCATATCTGGTTGACTAGCTAACAACTAACTAAAAATCATCAACTAGTTTTTCACCAAAGATCAATATAGTCGAGAGTTTATTGAATGTGGTTTCTTGTTAACCAGCTAGAATCTCAAGGTGATCAACAATGTTTTTGGAGCATGCTAGCTGGTTGATGAGCTAACTACCATCCAGAAACCAGAAACTAATTGGTCATACAACCTCCATGTGTTCAAGTTGGCTGTGTTAGAATCTATCCTAAGATGATTAGCATTATTTCTGAAGCATATCTGCTTGAGTAGCTAACAACTAGTTAAAAATCATCAACTAGCTTTTCACCAAAACTTAATATGGTCCAGATGGTTTATGTAATGTGGTTACTTGTCAACCAGTTAGAATCCCTAGGTGATCAGCACGGTTTTTGAAGCATGCTAGCTGGTTGATGAGCTAACTACTATCTAGAAACCAGTAAGTAATTGGTCATACAACCTTGATGTGGTCAAGTCGGCAGAGTTAGAAACTATCCCAAGATGATGAGCATGATTTTTGCAGCATGTCTGACTGACTAGCTAACAACTAGTTAGAAATAATCAACTAGTTTTTCACTAAAGCTCAATATAGTCTAGATGGATTTATGTAATGTGGTTACTTGTCAACCAGCTAGAATCTCAAGGTAGTCAACATTGTTTTTGGAGCATGCTAGCTGGTTGATGAGCTAACTACTATCCAGAAACTAATCGATCATAGAACCTCAATGTGGTCAAGTTGGCAGTTTTAGAATCTATCCTAAGATGATTAGCATTTTATTTTGAAGCATATCTGGTTAGCTAGCTACAACTAGTTAGAAATCATCAACTAGTTTTACACCAAAGCTCAATATGGTCCAGATGGGTTTATGTAATGTGGTTACTTGTCAACCAGGTAGAGTCACCTGGCATGCTAGCTGGTTGATGAGTTAACTACTATCCAGAAACCAGTATCTAATTGATCATACATTCTCAATGTGGTTAAGTTGCTAGTGTTAGAAACTATCCCAAGATGATTAGCATGTTTTTTGAAGCATATTAACTGGCTAACTAGCTAATGACTTGCAACTAGTTGTTCATGCAAGTTTAATATGTTCCAAATTATATATTACCAACCAACCAACCAGTTAAAAATATCAAGGTAATTACCATGGTTTTGGGAGCTGACAAGCTAAACACATTTCACCACCCTGATCTTCCAAAACAAGCTTAAGCTGAATGTTCAGCAGGGGAGTGAGCGGCTTAAGGGACTATGAATAAAAATACATGCTGCTATTCATTCAGTATGTGCACCATCAACATAATAGTACACACAATCCAGCCTGCATCATTTGTTTGCTCTTACGGCAGGCGAACGTTTATACGGGCACTCGTTTAGCAGAGTGTAATCGATGAAATGGAAAGGGGAGGGAGGGGTGCATCATGCAGCCTCCATGGCAACTCCAGTTGTAGTCAGGTGAAGGTGCAAGGCTCATTTAGACCTTCACAATGACAAAATGTGGACGTTAAAGCGGTAGCATGCATTCCCTTATGCTGATATTTAAATGCGAGGAGCAGATTTGCTGTCTCAGCTGCTATTGGCCAATGGCGGTCAGGGTGAAGGTGGTCTCTAGGCAACTCTAGGCATGCTGATAGATCGGTGAAGTATCGGGGCCGCTTCGCGCTAGAGATAGATGAACATATGGGCTCCTCTCGCTTGTCAAATGTAGGTTTGTGTGCAAATGTGCGCCTAGGTGTGCTCCTTTTTCAACAGGCTCTTGCTGCATTGTACACGTTTCCATGGATACTCAACCACCAGGCTGTGTGTGAATGTCCAATGGGGAAGCGATGGGTATCTGGCTGTGTGTGTGTGTGTGTGTGTCAGGGAGCAGGATCAGGGAATCCTCCTGCCGCAGCACTGCTGTTTAGTATGGACCGCACGTACAGCAGTGTGTGTGGCATACAGTAGTGTGACTAAAGATGGATTGAGACAGATGACTGATTTATGGTCATAAGGGGCGGCGCCGTTATTCTCCAATATAAGAGACGCGCACTTATTTGGTACTCAGACGTGGTTGATTTTGTTTATATTGATCTCAAAATGTCGCGTTTAGATGTATATACTGTGCGAACGCATTATTAAAGGACAATTTACTACAAAATTATATTCCAGTCTTTCTACTTGGTGCTTAATTTAGTGAGTATTTTTTTCTTTAAAGGGGTGGTTCACTTCGATATCATATTTCAAACTTTAGCTGATGTGTTATGTAGCTGTGTGAACATAAACAACATCTCTGAATCTAAGACACTCAAAGTTAAATGCAAAAGGAGACATTGGCTTTTACAGAGTTAGCTTAGCAAAGCCTACAAAGTTTGGGGACTACAAAAAATACATCTGAGTTAGTAGGGGTGTAACGGATCACGGTTGAGAGATTCAGTTTTTACACTTATTCAGTTCGTCCCAAACATTTAAATAACACTGAAGTACTGGGAGAACAGGGGGCCGTTCTTCATACCTCGCTTAAATGATCTAAGATGATTTGGAAGATCCTGTATCTTTTAATCTTGATAACTGATCTCTGGCTAATTTGGTTCTTTAAGCAAGTTTGCGAATCAGATTAAAATGTCTGGATATACTGATCTGAGATCGCTGCGTGTGTTGTGAAGGACTGATGTATCGATCCTCAAAATCATGATCAGCAATGCAATGATTGGCTGACGGAACAGCAGCGTAATGACATCATCTGATTATTATTCAATTATCCATGTGAGCTAAATCACATAAAATTCATAGTAAATGTAAAAATGTAAGTTTGTTAAATATGATGCGCAATAACTTTCCACATTTGTTGTGGGCTGCTGGCTTTACACTTTCATGTGTCGAGTATTTAGCAATTTATTCAGTTTTACATTTAGAGCGGATTAATCGGCGTAATAACTGGCTGTTTAAATTAATTCTGCATCAAAAAAAGCATTTTAATATTGGTGAAGGTGTCTAAAACTTTCGCGAAGCATCAAATCAGGGGCATAGGCTACTATCTGTCTAAACATGTGAATGACTGCATAAATTATTATTCCTTTAAAATCAAACAAACACAAAAAACAGTTGAATATTGTGCATGTTGTCTTTTATCTTAGACAAACTATCGGTATCTTAAAATAGTATGCGTTTGTATCTAAAAAGTCCATATTGATGTTCTCTTTTAAACCCCTTGAGAAGAGAACACCCCGTGTAGATTGCATAAGTTTTATTTTCATATTTTTTAAACTTTATATTTAACTTGTAATTATATCCAACTTTATATATTTATAAATACAAATTTTTTAAACCATTTTACTATTTTCCCAAGTGTATATAATTACTACTGTAAGAAAATAACAGCATTCACTACATACTTTCTGTATTACCTTTGCTTGAAAAGACTCGATCTAATCCTGTTTATATGAAATGAGCATGCTCCCGAGCAGGTTTGAGCTTGCAGAATTGTTGCTATGACAACAACTCTTGGATGAGTTTTGAAGAACGAAACGATCCTGGATCGTGTCAAATCGTCAATAACCAAATCCAGCTAATTGAGTAATCCACGTACGAAGAACGGACCCCAGTTTATAGTTCAGATATAAACATTGATGTTTATGGTAAAGATTAAAATCACCGTTTAATGGAACTTGACGCTGGTGAATGTTGTAGCAATTACATTGAGTAACCAATGGGTGGCAACAAAATAACCATGAAAATTATGTCACTGAACAGGTTTTCCAAAATGATCCACCTATTATGAAATTTGAATAAAGTTTGATGTGTGAATTGTTAAATCATTAATAGAAAATAAATATGATATGTTGTACAAGATGTTAGATTTTTTATATTTAGCATTATCAGCAACAGTAGCTGTATTTTTCGTATTGAATATTTTCATGTTTTCTTTCTTGATGTTTATTTTTATTAAAATTACAGGTTCTAAGTCATGTTTGGTAAAACTAATGGTTTTTGCAGTAACATTTTTGTATAAATGGAAAGCAAATTACATTTGTCTCCTCCCTTTTTTTGCTGATCTGAAAAATGGTCCGATCCGTGACTCAAAAACCATACTGTGATCCAAACCATGGGATTTGTGATCCGTTACACCACTATGGGTTAGTGAGATTACAAACGCTTCAGGTTGCGCACATTCACCATGCGCATACACCCTGCGCAGTGAAGGGGCGTGGCCAGAGGCGCTGTAATGTTATAGCAGAGAAAGCTAAAATGCCGTCCAAACGGTTTCCACAGAGCTTCTTCGGTTTCTGTATTTGGGCTTCCAAAGGACACGACACAAAGAGAGAAGTGCTTACAGTTTAATTTAATTATGTTCCAGAGAATTATAAAAAAATATATAGCTAGCATTTGACAAAGGACAGCTTCCAGAATCTCTCCCAGTTCAGTGCTGGATTCGGTTAAAACTCCTCCGAGCATAATAGATGAAGCTGTGGATTGTGAGCCACAATCTGTAAGTATTTTTATTTGTTAAGGTTGATCTAGCATTAACGGTATGTTGTAGCAAGGATGTAAACAATGGGAAATGCTGTTTGGCACCACTAACAATTTAGCTACAAATTCATATTTATTATCTGTCAAACCCCTGTAAACAGCCACAATCTTCAGCAGCGCTGCAGGGTCTCTCTATATGACCGCTTTCAGTGCGTTCTCCATCTCAAATAACAAACTCGCATAAGATATGTGAACGTTTCATATTTCTTACACATGCTTATAACCCGAATATATGTGAAAGACAATTGTCAGATTTTATATTAGAGAGCAGGCGTGAGGATCAGCTATGTCCTCCTGTCATTTTCTGTCTGATTCAGGCACAAACAGATATGGCTAACAGCTACTCTGACTGACAGTGTTTACACAACGGCAAAGCACGTGCTTGTAGAGGCGTGACGCTTTTCCTGGTGACGTGGAGCCGATCTGCGAATCACAGCACATAATGTTAGCTGACCAATCAGAGCCTCTTGAGGGCAGGCTTTAGGAGGAACAAGGAAATATGACAGTCATTTTCATGTTAGCTGAGTAGCTGTATATAATCAATGTAAGATATATGAAAACATAACATGATTTTCTACAAGTGAAGCATGAGCACACATCGCTTTGCATCTTGTAAACACAACCAAGCCTTAAAAATACACTCTGGACCACCCCTTTAAGTGATTCAGTGATTGCTTGAAATGTTAAAAAGGGCAAAAATGTGAGTTTTTCAGCGTCCAAACAGGAAATGGTTTTCTCTGAGGGAGGAAGTTAGGAGGAAAGCAAGGCATGTGACCTTGACTGTACCTGCCAACACACACACACACACACACACACACACACACGCACACAATTGAACTACACATTTACAGTGATTCAGAGTGAGTTGGATTAATGTGGAAACTGGTGTGTGTGTGTGCATTACTCAAAATATTTTCGCTACATCAGCAAGAAGCAGCACTCGGGCGAGTGGCTTTTTCAGTCCTTTAGGGAGCTTGTGTTGTACTAAAGCCTTTCACATGCATATAGAAACACTGTTGCAAGATGCTATTGTATAGCTTGTATAAGCATGTGGGATGCGCAGTACTTCTTTCATATGATAATCTATATCTTACTTGTCATTGTAATGATCAGTGAGTTGACCTTGACTGTTACTGCTAAGGCAGCACGGTGGCGCAGTGGGTAGCACAATCGCCAAGGTCGCTGGTTCGAGCCCCAGCTGGGTCAGTTGGCATCTCTGTGTGAAGTTTGCATGCTCTGCCTTTGTTCGGGTGGGTTTCCTTCGGGTGCTCCGGTTTCCCCCACAAGTCCAAAGACATGTGGTAGAGGTAAATTGAATGAGCTAAATTGTCTGTAGTGTATGTGTGTAAATGAGTGTGTATGGATGTTTCCCAGTGATGGGTTGCAGCTGGAAGGGCATCCGCTGCGTAAAACATGTGCTGGATAAGTTGGCAGTTCATTCTGCTGTGGTGACCCCAGATTGATAAAGGGACTAAGCCGAAAAGAAAAATGAATGAATGAATGTTACTGCTAAAACCAACAGAAAAGCATCTCAAGAGTCTCAAAGCATTTACTGCGTATTGAAGCCTGTTTAAATGCAGTATACTGTAAATGAGCCTATTCATGTAAGGAAAGCACAGGGGTCTCAAACCAATGGTCCGTGTCTTGGACCATTTACGGCCCGCCCACCTCCTCTCTCCAGCCCGCAACTGACGTCAAAAATATAACAAGATTCGGCCCGCCAAAACATATATTTTTTAACCTCTATCATTGCTGTGGTGTAACAAATTTGCTTATTTTGCTAATATTCGATTTAAATGGTCTCATTTATTAGATTTTCCTCATATGCTTATTAAGGTTTGCATAAAAACTATGTACATTAGTAAAATTGTACTGCTAGTTGAATTGAATTTGTTAAAGTAAATGTAAATATGTACATTTCCCCTCTTTGTTGTAGGTTTACAAAAAAGATATTGAGAACAGGAGGGTTTCTAGGGTCAAAAGGGAAAGGGGCTTAACCCCTAAGAAGTCCCCCCAAAAAAGAAGTTCTAATTCTAAAGCAGGTCACACACCAGAAGTGCTGCTCGGCGACGCGCCGCGCAGCGCCACGCATTTCAGAATTCTAAACATAGGTTTCTATCAGGGTACACACACCGGCACCGCAAGTCGCTGGCTGTCCGCGGTGCCCAGCCACGACTCAGGAAACTGTTCATATTTCTGCCGCGCCACAGAGCGCCATCTGATTAGTTTCATTTTAAATAGCGTGCGAATGTGCGCGCCATGTCGTGGTGCATCCAGTGTGTGACACCCTTAACACCCCCTTCCAACCCCCACCCCCCTGATTAATGGATAGATGCATAGTTCAAAAAATGCATTGTTATTGAATTTTACACACTCTGTGAACAATATATACAGTATATACACCTTTATATGTTCTTTGTCCTTCTTATCTGGCATTTCAATTGCATTTCTCATTTAATTTATTTTATAGTGTGAGCTGTTAGCCAATGTTATACAAAGCTACAAACATGTTCATTTGGACAGAGTGATTAACTAAGGTGTAGTTTTGTCAAGATACTGGAATTTCTAAATTTAATACCTTGCAAAATATTGATATTCAATAGGCTACTCTTTTTGATATAATAAATATTGTATCAAAAATAGTACAAAAAAATGAAATAGAAATATGTTTACTTTCATTCATACTGGCTGCTCTTGAGCAGAAATTCTATATATGCCTCACAAAAGTAGTGGAACATTTCAGCAAATCCCTGATATGGATGAAGGCATCCAGCTATTGCTGTAGTTGAATGCATGAAAATAAGATCTGAATAAAAATTAAAAGTTTTAACTGACCATTTACACGACTGTGATAATAAATGGTCTATGAGTGCTTTTCCAGCCATCTCAGGTATTTTCATAAGAATAAAGTTGATTTATAATCCGATGCTAACTGACATAGCATGTTACAGTAGAATATAGCTATAAAATAATAAGCTAGATGCATGAACTCACTGTGATTTAACAATTACAGAAACAGATGTGACTGGCTATATTATATATATATATCTCAATCATATCTCGAAAGGTAGTACAAGTTACGTTTTTCTAAATAATGTATTTACATTAATATGACGCACATTTTATTGATTACAGTTATTTTATTTCACCAAAACTACACACATTTTATACTGTAAAAACAAATATTAAGCTTCATCAGTAGTTTGAACTATTTAGTTTCGTGAAACAGTTGTATTATCACCTCATCAGCTTCAGCTTCTCAAAATAATGAATGAATGACGACAGTGTAGTGGCGGGATTTTTGTGACAACAGTCCCACTCCCAACTGCCGGTAGAAACAGGTACTGCTGAACAAATGGACACATCTAAAACACCTTACCGTTTAAGGATTAGTGTTATTATTATTATTAATGACCTTTAGAATCAAGAGCATCTGTGCTCCGCGTCTGACATCTTCAAACGCCACCGCGCGTTCACTGCGTGTCAGGATTGCCTTTTGGCGCAAGTCATTTATTAATGAAGAAAAGATTGACGCAGCTTCTCCTACTGCAGCAAATTCAGTTTTTACTCTTGATATTTGGCGCCAGTTAATCAGAAAGTGACGATTTTGTTCGCTTGGACTCGTTGGATGGAAACGCTGCTTCATTCGCACGTCTTTTATCCGATAATCCAGCATAAAGTTCATTCGCATTTTTGGATGGAAACATAGCTAATTACAGCCAAGACAGTAGCACAAAACGCATAATATTGCTTTATATCATGTAAAATCTGTAAATATTTTAACATGTATATGTTTTTGTCAATATTCTACACCCCTGGTTTACAGTGTTACCATTCAAGGTTTCATTTCCTCCAAATTGATGTCTTTCAATGTGACTTTGGCATAATGTAGCGTTTTTGCCTGCCATTCTCGTGAGATTTGATGTCTGGTTGCATTTCTGGCTGTGGTCCAGTCCGAAACCACAAACACACACACACAGACACACAGACACATGATGATAGAGGCCGCAGACTGACTCACTAGTGCACTTCCTCTGCCCCGGACTGACTGTATGAATCAGATTTATTGCAGCTCAGGGGATCCACTCGCCTGCAAGACATTTCATCTCTTTGTTCAGAGTCCCAGAGAAGGAGCCGTCACAGTCCAAACATCTCACAATAAATGTGTAGAGCGAATACAGAGCGACATAAAACCTCTTGTACAGATTAATGGAGCATTTGCTAGAGGTTTGTCAGGTATTATACCGCACCATTCAACAGATGAATACTTTTTTTTTTGGTCATGGTGAAAGTTGTTTTTTTTTGTCCTCTTGTTTTACATTTTACATTTTTTTTAAATATGAAATGAGAAATGTTTCCTTTAGAAAAATAGATTGTTCAATGGCGGCACTGTTTAGTGAAATGTTTTATAGAGTACACAGAATATATGAAATTAAATGAATTGTAAAAGTGAGTACACACACAACACAACACACACAATGCTGTTTGTATATGCCGATCAGAATTCATAACTTAGCTTAGGATGATATGAGCAGAGATCATTTAGATTGCAGATAATTGGACCAGTTTGGGTTTTTGGGAGAATACATACAGTTGAAGTCAGAATTATTAGCCCCCCTGAATAATAAGCTCCTTGTTTATTTTTTTTCCCCCAATTTCTGTTTAACGGAGAGAAGATTTTTTTCAGCATTTTTTAAACATAATAGTTTTAATAACTCATTTCTAATAACTGATTTATTTTCTCTTTGCCATGATGACAGTAAATAATATTTGACAAGATATTTTCAAGACACTTCTATACAGCTTAAAGTGATATTTTAAAGGCTTAACTAGGTTATTTAGGGCAAATAGGCAGGTTAGAGTAATTAGACAAGTTATTGTATAATGATGGTTTGTTCTTTAGACTATCAGGAAAAAAATAGCTTAAAGCGGCTAATATTTTTTTTACCCTGAAAGTGTTTTAAAAAAAAATTAAAAACTGCTTTTATTCTAGCCAAAATAAAACAAATAAGACTTTCTCCAGAAGAAAAAAATATTATCAGACATACTGTGAAAATTTCCTTGCTCTGTTAAACATCATTTTGGAAATATTAAAAAAAGAAGAAAAAAAAAATCAAAGAGTTGGGGGGGGGGGGGGGGGGGGGGGGGGGGGCTTACAATTCTGACTTCAACTGTATGTATAATTAAATGCAATATTTAATTTTTAATAGATTCAGCAGGTCAGTGTGTGTGTGTGTGTGTGTGTGTGTGTGTGTGTACTCTGGATTTGACATTACATACAAAATTATTATTATTATATACTCTTAATGATTCTTTTATTTTTATATATTTGTATATATATCCTGTCCAATTTTTTAGGTACGAAATGATTCTTTATATATTTTTAAGAGAAATTTATCACATACAAAAACTGGGAAATTTTGATATAAATGTGTTTATTTTTTCTTATTCTTTTTTGTGTATAAAGTACACAATTATTTGTATTTTTGATCAATTTAATATTTAATTGTTCAAATTCTGAAATGTACACATTTAATATTATATATTATTATTTATATTATTATACTGTGTGCTAGGAGGTCAGAATCAACATGATAACGTGTGATTTATATTATACACAGTAAAAACTAATTACTTCAGCTTGTCACAACTACTTGAATTAATTAGTTCCCACTAAAATATAATGGTTTTCAGTAATAAGTTGGAAAAACTTCATTCTTTTAGGTGTAAGAACTTGAAGTCATTAAGTTGATTTAATGAGCCTTTTCAGTGTACTGTATTAAACAACGTTTTTCTTAGCTATTTGATGTTGCTGTTTTTCATTTGAAGGCTGCAGTTTTCATTTAGTTTGTGATTACAATAACCAAATAATATACTGATGTATTCCTTTATCTAAATATTCATATTTACCTATTATAGTAGGCAAAAAGCAGTGCATCTAATTAGCACTATGTCAAAATACAGTGTTTACAACAGCCGACAAAACACCCCTGTATGTGACACACTGTCAAGATTTGAAAAGTGTGTATCTGATGGACACATTGCCGTCCCGTGAGGCCACTGGAGAGAACATGTCAGACTTGTGTCACAGCTGATGTTCATGTGACAATTTCATATTTACAGTGCTCAGCATATACGAGTACACCCTTCACAATTCATTCATTTAAGTGAATATTTCCGATAGGATGCTTTACAATACTATATATGTGCATATACATACAATCAAGAGAAATAAAAATATATAAACTTTTGTAGAAATGTTGTAGGTTATTTTTTTCCATATGTATTATCTTTCTATTTCTAAAGATGTTTGGTGACTAAAATATTATTTTAATAAATATATTTGTTTAATAAATCTGTTTTGTTCAAATGCGCCAAAATAGATTACCTATATTCACTGACAAATAGATACAAATATTCATTTTCAAAATGGGGTGTACTCATTTATGATGAGCGCTACCAAAATCCAGACATAAAATCATGGACTTTTATTAATAGTCAAAAAACACATTCTCATGTACATACTGTATATGATTTCAGAAGCATTTAAATACTGAATGTGCGCGAGTATTACTGTAATGAAAACCAGCTTGATGTGCTTATAGGAATGTGTGAATATGATACCGTCTCATAGTCATGTACTGGTCTCAGCCTGATCATGTTTCAAAATAAGGATTGGAAACAGCGTATGGCTTATTTTCGATAATAGACATTGAACGAATATCTGACTTGGTCAAAACTGAGTATTTCGTATGAGGGTGGAGAGAGCAGACTGATCTCTAGCCTGTGACTGCATTTATTTCTAAAGGCAGACCTGCAACTCTCATTAATCAAGTATAGCTATTGATTCAGTAATCTGTTTAAGACCACAGCACAGAGGACCACATGTACTGTAGTGCTTACACTCACCATTGAGACTCTTCGATAAAACCTGTCTTTTACTTTATTTCTAGGGTTAAAGCAGAGCATGTACTAAGCCAGAGTTATTTGTCAGATTGTCTGAGTTTGAATGAACAGAGAAGTGCTAATGAGGTCAAGGTGGCCAATAATTTATTTATTTAATTAATTAATTAATTAATTAATATGTGTGTACTGTATATGTTTATTTTGTTTATATGAATACAGACTTAAAAAATATATACAAAACAAAAATATTTACATACAATTAGTTTTATACATAATTTATGTTATGCAAGTATTTTTATATAAAATAAAAATAATGCATATTTGTTTCAATTAAATACATGCATGTTTGTTTTTATAAACATAATAAAATATACACAGTAAACATGCATATATTATGTATATAGAAATAGTTTAAACATTTGATTAATTGATGCACTGCACTATTATTATTATTATTATTATTATTATTATTATTATTATTATTATTATTATTATTATTATTATTATTATTTAGTGCTGGGCAACAACTAATAGCATCGAAAATAAAAGTTTGTATTTACAAAATATGTGTGTATTGTTTATGTTTATATGAATACACACTTAAAAATAGCAAAAAATATACATAACAAGAATATTTACATATTTACCATTACTTTTATATTTAATTTGCAAGAATTTTTATATAAAATAAAAATAATGCATATTTGTTTCAATTAAATACATGCATTTTTGTATTTAATTAATTTATTAATTATTTTAAATGTGATTTATTGTTGCACTGCATTATTATTATTATTATTATTATTATTATTATTATTATTATTATTATTATTATTTAGTGCTGGGAAACAATTAATAGCATCCAAAATATAGGTTTATATTTACTAAAGGTGTGCGTGTGTGTGTGTGTACGTACTGTGCATGTTTATTATGTTTATATGAATACACACTTGCATAAAATATGCGAAACAAAAATATTTACAATTTAGTTTTATATCTAATTTGCATTATACAAGTATTTTTATATAAAATAAAAAATAATACGTTTGTGTCAATTAAATATATGCATGTTTGTATTTATATACATAATAAAATATACACTGTTAACATGCATATGCAAAACATTCATTTTAAATGTGATTAATTGATGCCCAGCACTCCATTAATATTAATAGTATTATTATTATTTAGCCCTGGGCAACAATTACTGTGTAAAGTACTATGTATATTTATATGAATACACACTTGCATAAAATATATATATATATATATATATATATATATATATATGCAAAGCAAAAATACTTACATTTTTACAATTAGTTTTATATATAATTTGCATTATACATGTATTTTTATAAATATTTTTTATTTAAAAAAAATTTAAATACACGCATGTTTGTATTTCTGTGCATGATAAAGTATACACCATAAACGTATATATTATGCGTGCAAATTATTTTAAATGCGATTAATTGATGCACTGTTGTTGTTGTATTATTATTATTATATAAATTTAGTGTTATGTCTATTTATGCAATGACAGAGGTTATAATAAGAAACTTTTTTTATAATGCAATTATTTCATGTACATTAGTATGAGTTACACAAGACACCCGCTTAAGTGTCATTCGATGTAACAGCAGGTACATTTACTAAAATAATCATTTGGTCCAATTGAAAGACTCCCAATGCAATTTTTACCATTGTTTTTGGCAATTATTTAATGTATAACACAATTTGGCATGATCACATGTCACATTTTACATATTAATAGACAGAGGTCAGAATAAGTGTGATGTTTCATTTAAATATGTTGGACTAAATGATGAAGAAACATTATTTCAACCATATTCACAACATTTATTTTGTGTTTTCTATGCTTTGCAAACCTGTTTTAATACATTTTTAATACATTTTAATCAATTTAATTCTTATACAATTCATATAAGCGTGCCTTGCCTTTAATATTCTTTAGATGTTTCTAACATAACAACATAACGTGACAATTATATTATAAAAAATGTAACACCTATATTAACATTACATGTAAGTAGTAGTGGTGGTGGTTACTACGTGGTGTCCAGCTTAAAGATGCCTCTCATATGGAGAATGATATCGTCTATCCAAATTGATCTTTATTTTGTATTTTCTATTGGATTCAAGTCAGGTGATTGGCTGGGCCATTCTACAGCTTGGTTTTCTTTCTCTGAAAGCATTTGAGAGTTTTCTTTGGCTGTGTTTTGGATCATTGTCTTGCTGAATTGTCCACCCTGGTTTCATCTTCATTCTCCTGCTAATGTAGATGTTGGACTGATGAAGCTAATATTCATTTACAATAATAAAGGGCAGAGGGTTGCTGAGTAACTACTGAGAGATTTTAGCTGCTGTCTGGTCTTTCACTGCCTTTCTACACCTTCCTTTCTTCATGTGTTCAATATTTTTTGATTTTATTACACGCAGGCCCGGATTAAGAATTCAGAGGCCCCTGGGCACAATGTCTTGTAGGCCCCCTACCTGGCCGCAACCCTATAGTTGAATTAAAAAATAAGATTAATATAATATTTTTTAATAAAATTAATCTATAATGTATTGCCCGCATTTTTAAAATGAATCATATACATAGTACATATGTTTCTAGTCTACAAAGATTTAACTTATTTTTAAAGCATTTAAAGCACAGTTTGAAAAAAAATATACTAATGCAACTAGTGAAATTGAATGGATTTTAATATACTTGTTCAGGTTCACTGAAGCAGTATTAAAATTTATATTTAAGGGTATTTTTAATGTATAACTTCTACAAACTTATAATGCATATGATTTGGATATAACACCTCTCCAATCCAGTTCAGTTGTATGAATCTGAGTCTTCCATAATGCACACACTTATTTATGATTCCTACTTGTCTTCCTCGAGATGAAGAGTAGGCAAAATCTGATATGTTGTGGGGGAAAAAAGAAGAATGAGTTCATCAGACGCTGTATTCGAACCGGGTTCATGATCGATCGTGTCAAAACATGCACCATGCGCTTTACGAGCTACTCCACTCACGCTGCTGTTTGCCGCTCTCTTTAGTTATGTTGTCTCTGTCAATCAAACGGTGATAGGCGGGAGTCACTCAATTAGCTTATTCCAACAAGGTGTGCTATTTGCACTTATTTGCACTTATTAAATAGACACTACAAAATCAGCGTTTCTTTCCCCCCCTCGCAGGGGCCCTAAGTGTGCATGGGCCCCTGGGCCTGTGCCCATAATGCCCATTGGTTAATCCCGCCCTGATTAAACGTAACTTCATTTGTAATCTAATTAGATTTGTTTTCTTTGCACATATGGATTTCTTGGGTTGTTATCAACATCTGGTGACAATTTCAAGTCAACGGCACCTTTAAATATATGTTTTCTGAGAAAAGTGGTGACGTGTTCAATACTTATTTCCCCTGCTGTACACTCTACAGTGTTAGTATTATTATGTTTTACTTCTATAGAGCCAAACATGAATTGTTATTAATTAAAGTTAGCAATATGTCTTGCTTTACACACACATTTTATATTTAAAGCCATTTATTCATTCATTAATTCATTAATTTTCGGCTTAGTCCCTTTATTATTCTGGGGTCGCCACAGCGGAATGAACCGCCAACTTATCCAGCATATGTTTTACGCAGCGGATGCCCTTCCAGCTGCAACCCATCACTGAGAAACATCCATACACACTCATTCACACACATACACTACGGACAATTTAGTCTACCCAATTCACCTATACCACATGTCTTTGGAGTGTGGGGGAAACCAAAGCACCCGGAGGAAACCCACAGAAACGGCAACTAACCCAGCCAGCTAGAACCAGCGACCTTCTTGCTGTGAGGCGAACGTGCTACCCACTGTGCCACCGTGCAGCCTTTGAAGCCATTTATTGCAATGAAAAAAGATTGAAATTAGTTCTAATGAAAATGTAAATAAATAAACACTTCGGGTTCATTCAGTTTATGTACATTTGCAAATAAATAAAACGACCTAAACTGAAATATCTCGATCTACAGGCCAACTGGCTCTTTGTGCACCATTGCAAGTTATAAACCCTATTCATGCAAGTTTTACAAGTGATATTTTGACAAATACTGACTTTATAAGACTCATAAGGAACAACTTTGTCAATGCTAATGTGCTTTTGTATGAGTGAGACGACAGAGAGAATGAGCGTTTGATTAAAGAAAAGGCTCAGAGAAGCAGCTTCAGAATGAACAGAGCTTTAGATGAATAGAAGAAAGCGAGAGAAGATCCAGAATACAAGTCAAAGCAGAAAATGGGAAATAAATGAGGAAGTGGCAGAGCTGGTGATGTCAGTGTGCGTGTGTGTGTGTGTGTGTGTGTGTCTGTTTACAGAGTACAAATATGAGTTCTTATTCTTCCACATAGTGTATTTCTGTGTTCATGAGTGTGTATTTTGGTGCTGCTGTGGTTTGAAGTTCCTGTTTTTATTTTATGTCAAGCTATTTTAACACATTGAGTGAGTGTGAAATCATGTATATATATATATTTGTGTGTGTGTGTGTGTGTGTAACTAAATGTATGAAAAAACTTTTAAGTGGTCATAAATGCATGATTAAAATGAGGGTGTGATCAATGATTGAATCTGATATACAATTCCTGACTTGTGTGTTTGTTTGTTTGTGTCTGTGGGTGTATGTCAGCTTGTGTGTGTGTATGAGCATGTGTATGTGCTTTAAGTGTGTGTGTGTGTGTGTGTGTGTGTGTGTTGCTGTATGTCCTGTGTGTGTTAATGTGTTGCTGTACAACAAGTGTGATTGTTTGTGCGTGTTTGTGTATATAAGTGTGTGTGCTGTTATGCACTGCGCGTGTGTGTGTGCGCGCACGTGTTAATGTGTGCATTCATTTTACGGCATGCGTCTGAAATGATGTGTGTGTGCGTGTTTGCTGTATGGCGTGTGTATGTGCATGTGTGTTTGTGCGTGCTATTGTGTATGATTTTGTTGGTGTGTTGCTGTATGGTGCTTGTGTGTGTGTGTGTGCGTGCGTGCATGTGTGTGTTATTGTTAGTGTGTGTTTTTGTATTTGTGTGTTAGTGTTTGTACTGCAGTATAGTGTGTGTATAAATGTGTGATTCGCTTTGCTTCATGCGAGAGTGTGTGTGGGTATTAGCGTGCGTGTTGCTGTATGGCGTGCCTGCACACACTCCTCGCTCTCTCAGGTTGGTGAGCAGAAGTCTTGTTGCCATGGAGACAGTCTGCGCCAGGCTCGTGCCGCAGGGTATCAGACGTGCTCACCGCGGTCACAAGTTCAAAGGTCAAACTCCAGATAGACAGACACTCACAGAGATAATAATAATAAAAAAATCCAAAAATAGTTTAATATAATTTATTTCATATATAGTAGCTATTAAAACAGGGACGAGACGGTGGCTCAGTGGTTAGCACTGTCGCATCACAGCAAGTAAGGCACTGGTTTGAGCCTCGACTGGGTCAGTTGGCGTTTCTGTGTGGAGTTTGCATGCTCTCCCGGTGATTACATGGGTTTCCTCCGGGTGCTCCGATTTCCCCCACAGTCCAAAGACATGCGCTATAGGTGAATTGGATGAACTAAATTGCTAATTCATACTAGAATCATGCTAATAACATGCTAACCCTGCTGAAAAATCCAGCTTAAACCAGCCTAAGCTGGTTGGCTGGTTTTAGCTGGTTGACCAGCCTGGTTTTAGAGGGGTTTTGGCCATTTCCAGGCTGGTTTCCAGCCATTTCCAGCCTGGTCTTAGCTGGTCAGGCTGGGAGTTGACCAGCTAAAACCAGCTTGACCAGCTAAAACCAGCTATGTCCAGCTTAAACCAGGCTGGTCAAGCTGGTTTAAGCTGGTCAACTCCCAGCCTGTCCAGCTAAGACCAACCTGGAAATGGCCAAAACCCCTTTAAAACCAGGCTGGTCAACCAGCTAAAACCAGCCAACCAGCTTAGGCTGGTTTAAGCTGGATTTTTCAGCAGGGATACTAGAATCATGCTAATAACATGCTAATTCATACTAGAATCATGCTAACAACATGCTAATCCATTCTAGAATCATGTTAGTAGAACGCTGCTAATAACATGCTAATCCATGCTAAAATCATGCTAATAGTACAATCATGTTAACAACATGTTAATTCATACTAGAATCATACTAACAACATGCTAATTCATAGAATCATGCTAAAACATGCTAATTCATACTAGAATCATGTTAACAACATGCTAATTCATACTAGAATCATGCTAACAACATGCTCATCAATACTAGAATCGTGTTAGTAGAATGATGCTAATCTGTTTTAAACAGCCAGCCTCAAAGTTTGTCTCAACGAACTTTACTGTCTTGTTACTTCAAGTCTGTAATGATAACATTTTTCATCATGCTAAATGTCCATATTAGCATCATGATCAGCACAGCAGGATAGAGAGTTCATATTTCTCTGCTAGATTAAGCCCCTCCGCTTAATTCTGCTTTTATATTGTTTTAATTATCGTGGTCTAAGTGTGGAGTCACCGTCTGTTTATTTGTAGTTTTCAGATTCTCTTGCAGTTGTCCGGGGTTTTCCAGCAGGAGCTGTGGTTTGATTGCAGTTTGTCCTGCTGACGGATGAGTGTGTTTGGGGTGTCAGTGTGAGAGGAGGTGCGGGACGGCCTGTGTGAGGATGCGCTCTGTTGCAGGCGCATGTTTTCTCCCTTGAGGTTGTGCTGAGATCTGCTCCGTCAGCAACAAATCTGCTAGTAAAAGACTGAAGCATTTGCCAGACCAGTTAATCGTTAAATATTTGGTCTTTTTTTATATTATGAACAACATAATTAAGTTTATGAGCCAAGTTATTTATTTTTTTTGTTATTATTAAAAATACTAATATACAAAAACACACAAATTTAAATACAAATTTTAAATGTGTGTGTGTGTGTGTGTGTGTGTGTGTGTGTGTGTGTGTGTGTGTGTGTGTGTGTGTGTGTGTGTGTGTGTGTGTGTGTGTGTGTGTGTGTGTGTGTGTGTGTGTGTGTATTTATGCAGTGTAGCTACAGTATAATAATAATAATAATTCCTTACATTAATATAGGGCTTTTCAGGACACTCAAAGCTCTTTACACATTTTTGAGGGGAATCTCCTCATCCACCTCCAGTATGCAGTTATTTAGATTTATATCAGAGTTCCACGTTTTCAGTTATTTACTGCACTAAATTTAGATTTAGTTCATAGTTTTTTGGTTTTGTACAGAGACAATAATACTATGGTTGCCGAGAGCTTAATGCGCTGCAAATAAAGGAAATGCATACAAAACGATCAATAAAAACACCAGCAAATTAAGAAAAGATCTTCATTAGTTTGACAGCATGCATGTTGCAAAGCCTCACAATGCAAACACATTAGGAAAACACGCTGCAATTTCTCACAACACATGTGAATAGCATGGAACACAATGGAAATGTTTCAAGGGGACCTAAAACGTGACGGACCTGGCTAGGATTTGCTTATTGAGCCGTGACGATTGCTTGAAGTTGTAGGTGATTTTTGAAAGGTTTTTTGTTTATTGTAACATCCTGATTACATGATTTTCATGTCTTTTGTATATTATTAGCCTAAATAACCATGGCTGCGTCCAAAACCGCATACTTCCATACTATATAGTACGCTAAAATCAGCATGCGAGCCAAGGTGTATGTCCAAATTCATAGTATTCGAAAATATTAGGTGAGAAGTACCTTGATGACCTACTACTTCCGGCAAGATTCTGAAGTGCGCATCCGATGGACACTACACTATTTCATGATTGCCTGCAAGATAATTCATGAATGGGAGTGAAGCGACGCAACTTATATGTGTAAGTCCAGTGATCATGACAAAATGGCGGATGTAGTACATCCGAGTTCCATACTACTCACATTCATACTGTATAGAATGTACTTTTCTAATGGGCGAGTAGTACATTTAAATTCAAGTGCAATACCTACTGAGTAGGCGATTTCGGATGCAGCCCATAACCTAAATAGCCGGGTCCATCACGTTTTTGGGTCCCCTTGAAACATTTCTTTTGTTTTTTGTGCTCTTGGCATTGTGTTGTGAGAAATTGCAGTGTGTTTTCAGGAGTCAAACCAGCAACCTTCTTGCTATGAGGCGACAGTGCTAACCACTGAGCCACCGTGCCACCCTGTTCCATTATTTTAAAACCCTATTCCTTCACAACACTCACTCTTCACATGCACCAGGGGCTTCGCTAGACCCAGTGCCCCAGTAAAAATATCCAGTGCCCCAGTAAATGCTTTGAGATACAATTTACTTTATATGCAAGTGTATTAATTAAAAGTGGTAATCCCAGAATAAAGAAGTTATTCTCTATGTGCAACCGAACCAACGCTGATGAAAGCAATGTAGTTTAATCAAAAAGCAAAATGAGCATGTGCGCAGAAAACAAAAAAACATACACCTCACGCACCGCTCCTGCTTGACGCTGACGCGCAGCTTTGCTCCCGGTAGTGAACATGCAGAAAAAATAGCCGGCGTAACAGTCTTTTATACGTAGGTGTCGGCACGCAGTGAGTTTTGCAAGTCGACAAAACGAAAGTTTTGATAATATGATAGTGATCTTATTTTGACTTATAGCTCCTGATAGATTTTTTGTATGAAGCAAAAAGGAGGGATGAAGTAAGGGAGGTGAGACTTAATAAACCTAATTCTCGGCCATGAGTCGGGTCTAAGACAACACATAACTTATAATTCTATAAAACATGTTTTTTTGTATGTTATTGAGTTGTCTATAAAATTTCATTCTAATAAAATTAATATTTATGCAAAAGATTTCTTAAATTATCTTAGCATCACTCCAGTTGTGTCTTGATGATGTTTAACAGAGCAAGGAAATTTTCACAGTATGTCTGATAATATTTTTTCTTTTGGAGAAAGTCGTATTTGTTTTATTTTGGCTAGAATAAAAGCAGTTTTTAATTTTTAAAAACATTTTAAGGTCAAAATTTTTAGCCCCTTTAAGCTATATTTTTTCGATAGTCTACAGAACAAACCACCATTATACAATAACTTGCCTAATTACCCTAACCTGCCTAGTTAACCTAATTAACCTAGTTAAGCCTTTAAATGTCACTTTAAGCTGTATAGAAGTGTCTTGAAAAATATCTAGCAAAATATTATTTACTGTCATCATGGCAAAGATAAAATAAATCAGTTATTAGAAATGAATTAATAAAACTATTATGTTTAGAAATGTGTTGAAAAAAATCTTCTCTCCGTTAAACACAAATTGGGAAAAAAAAATAATCAGGGGGGCTAATAATTCCGACTTCAACTGTATGTTTTATATATATATATATATATATGTATATATGTATATATATATGTATATATATATATATATATATATATGTATATATATATATATATATATATGTATATATGTATATATATATATGTATATATATATATATATGTATATATGTGTATATATATATATATGTATATATATATATGTATATATATATATATATATATATGTGTGTGTGTATATATATATATGTGTGTGTGTATATATATATATATATATATGTGTGTGTATATATATATATATATATATATATATATATATATATATATATATATATATATGTGTGTGTGTGTATATATATATATATATATATATATGTGTGTGTATATATATATATATATATATATATATATATATATATATATATATATATATATGTATGTGTATATATAAATGCAAATGCAAATATACAATCACTCTCTCACCATTAAGGATAGTACAGTCACACACTCATTCATCACTATTGTGTGCAAATTTGTCTTAAGCTTTCTGACAAAGAAACAGCTAATATTAAACGTATAGTTTTATTTAACCCATAAAGAATTTAAAAGGCAAATTAGATTATTTATGCATTTAATTACGGTCAAAATTACACACATCAGCTTTATAAAGCGATTAGTTCACCCAATAATGACATTGTACTCACTATTTACTTTTTAAATAGTGTTTTTTATAATCTGTCGAACACAAACGAAGACATTTTGAAGAATGCTGAATGATTGCTAGCACCCATTGACATCCATAGTAGGAAAAAAAAATGTATGGAAGTCAATGGGTGCCAGCTACCATGCAGCATTCTTCAAAATATCTTCTTTTTTTGTACTTAACGGCTTAATCAGGTTTGGAGCAAGTAAAGATTAAGTAAATGATGAATTTTAATTTTGGGGTTAGGAGTCATGGCTCAATCAGGCACATGCACATCTGAATCTCTATTGGATTTCAGGTTTTTCTTAAATTGTATCAGAAGAGTCACCTTGCTCGCCATGCACACACACACATGCACACATATTACATGTCTCCAATTCTCACAGTCCTTCCCACACACACACACACAGTCACACCCACACAGAGCTCACGCCAAGCCTGCTGTCTCATCTGTTATTTGGAGCTGGAGCCACACTGTGACATTAAACAGTTGGTCTGTGGAGAGAAAAAGAGAGGGGGAAAAGTGTGAGGGAGAAGAAGAAAAGAGGGAGAGAGAGGAAAAAAAGAGAGGGAGAGCTGCTGAAGGGGAACAACTGAATGCTATTATTAACAGCGGTTATTAAGAAAAGACACTGCAGGCAAAACACTGCTTTTTCATGCACCTGCCAATTTTGAGATATTAAGCTATTCATAGTGTTTTGTTCAGTCTAATATATAGAAAATAAATAGCCAAAATATGGGGTTAAGTAAATCTTTTGTTGCATGTTATCAGTTTGTGCATGTAGATTTCAATTAGAATGTGGATTTCAATGCTGCTTAAAATCTTAATGCTGCTAAAAGCAATGGACTCAAGGAAATATGTAATGTTTTTATGTATGTGTGTCTGAGCAGCGCATGTACGACCATACTTTTGACCGATAGATTTAGTTTCTAATTATTTAGGACTTTTTAGCAGACTAAATGATTGTTGCACTGGCTAGAGAGCAGTTTTTAAAATTTCGCAGTAGTCTTGACAATAATAATGATGATGTGAGTGATGATAATGATATGTACAGGGAACATTGAAAGTTATATGCTCAAGAAAACAGGCTGGTGAGTTTTATGTTTGGAACAGGTTACGCTATACCTCTTTAGAACTTATTGCAGTTCTTTATACACAACTCAGAGTGTCCGCTGGGTCTTTAAATGTCTTAAATTTCAAAACCTAAATTTTAGACCTTAAAAAGTCTTAAATTCACTGACATATTGTGTTGCAGGTCCAAACAGGTCTTAGTTTTGCTTTGTTGAAGTAAAGCTACTTAATTTGGGCCGACATCCATCCAATGACCTACAATACATCTCAATAAAAACCTTTTTTTTTATTGCAAAGAGATACAATTCACAACAGCTGTTTTTACAGCAATTCCCCCCCCCCCCATCGACCAAAAACAAATAACAAAGACTGGACCATTACAAAAAAATCTTAACCCTCTATAAGTCTAAAATATTATTCTTAATGGTCTTAAAAGAGTCTTAAAAAGTCTTAAATTTGACTTGATGAAACCTGCAGAAACCCTGACAACTCCTCTGTGGTTAAATTTTTAAAAAGAAGAGAGTCTCCATACGCTGCAGGTTTCAATGATTGTATGGGAATTCTTCTTAAAAAAACATATGATGCAGTGCAAGTGAATTATTCTGTAAGGTAAGAGTTGAAACAGTTTTGGCTTTGATAAGAAATTTGATCTGTCTATAGGAGAATTCCCAGAATAGCATTTTAATGTTGTTGATGAATCCTAGGATTCCTGAGGTGCGTTATCAGTCACCTTTAATGAAATATTGGCATAACTGTCTTTTTTTATGTTTATTGTGTGTTATATAATGTATATTGGGTTTGTCTTGTTTTGTCTGTGTTTTGTACTTTTGGGCCTAGTGTCTGGAATAGTGAATAATAAAGATCTATTCTGTTTTAAAAGGCTCTCAAGATGAGTTTTTTTTTTCTGCAGTATTTTTGAATACTTTAAATCTCCAAAAATGATTTATTTTTTTAAGTGAAGTTTATTTAGAAACTAACTTGGAGAGGATCACGTATGATTGTTCACAGCTGGTCCTGCATCAGCTCACAATTGATTCACCACCATCATCAGATGATTCCTAACACACTATGAATCACCAGAGTTTTCTTATCTCAGTATTTTCGTCTTGAAAGATCCCGTGAAATTAAAAGAAAACATTTTAGATGTTAGTTATAGGATGTTAGTTTTACGGATATCTATAAGCTGGTGTGCTCCAAAACAGTGACAAAATTTGTGTTTAGCAAACATAAAACTGATATAAACATGTAAAGCTTGCAATTTGTCACTTCCGCCTAAATGGATCAATGGTTTTACTTGCGTCACCTCATACTTCAGTTTCTCATCAAATCACGACCAATCAAATGCTCTCTGGTGTTTTTTCCTTGTGATTACGTCAAACATCAAATAAAATATGCACATTTCAAAGCACTTAATGGGACCTTTAATTAGATAATGCCTCATTTCCTTATTTAAACCTGACTATTCAGAAAAATTGTAATGTATACAATGTTTTTGTTTATGTAATCAATCAACTGGTATTATGATTATTAATAATAGTAAATTGTGGCGGCGCAGTAGGTAGTGCTGTCGCCCCACAGCAAGAAGGTCGCTGGTTCGAGCCTCGGCTGGGTCAGTTGGTGTTTCTGTGTGGAGTTTGCATGTTCTCCCTGCGTTCGCGTGGGTTTCCTCCGGGTGCTCCGGTTTCTCCCACAGTCCAAAGACATGCGGTACAGGTGAATTGGGTAGGCTAAAACTGTCCGTAGTGTATGAGTGTGAATGAGTGTGTATGGATGTTTCCCAGATATTGGTTGCAGCTGGAAGGGCATCCGCTGCATAAAAAACGTGTGCTGGATAAGTTGGCGGTTCATTCCGCTGTGGCGACCCCGGATGAATAAAGGGACTAAGCCGAAAAGAAAAAGAAAAAAAAAATTTTTACCATTTTTTTTTACACTATTCACCTGTAGTGTCATCTAAAAATGAAGATTACAATTGTTTTTTCACCCTCATGGTCTTTAAAGCTAAAGCAGAGGCCTGTATTCAGGATTGAGAGCACAAGGTTTTAAATTCAGCCATTTAAACAGCCATATGGGTCTGAATATTTGTTGTGAATGTGTCCTGGAGGGAATATTGAGGTGTTTGTGGCCCTGTTTCAGAATCATTTGGCTGTTTTTCTCTCGCTCATTTGCATGCAGTTGCAATTAACAAATACAGATTTTTTTTGTGTGTGTGCTTAATAATTGCAAAAACATCATGAATGTATCATAAAAGTGGCCTATGATGTCTTTTATATAGTTATGCAATCTGAATTTAAAGTCTCTCTTAATTCACTGTAAATCCGTCTTTGTGCATTTGTGAAAGAACATGAGAGAAATTGAGCCTTTGCGACAAATTAATTGAGTTTGAGATCGAACAACAAATAATTTTATTATTTTTATTAACTTACTAGGGCGGTGCGGTGGCACAGTGCTAACCACTGAGTCAGTCACCAGACAATTTAGTTTACCACTTAAAATTGCTAAACATGAAAATTTACTGAAATTAAAAAAAATAATGTAGTCATTCATTCATTCACGTTCTTTTCGGCTTAGTCCCTTTATTGATCTGGGGTCAACACAGCGGAATAAATCTTCCAGCAGCAACCCATCACTGGGAAACATCCATACACACTCATTCACACACACTGCGGACAATTTAGCCTACCCAATTCACCTGTACCGCATGTCTTTGGACTGTGGGGGAAACCGGAGCACCTAGAGGAAACCCATGCCAACTCCACACAAAAACGCCAACTGACCCAGCCAAGGCGTGAACCAGTGACCTTCTTGCTGTGAGGCGAAGGTGCTACCCACTGCGCTACCGTGCAGCCCAAAATGTAGTTAATTAAAAAAATAATAGTTTAAATTTGTTCAGAAATAGTTTAAATTATAATAAAAAATAAAAAATAATATAAAAACTGCTTTAAAATATTAAAGCTAAATTTATTTATTTTTTTCACTTTTTGTTTAAGATTTTTCAATATTTCTTTTTTTTTTCACAACAACCCCTTCCGCAACAATTTAACCCCTTATAGATGAGGGAATACATAAAAAATAAGAATAATAATGATAATATATATATATTTAAATAAAATAAGAAAATAATACTAAATAAATAAAAAGGTACTGCCATCATAACCTCTTAATGCCCAAGGTGTTTTTTTACATGCATTTTTTTATTTCTCTTTGCTATTTGGGCTTATTGGAACCTAACTAGAACAAAAATCTAAGTATCATCTTTTGATATGATGTACTTTTAGAGAAAAATGATGTCCATATATGTGGACTAGTGGTCCGAATTTACATAAAGCACTTTTTCCTGAATGTTTTTTAATGCATATATAACATAGACATTTTTTTTTAACTTGCTTTGACTCTCAGAGAGTCAAAACAAAAAGATTTCCCCATTTTGGACAGTTAAAATAGTGTTTGGGACATTTCATATGTTGCAAAACAGGATGACACTGTATGTCTGTAACAAAATATAAAACATTCAAAGTATTTTAAATAGCCACTTAAGAGCTAAAATGTGCTGTTCACGTATGTGGACACTCAAGCCCTAAGAGGATCATTACTTTTCAGGGGATACATTTGCACATCAAGTTACATTGTGTTACAGTGTAGTTACCTCGGATTACATTGGTGATAGGTTAAGTAACATCTAAATATACATATCTAAAATGTTGTAATACTTTTCCACTTGTTCAGAAAAATATCAGTCTTCATTTGTAGACATGCAGTCATTTCTTTCCATTACATAGACCTCTTTAAGTCTCTGAATCCACTGAGCCACCTTTGGAGAACCTTTATCCAATGTACTGTTATCATTATTTTTGCAACCAGTAATAATATCCTTAGTACAAATTTTGTTTCTTCATTAAAGGTGCTGTATGTAAGTTTTTGTCTCTTCTAAAGCATAAAAATACAATAATATGTGTGCAGATATTTAAGAAACATCCCAAGTGAACATACTTGTTAAACTGACAAACAATGCTGAAGTCAGATATTCTGCTTTGAAAATGTTTTTTTCCGTGCCGGAACGCTGTCTTTGTTTAGGTAATTTTCACATGCACATGCAAGCTTAGCCAATTATAATTCAGCACCCCGGGTTGCCTTGTTGGAAAACAGCATATTTCATTCATTCATTCAGAAAGGCTCAGAAAGCATGCGTCCATGAGCGAAATGCTACAGTGTAGTGGAAAGTATCAGATGTCAAAATGAGACAGATTCAGTTCCACATGATGTTAATTAGCAAATGACATAAATATTAGGAACGTGACCAGGTTACATCACGTGTCCTAACAACACGCTGTGACGAGATTGTTATGAGTGATGAGCCATTTGGCTGTTTGCACCACAAAACACGGCAGAAATTTAAATACAGCCTTTCAGAAGCACAGAATATGCACTCACTCACAAAACGGTAAGGTTTAGAATCTATTTAATACATGTTAACCCTCTTTAACATCATTAAATGTACATGCTGAATCACTCATATGTGTTTAGTTCTAAAGTTCAATTTCAAACGGTTTATTGTATTTTCCAGATCTGAGGTGAACTTTCTACTTTCAGTATATGGTAATACACGTCATGTAAAATGCATTCAAACTCGCATTGTTAGCATTTAGCACTGAATAAAGCACACGAGGCTTACCTGAGGTGATCTGTCATAGGTTTCTGTTGTTCAGCTGTGAGAAATAGAAGCCGCTTCTAATAAATCAATTCGAGGTGTTGGTTAGAACCAAAACTCCTTTTAATATGGAGAATATTCCCTCAATCGCGTGTCGTTGCTTTTATTTAGAACACAGTTTAAAATCACTCAAACTGGCAACCCGGCGTACCTTTATTATGATTCAGGACTGCAATACCTAGTTCAACCACTGGGTGTCAAACTTACATACTGCACCTTTAAACATTTCTTTGGACTGTGCTCCCAGTAAGCACACAACTGGATTATTTAAAGCTAAATTAAATAATAAAATAATAAATACATGAATGCTAAAATACACAACTTCAGTAGAAATACACTCAAATTATGTTTGGTGCTGTTTGTTCAAAAGACTTATTTAAAATGAGCTGAAACGACACAATTCTTGAGTTTTTTGGGGGGACAAATTAATTATTTTATGTTCAATTCATTTAAATTTGTAAAAACTAATAAGTGAACTTATGATGTCTTAACACGAATTGATTAAGTGGAACCCAGCATGTTTTTACAGCATAGATTATAAATCCATATGACTGTCTGAAAGTATTTTCTGGAGTTATACGCACTACTTTTATGATATGTTTGCGTTGATTTTAACAGGAGGCTGAAGCACATGAAGACGGGAATTCTAATTGTAAGTGAGTGACCGCTTTAAAGAAATGGAGAAAAGCGAACTGCTCGTCCCATTAAACACACACACTAATCCTCATGGGATCCTCCACTCCACTACCTGTTGTCTTGGTAACGGCGGCGAGTGTGATAACCAGTGTGTTGTTAAGGAGGAATCCAGACCGGCTTGTTAGCAGGGAAAATCTCCGCTTCACAGAGCACAACTTCACATTGTGTTCAGATCGCTCAAAAGAAACGGCATGTCATGAGATGATAGTACACCGCAGCTGTCATCACCAATAAAAATGCAGTCTTTTTAAAGCCCAAAATGTAAGTTGTTAGTATCGGTGTGTTATTTACAGTGCATCCAGAAAGTATTCATATGGTGCTTCACTATTTCCACATTTTCATATGTTACAGCCTTATTCCAAAATGAATTGTTAATTTATTTCCTCAAAATACCCCCTAAAAAACACTCAATACCCCATAATGAAAATGTGAAAAAAGATTTTTTGAAATTGTTGAAAAATTATTATAAATAAAAAAGCTGAAAAGTCACATGTACATAAGTATTTACAGCCTTTGCTGTGAAGCTCTAAATGGAGCTCAGGTACATTCTGTTTCTGATCATTCTTGAGATGTTTCAGCAGCTTAATTGGAGTTCACCTGTGGTCAATTCAGTTGATTGGACATGATTTGAAAGGGCATACACATGTCTATATAAGGTCCCAGGGTTGATAGTGCATGTCAAAGCACAAACCAAGCATGAAGACAAGGGAATTGTCTGTAGACCTCCGAGACAGGATTGTCTTGAGGCACAAGGCTGGGGAAGGTTACAGAACAATTGCTGCTGCTCTGAAAGTTCCAATGAGCACAGTGACCTCCATCATCCATAAGTGGAAGATGTTTGGAACCACCAGGACTCTTCCTAGAGCTGGCCGGCCATCTAAGCTGAGTGATCAGGGGAGAAGTCAGGGAGGTGATCAATAACCCAATGGTCACTGTGTCTGAGCTCCAGCATTCTTCTGTAGACAGAGGAGAACCTTACAGAAGGACAACCATCTGTGCAGCAGTCCACCAATCAGGCCTGTATGGTAGAGTGGGTAGACGGAAGAAACTCCCCGCCTGGAATTTGTCAAAAGGCGTCTGAAGGACTCTCAGACCATAAGAAACAAAATTCTCTGGTCTGATGAGACTAAAATTGAACTCTTTGGAGTGAATGCCAGGCGTTACGTTTGAAGAAAACCAGGCACCGCTCATCTCCAGGCTAATACCATCCCTAAAGTGAAGCATGGTGGTGGCAGCATTATGCTGTGGGGATGTTTTTTCAGCAGCAGGAACTGGAAGACTAGTCAGGATAGAGGGAAAGATGAATGCAGCAATGTACAGAGACATCCTGAATGAAAACCTGCTTCTTGACCTCAGACTGGGACGACAGTTTATCTTCCAGCAGCACAATGACCCAAAGCACACCACCAAAATATCAATAGAGTGGCTTCACCCCAACTCGGTGAATGTCCTTAAGTGGCTCAGCCAGAGCCCAGACCTAAATCCTATTGAACATCTCTGGAGAGATCTGAAAATGGCTGTACACCGTCGCTTCCTTTCCAAGCTGATAGAGCTTGAGAGGCACTGCAAAGAGGAATGGGCAAAAATTCCCAAAGACAAGTGTGCCAAGCTTGTGCATCATATTCAAAGAGACTTAAGGCTGTAATTGCTGCCAAAGGTGCATCAACAAAGTATTGAGCAAAGGCTGTGAATACTTATGTGTGATACATGTGATTTTTCAGGTTTTTTATTTTGAATAAATTTGCAACAATTTCAAAAAATCTTTGTTCACATTATCATTATGGGGGATTTTGTGTACTAATCTGAAGAAATAAATGAATTTAATACATTTTGGAATAAGGCTGTAACATAAAACAATGTGGAAAAAGTGAAGCGCTATGAATACTTTCCGGATGCACTGTATAAGCTAGTGCGCTTTAAAACAGTGAGATGAATTGCATTTAGAAAATATAAGTGTTTAAAAAAATTGCCATCCATAAAGAATTGATTTCTCGATTCTGATCCGTTGGGAATCAATTCTATCAAGGGGAATCGACTCCTTTTTAGAGCCTTTTTCAGTGTAAATGAATTAAATGAATTATTAATTTAACTCTCACTTGCTAGTAATGATCACAAGTCTCTTGGATGATTTTCTTCAGTGAAATGATTGAAATATACATTTCTGTGTTAATTTCAGAACAGCTTGGCTATATCGTAAGGCATTTGTTTCATTCTGTGATCTTGCACGTCGAATGGCAAACTTCTGACAAATATCTTGGACAAATTTGGCAAATAATGCATTAAATTTTCGATTTTAATTCATAAATGGTGATTTGTGTTTTTTTGTTTTGTTTTATAAATTTAGCATTGTAGGGTAAAACTGGAACAGGTTGAATACATAAAATTGCAACTGATGCAGATGCAGGCTTTTGTTATTTCGTTTCAATAAAATTTGAATACTTAGTTTGGTTTTATTTATTCAACAGAAAGAAATTAGTTCTTTGTAGTAGTTGAGGTGCCATTTAGTTTTGCTAGCTAGCAGCATCTTTAAATCATATAGGTGCTGTGTAGAACTTAAAATGGTTCCCCTTTATGACTACGGGCCAAAAAAACAGTTCTAGTGCTATTTAGCTGTATATTTTCAAGTGTAGCTGAAATGCATCAATAAATTGCTGGCTCGTAAAGTTACAGTTATTTAAACATACAGTTTGCAGTTCAGTTTTTTTTTTATTCTAGTAAACAATTGTGCACAGATATTATTAGAACAAGCATCTTATTATGCCATCAATAGGTGCTCGGGTAAAGTTATAACTTTAAGAATTTTTTATTAATGATTCGTAATAAAAATGTGAATGCTATTCCAGAACTGGAATCAAGTCCAGAAATGTAATGCCCTAGCCTACTTGTATCTGCTGTTAGATAAGCCTTAAAGTACATATGATTTTTTTTGTTGTTGTTGTAGCTCACATTGCTAGTTTTGTGGTGAACAATTCATCTGTGCATGTCATTAAGAAAAAAAAATAGTTTGCCCTTGTAATCTAAAATTAAAATCTGAAAATGCACTTACTGTTTGCTTTCAGTTAAATTCTCAAGGTGCGTTCCAAATGGCATACTTATGCACTATTCTACACCATTTTGTAGTATTAATAATGTAAGTAGTGCATTCACACTGAAAACTCTAAAGATTAAAATTACCCAGATGATGCACTTATTGAACCGTTAAGAAGAAGTGTGTAATGTTGGACACTTCACACACTCAACAGCCACTGCTTTGCTCACGTAGCAGAAGAGGCGGAGCTTTCGGGCGCACATGTTGCATTACTTTATTTATTTTGGATTGTAAAAGAAGTATTCTCCCTCGAAAGTGATTATAGCGCCTCCTGATGGTGACTGTGGTTATACTCATGGCAGGTATTATTTGATACTTTGGTTATTTAATTCACTAATTTGTCAAACGTCATCAATGGAAACAGTTTGAATTTCCGCTTAGTAAAAAAACATTAGTGTTTCATTTGGCATGACACTACATACATTTGCTATGCTGTTCAGTGTGTAAGTGCATAGTGTATAGTGTGCCATTTGGGACGCAGCTTCAGATTAGGTCTGTCTGAGGTAGTCTCCAACTGTCAGCTTTGACAACAAATAGAAATTATGAAGATGAGGTGTCTGTTAGGTTGTAAATAACTCTCCTGAAACCCTTTTCCTGATGTTTCTGAGGCCTACGTTACTACATTCAATCAGCTCGCAGTAGAAAAAAACAAGCCACGTCCACTGTTTTTTCATTTAATATTCGATTTCTCTAGGAAGTGCATCACAATATGGAAAAAAAAAAACAGTCGCAGCTTCCGGTTCATGCAGACTTTAATGGCTGGAAGAGCTGTGATATAAATTAAACCCTATTGGCTGTTTTAAAAGGAGGAGTGGCTGCTCAATATGCCCCGCCCCATCTTGATAATTCAGTTGAAATTACATCACAAATTGAAAAAATGCTGAATTAAAAAGCTGTGCATTTCATGGCACTTCAGTAGACTTTTAAATGGCTGATAAATTATATATAAGTGTGTGTGTCTGCATATTGTTTGTACTATGAATCATAATGGCCTCTTTGTGATTGTGGATGCTGTGTTCTTTAATAAGTTTTAGTCACATCAAATAAAACAATCAAATGTGTGTGTGTTTGTGTGTGAGCAGAGATTCGGTCTCAGTTGGTGGAGCAGCAGAAATGTCTGGAGCAGCAGACGGACATGCGGGTTCAGCTCCTCCAGGACCTGCAGGATTTCTTCAGGAAGAAAGCCGAGATCGAGAGCGAATATTCACGCAACCTGGAGAAGCTCGCCGAACGCTTTATGGCCAAAACCCGCAGCACCAAGGACCACCAACAGTACAAGTGAGTCGCGCTTGCACATCAATGATTAATGAGTCATTTTTCAGCAACCGAATCAGGCAAGTTTTTGGTTCATGTGCTTTTTTTTCTTTTCTTTCGTTCACCTCCAGATAATTTAAGGTGATGTCTGGGATATATTTACCCATGATGCTTTGCAGATTCATACTTGAAAGATGAGAGGAGAGGAGATTGCTTTTCAAGGTTGATCAGGTCCATAGTGATTCATTCAGGATTCAACTCATGATTCAGGCACAGCGAATAACAGCTTACATTTTAAAGCTGTTTCTCACTCAGAGCTGTTATTAGTTAAAGAGTTATTAGATTTAACGAAAATTATATATTTTCTATATATATACATTCATTTTCTTTTCGGCTTAGTCCCTTTATTAATCAGGGGTCGCCATAGCGGAATGAACCGCCATTATTATTAATATTATCATTATTATTATTATAATCATTATTATTATTCTTATAATTATTATTATTATTATTATTATTATTCATTCATTCATTCATTTTCTTTTCGGCTTAGTCCCTTTATTAATCAGGGGTCGCCATAGCGGAATGAACCGCCATTATTATTAATATTATCATTATTATTATTATTATTATTATTATTATTATTATTATAATCATTATTATTATTCTTATAATTATTATTATTATTATTATTATTCATTCATACATTTATTTTCTTTTCGGCTTAGTCCCTTTATTAATCTGGGGTCGCCACAGCGGAATGAACTGCCATTATTAATATTATTATTATTATTATTATTTATTATTATTATCATCTTTATTATTATGATGATGTGTATATGTCTGTTTAAACGCGCACCCAAAACCCAGTGTCTACTTGAGCTCAGCATCAAATCGCGTACGTACAGAATCCGCTTGGGAGAGCATCAGCTGACAGTCATGCATCTTTATATGAACTGACTGTTTTGAGGATTGCATAGGGGCAATGGCGCCTGTAATGAAAAGGAAATGAATCTAATGAGTTATTAGATTTAACGAAAACTTGCATTATTTATATTTCATGTTGATATCTGTTTGTATTCCTACATGTATGATGCTTTAAAGCACTTTGGTCAGTCTTGTGGCTTTTTAAAATGTGCTACATAAGCAATGTAAACTTAAAAACTTAAGCTAAGTTATTAAAACCAAAACAAACAAAAGTTAATTTAGAATATGATTAAAGGTATCATTTTTAGGTATAATGTGTACTTTTAGTAGTACCAAAACCACTAAAAACTAAAAAAATAAAAGCAATAAAAAAACATAATTTCACAATTACTAATCTGAAAAAAATGCAAAAAGAAATAAAAGCTAATTGAAATGCATTACAATTATAGTGCTTTGTGTGTGTGTGTGTGTGTGTGTATATATATATATATATATATATATAATATTAAAAAGTGGACTTTCAGTAGTAATAATAATAAAAATGAAAACAAAAAGCGAAACAAATAGTACCAAAATGCTCAAAGTTTATTAGATAAAAATGTACTGTGTATATATAATATTAAAATGTGGACTTTCAGTAGTAATAATTAAATAAATAAAAGTAATAAATAAAATTAAACAAATAGTACTAAGATGTGGAATAGAAATTATCAGAAAAAAATTATAAAAATATCAAAAGCACATATTAGCAGTCTTACTATAAATATAAAACTACTTTGTGTGTGTGTGTGTGTGTGTGTGTGTGTGTGTGTGTGTGTGTGTGTGTGTGTGTGTGTGTGTGTGTGTGTGTGTGCATGAATGATTGAATTCAGAATATAATTAACACTCATAATTAAGTCAAATTCGAATCAATGAATCATCATTTTAGGTATAATGTGGACTTTTAGTATAACAATAAAATAATAATAATAAAACAAGCAATAAAAACCTACTGTCACAATTACTAAACTGAAAAAATGTGAAAAGAAATAGAAGCTAATTGAAAGTTTTTACAATTATAGTACTTTATGTAAATATAATATTAAAAAGTAAACTTTCAGTAGTAATAATAATAGAAAAAAATAATTCAAATGAAACAAAAAGTACCAAAATGTGTAATAGAAAAAATCATAGAAATGTGAAACTGCAATTCATCGACTCTCCTTTGGGGGCTGGCTCCAGGAACTCCAAATGTTGACTGACTGCAATGCTAAATTGGCCAATTTTACAGCTAATAAAAACATGCTTACAGTCTGGTACAAAAGATGGTTTTGGTTCATATAGCTGATATTACCCTTCATGACAACATGTCATCCGTTTCGGTTTTATTAAGTATTAAGGGCGTGGCCACTTGAGTGACAGCTAGGTCTCACTGGTCGCCGCCCGTCACGCCACCTCAGTTGATTCCGGCTGAATAGCCGCTGAACTCAGCATATACAGTTAAAGTCAGAATTATTAGCCCTCCTTTTAATTATTTTTCCTTTTTTAACTATTTCCCAAATGATGTGTAACAGAGCAAGGACATTTTCACAGTATGTCTAATAATATTTGTTTTATCTCGGCTAGAATAAAAGCAGTTTTTAATTTTTTAAAAACCCATTTTAAGGTCAAAATTATTAGCCCCTTTAAGCTATTTTTTTTCCAATAGTCTACAGAACAAACCATCATTATACAATAACTTGCCTAATTAACCCATACCTGTCAACATTGGGATGTGAAAATAAGGGATACCTCCCCGCCCCCCACCCACCCAAAAAAAAAAAAAAAAAATGTTCATCTGAAGCTGTTTCATTGTAAATAAACTTCTGAAATGATCAGTAATACATTTTTATTATTATTTGTTGTGTTTAAAAGAAAACACAACAAGATCGACATGTCTAGATGTTGTTATTATTATTATTATTATTCATTCATTCATTCATTTTCTTTTCGGCTTAGTCCCTTTATTAATCAGGGGTCGACATAGCGGAATGAACCGCCATTATTATTAATATTATCATTATTATTATTATCATTATTATTATTATTATTATTATTATTATTATTATCATCATTATTATTATTCTTATAATTATTATTATTATTATTATTCATTCATTTATTTTATTTTCGGCTTAGTCCCTTTATTAATCTGGGGTCGCCACAGCGGAATGAACTGCCATTATTAATATTATTATTATTATTATTATTATCATCTTTATTATTATGATGATGTGTATATGTCTGTTTAAACGCGCACCCAAAACCCAGTGTCTACTTGAGCTCAGCATCAAATCGCGTACGTACAGAATCCGCTTGGGAGAGCATCAGCTGACAGTCATGCATCTTTATATGAACTGACTGTTTTGAGGATTGCATAGGGGCAATGGCGCCTGTAATGAAAAGGAAATGAATCGCGCCGTTTTTATGTTTATTCCAAAGTGTTTCCATGCCTAAATAAAATGAAAGCACAGAACCGAATCACATTTAAGAGCAAGGGCGGCCCCTGGTGGTTCGGCGGTATGGGTTGCATATAGGGAGGATCGGCTCATCTCAGAAAGATAAAAAATACGGGAAAATACCTTTACGGGATGACAGCGGGATAGAACTGTAAAATACGGGAGAATACCGGGAAAAACAGGAGGGTTGACAGGTAAGAATTACCCTAACCTGCCTGATTACCCTAATTAACCTAGTTAAGCCTTTAAATGTCACTTTAAGCTGTATAGAAGCGTCTTGAAAAATATCTAGTCAAATATTATTTACTGTCATCATGGCAAAGAGAAAATAAATCAGTTATTAGAAATGAATTAATAAAACTATTATGTTTAGAAATGTGCTCAAAGAATGTTCTCTCCGTTAAACAGAAATTGGGGGGAAAAATAAACAGGGGGGCTAATAATTCTGACTTCAACTGTACATCGTATTTTTGTTTTGTTTTATGTGGCTTTACAGTCAATTTCCTTTTGGGATTATTTCCTACAATTATCATATAATATGTCATGCTGTGTGCACTTAATTGTGCTCACAAACCGTTCAAGTTGTCTCCATTTCTCAGGTGAGTGCAATTCTTATATACGTATATACCATATCTATGAATGTACTTGTTTTACTTAAGCTAATTTATTATTTATAATTTTCTTTATACCTGTAAAGCACTCCAGAATCTGACAAATTAGCTGTAGGCTCTAGAACAGTCATCTGAAATGTGTTCATACAGTTTTATGCCTGGATTTTATCAATAGCCTTGCATTTACTAACACACACTTGAAGTATTTGGAAGTAATTAGCATTTTCCCTGCTGTAGAAAAACATCATAAGACCAATGTTTAGTGTCTCAATGTGTTACAACAGTGTTTTTAAAAGACTAAACACTTTAGTGATGTAGTACACAACCAAGCACATGTGGTCAGAACACAAACGAGTCGCAGGTTTTGAAGTATTAAGTGTTTCTCCCAAAGAAAAGTCTGATTTTTTTGCTAGGAAATGCTAGCAGGCATCTGTAGCAGTGTTGCCAGATGTAGCTGACTGATTCCAGCCCAAAAACCCACCAAAGTGCAAAAACACCCCCCACCGCCCAATCTGGCAACACTGATCTGTAGCTCCGCTCATGCTCCGCCGCTTTGCCGTTTTTTGGTGTCCCCCGGTTGGACGCACAAACAAAATGGTGACGCTTGGCCATGCCCACTTGTAGCTTCATTTGCGCTCTTTAGAAAGCTATGGGTGACATCACAGATACTACGTCTATATCTTTTACAGTCTATAATTAGAAGTCATCATGAAAACTAATATAAATATTAAAAACACATTTTAGCAGCCGTACGGAAAACATTACTAAAGATATAAAACTGTTAGCAGGCGTGTGCATGCGTGTGTGTGTGTGTGTGTGCGCACATGAATGATTGAAGACTCATTTTCTCCCACCGAATCGGGCGAATGGTTTTGGTTCAGGTGCTGCTTATTACCTTTGCTTTCGTTCACTTCCAAATAATTTCTCCCTCTGGTTTGGTTCGCATTGGATTAGGGCGACGTCTGGAATACTTTACCCATGATGCTTTGCAGATTCATGCTTGAAAAATCAGAGAGGGCAGAGGAGAAGCGCTTGTGTGCTGTAGTTATTGTTCTGTGTATGTGTGTGTGTGTGTGTGTGTGTGTCTCATTAATGCAGATAACATTCTGCTGGGGAAATGGAGAGATGAGGGACGAGCGAGCGAGCGTGTGTGTGTGTGTGTGTGTAAGAGAGAGAGAGAGTTTGACAGTTTCTCTTGTGTTGCGTTTTTCTGCGTCCTCCTGCTGGACTGTTAGTGTGCGGGTCCTCATGGGGCGTCCCGTCGCATGCCTGCTGAGCTTTGTGATTAGTCACTGGCTGCTGAAGACATTCGCCTCTTTGCTCCAAAATGGCTTCCCATTGTCTTTTAGCACCAGTCGTTGCTAATATAGAAGATCAAGTGTGTGAAACAAAATGGCGTCTTTCAGCTCACCTCTGCAGGTGATTATAATCTTCATTCTCTACAGGAGCGAATACTGTTTGGAGCAACATTTTGGGAGTCAGTTTGTGCAGTGTATTGATTATGGGTGATGGTAAAGTCATTTGTGATGTTAACAAATATTCAGGTTTTAACTCTGTAACTGCTGGAATTTTAAGTTTTAACTCTGTTGCACTCTGTCCAACTGAAATTGATGTAAATCTTTGGTCTCGATTTAAAGATGTCTGTCAGGATGTTCTTGCAGTGAAAAGTTCAAAACATCTCAATTAGATAAATGTTATGCTAGATTCATTTGATTTCATTGATTGCCTTATTGACTCATTCATTCATTCATTCATTCATTAACTTATTGATTCAATCATTCGTTGTTGATTCATTCATTCAATGACTTATTAATTTATTCATTCATTGACTTATTGATTCATTCATTCATTGGCTTATTGATTCATTCATTGATTGACTTATTGATTCATTCATTCGTTTACTTATTGATTCATTCATTCATTGGCTTATTGATTAATTCATTGACTTATTGATTTATTCACTCATTGGCTTATTGATTCATTCATTGATTGACTTATTGATTCATTCATTCGTTTACTTATTGATTTATTCATTGATTGACTTATTGATTCATTGACTTATCCATTCATTTATTGACTTATTGATTAATTCATTGATTGGCTGACTTATTGTTTCATTCATTCGTTGACTTGTTGATTCATTCATTCATTGGCTTATTGATTCATTGATTGACTTATTGATTTATTAATTCATCGACTTATTGATTCGTTCATTCATTGGCTTATTGATTCATTGATTGACTTATTGATTCATTCATTCGTTGACTTATTGATTCATTTATTCGTTGACTTATTGATTCATTCATTCGTTGACTTATTGATTCATTGATTGATTGACTTATTGATTCATTCATTCATTGACTTATTGATTCATTCATTCGTTGACTTATTTATTGATTGACCTATTGATTCATTTATTCATTGACTTATTGATTCATTCATTCGTTGGCTTATTGATTCATTGATTGATTGACTTATTGATTCATTGATTGATTGACTTATTGATTCATTCATTCATTGACTTATTGATTCATTCATTGATTTACTTATTGACTTATTGATTCATTGACTTATTGATTCATTGATTGATTTATTGACTGACTTTGGATTCATTCATTGATTGACTTATTGATTCACTCATTGATTGACTTATTGATTCACTCATTGATTCATTCATTGATTGACTTATTGACTTATTGACTTATCGGTTTATTGACTTATCAATTTATTCATTCATTTATTGACTTATCGATTCATTCATTCATTCATTGACTTATCGATTCATTCATTGACTTGATTCATTCATTCATTCATTGACTTATTGATTCATTGATTGATTGACGTATTGATTTGTTGATTGATTGACTTACTAATTCAATAATTGATTTGGTTGTAGATGTTTATTTAGTTTCAGGTAACAAAACTAGCTTTAGCCTAATGGTTTTAGTGTATGGAACTCTATTAACCCTGCTGATATTGGCGTGCTCCTCAGGAAGGACCAGAATCTGCTGTCTCCAGTGAACTGCTGGTATCTGCTGCTGAACCAGGTGAGGAGGGAGAGTAAAGACCACGCCACACTGAGCGACCTTTACCTCAACAATGTCATCACTCGCTTCACACACGTCAGCGAGGACAACATGCGTCTGCTCAAGAAGGTAAGTACGGTCCTGTCAGATCAGTTCCAGTGCCCAACCCTACTGTAATACTGGCCTCTTTGGGAAACATGAGCAAAGAAGGCTCTATTGAGAAAATGTCTATTTTAATGTGATTTTTAAACTTTTACTTAAATATTAACAAAATAAAAGTCTTGTTGAGAACAAACAATATGTTCTTATATGCTATATAACTGCAGGTTAATTATGTATAAAAGTTATAACTTTAACTATTAAAACCTATTAGTTACTAGTTAAAGATATTAGTAACAGTTATGCTTACTAATTATAAATATACCTTTTGTAAAGATGCTTTGAAACAATAGTTATTGTAAAAAAAAGCGCTATACAAATGAACTTAAATTGAATTGACTTTGTTAAATGTGTGTGCGCCACAATAGTTGGTACCCTTATTACATGTTTTTGAAGAATATCTCCAGTTATATTTTACTTTATTTACTTTTATTTATTTTATTTATTTATTTATTATTATTATTAATTTTTAGTACACCTTCATGACTAAAACAGGAGATTTATGCACTCGCTTTCCTTTGGCTTATTCTCTGATTTCTCAGGGTTTGCCACAGCACAATGAACCTCAATTACTCTGGCATATGTTTTTATGCGGCGGATGCCCTTCCAGCCACAAAACAGGAGATTGTTCAAGCATAATCTCCTGTTTAGAGGAGTAATTCTGAGGTTAAACAAAGGCCAAACTGTAATTCATCACAATGGATAAAACCTAAGAACACAGCTGCGATTTCAGGCCAGGGTTGTCAGGTTTTTGCAACAAAACCAGTCTAATAGCCTTTAAAACATAGCCCAGTGACTTATCAAAACTAGCTCAATAATATCAGAACTCAAAATATGCCATAGCACATTACTAAAATACATATTTGCATCACTGAATTCCCTTCTTCGCCCCTTACCCATCATGGCCTCCCAATCATCCCCATCCACCGAATTGGCTGTATCACTGTCTCTTCACTCCGCCTATAGCTGGTGTGTGGTGCTTGCACTGGCGCCGTTGTCCTGTGGCTGTCGTCGCATCATCCAAGTGGATGCTACACACTGATGGTGGTGTGGAGAGACCCCCTTCTTGATTGTGAAGCGCGATGTATGGCCATACACGATAAATGCGATATATAAATACACATTAAATTGCATTACACTACTGTATTCATTACAAAGAGATTCTTCTTTGAAAATAAGCACATTATTATAGTAATTATAAAGATTTGTTAACACAAAACCCTAACCTGACAGCTAGCAAAGTTTCTCTCATATGTGCTGTCCAGTTAAAAACATAATGGATGGGGCAAATACAGAACAACTCTTAAATGAAATGTATTTGAAAAATCTACATCTGCATCAAATCAGACATCTAAAGTCTGTGTGAAATGAAAGTAAGAGACTTCAGTATTTCAGTATGCTAATGTACTTCCAACTGAAACTGAATATTGATTAAGGGGCAGGGTTTTCTTTCTGCGTATTGTTCACGTGTATTTTGCTATAAAGCTATTCTTGTTATTCTTTAGGTGAACAATTAATGTTAATTCATTGAAAAAAAATGTTTTGGTAATCAGGTTTTTGAGTCGCTGCTTTTCTCTGTCAGTTTAAAGGCTTCAGCCACAGTATTCTTAACCATGCCCCCTCTTATTTATTTATCTGCTGGTTGCAATTCCTAAATTTTCATTGCCAATCTTAAGCCAATTGTAATCGTTTGTTTTGGTTCAATTTAGAATTTCCCCAACCTTTGCAGAGCCGGGGGATCAGAGTGAGTGCTCCAGCTTGGCCCCACCCTGATCCTAACCACACCACTCTTACAGTTTACTATAAGGGAATGATGGACAACAAAGTAGCCCCGCCTACTAATAAATATTCATTGTGTGTTCACGCAGACTTTTAAGAAGGTCTTGGAGGAGTTCTTTTTTAGGTCTTGGAGTCCGAAATTCTCCAAAACTACAATCTGATATCATTAGAAATAGTTTGAAAAGGTTCCACGAAAAAAGCTTCTACTAACAAACTCACGTGTCTTCAGATTTTTGTTAATGTTAAAAAAGGTTAAACAATAAAGATATATTTCGTCTTTGTTCATGTTTACCAAAGGATTTACTATTTGTTGAGGGCATGGTATCATTTCATCAAACTGAAAGCTGGAAAAAACATTACAGATTTTGATGGCATATGACGTCTCTTGATATTTGAAGCACATTTGTCCTTTGCATGTGAACTTCTTGTTCTTTTGTAATTATGATGTTAGCAGAAAGGAGCTGAATTTGCTCCTAGTTTGTTTTAATTCTGTCTGTATTATGGCAAGACTCTCGGATTCTGTGGTTTTATTTTATGTGGATTCGCTATTCATTATTCAATCTTTGTCTCTGTAGAATCCAACATGGTGGTGGTTTATTTATAAGATGCGAGTTTCTTTCTTTTTGTGTGGATCAGCACTAATGCAGTAACGTTAGAAGAATGGCCCAAGACACATACAGCAAATACCTTTTTTGAAATGCATACAATTTCAGGTTAAAGGTACAGTAGGTGATCTGCCACAATGCTAACTGGTTGGCATAATATGTTTGAAACACAGTCCTGCCGTTCAAAACCACGCCTCCTGAAACACGAACACTCACACCTTGAAGATGACAGCAGACAACCCTCTTTCACATGCTGTCCTAAAGCGACTCTGCTTAGTGTTTGGCCGGCGGCGTGTGGGAATTACACTTATTACTAAGCTATACTTGCCTGCTAATTCAGACCGAATATTCAAAGTAGGATGTTAAACAATATAAGGAGCTCATCACAGGCTGTCATTGTTCAAAAACGAAGCAATGAAACAAAATCTACATTACCAATGCTGTAAAAGTACCTTATGAAATTGACAATAGTCATATCAATCTTTCGCCGGAAGATTTCAGTGGCTGAACTTCACTTCTGTGCATATAAACTATTTGTAACAACAAAATCTGCATCAGCTTTGCGTGACTAAAATAGTTTTAAAACAGCCAACTTTAAAACAAGTTTAAAACTTCAGCCATGGTGTCGTCCTTCCTCCAGCGTGCAAAAGTAACTCCAATATGGATTCAGGATTTTAAAAAGTTTTGATTCAGCATTTGTTTTTACCGCTCTCTCTCTTGTCTCGTGTATACATGAATGCACGGCGCACGTGTACACGCATATGGCAGATCTGTGTGAACGGCTGCAGTTGTACAAATCTACATTTGCTGACAGACAGTTTGGGCTACTTATCAGAATTAGGGGAATTATTGGCCTGGCAATATTTAATTGGATGAACATTTTTTTAGTCTTATGCCTTACCCAGAATATAAAAATACATATAAACACATTTAGATCATTTACTTTAATCATTACTATTGGAATGTGAAGAGACTTTAAACCAGCACAAAAAAAAAAATACAATCACCTACTGCACCTTTAATATACTTCTAAAAATTATTTTCACTATTTTTCTTTTTTTTCTTATTTTCTTTTTTTCTTTTAATATATATATACCATTATTTTTGTCTTATTGTCCAGTAAAAATACTGATTTAAAGTACAATACAATTAATTGAAGCAAAAGAAAAAAAATTTAAAAATGTATTATATTTGAACTTTCATTTATGAACTTTCGTTTATATTTTCTAACAGATTTTTTTTTTTTTTTTTTTAAACAGTTACTGAATTTAGATTTTTCTTTCATAAATTCACTATCATAATGAGACTAGTACGGTTTTTTAATGCATGCATCTTAATTACAACTGATCTCTTTTGATATTCAAAATATGATTCATTCATTCATTAATTTTCCTTTGGCTTAGTTCCTTATTTATCAGTGGTCGCCACAGTGGAATGAACCATTGATTGACGCAGCAGATGCCCTTCCAGCCGCAACCCAGTATTGGGAAACACCCATACACTCTGATTCACACTGACACTCATACACTACGGCCAATTTAGGTCACCCAATTCACCTATACCATGAAAACTCCACACAGAATTGCCAACTGACCCAGACGGGACTCGAACCAGTGACTTTCTTGCTGTGAGGCGACAGTGCTAACCACTAAACCACCGTGCCGCTAATACAATACATATTATAATGTAATACATGTAGTTATAAATAATGTTTTAGTGCATTTAAAAAAATGAATAGACAGAGACATAGTTCATTACAGCTCACTAGTCTAATGCAAAATAGAAATGTGTATCTGATGAACCTAAACATTGGAGATGAATGAACACTTCTGACCCAAGAACAGTAAAGCAACATATAATTGGACATTCGGGTTGTTTTGATCTGTCATGTTAGTTCAGAATTGACAAAGCGAGAAGAGCAATTTCTTGGCTGTACATCAGAGTTGACCCTCTCTCTCTGCCCTTTATAACACACCTCCCGTTTTTTCGTCCCACAGAGCAAAGAGATCATTTTCCAGCTGCAAGAAGACCTGATGAAGATCCTTAACGAACTCTACACGGTGAGCTTGTCTCATTCTCTCTCATCAGCCATTCAATCTCTTTTTGGATTACTTCTTCATCCCTTCACTTTGCTGCCGCTTTTCTCTCTCTCTCTCTCTCATTTTATCACTCCATCAATATGTAATTCAGCTCCTCCGTCATCGACAACACTCTCACTTTTTTTTCCTTCAAAACTGCATTGCTTTCATCTCACTTTTTTTGTGGATCTAGCATTTCTGAATTGCTCTTTGGTTTGTGATGACAGTTTAATAATTCATGCTAACTAAACATTATGGTAAGCATGGTAAAAACATCCTAGCAATGTGTTGATGCATGCTAATCAAGATGATAATTCGTGCTAGCAAAGTGTTTGACACTTTATAAACATGAAGTCATTACATGCAAGAAATACCAAACATAACCATGTTTGAACCATTCTAAGCATGTTAAAACATGTCTAGTAATATAAAATTGTATCTAACCATGCTAGAAACATGTTAGCAACATGTAAATTAATGTTAGAAACTTGTTAGCAACATGTTAAGTCATGCTAACAGTAACATAACCATGTTAAATCATTGATAAATTAATCATGCTAGAAAAGTACGAGTAGTACACTTATTCAACATATTAATTAATATCCAAAACAGAAATGTTTTTCATCTGTAATTGTTCTAAAGCACAGTATATTTGACCTAGCAATGTGTTGATGCATGCTAATCAAGAAGATAACTCATGCTAGCAAAGTGTTTAATTCTTTAGAAACATGAAGTTATTACAAGCTAGAAATACCAAACATAACCATGTTAGAATCATTCTAGGCATGTTAAAACATGTCTATTCTTGCTAGTCATATAAAACAGTATCTAACCAGGCTGGAAACATGTAAATAATGTTAGAAACATGTTAGCAACATGTTAAGTCATGCTAAAAGTAATATCCCTGCTGAAAAATCCAGCTTAAACCAGCCTAAGCTGGTTGGCTGGTTTTAGCTGGTTGACCAGCCTGGTTTTAGAGGGGTTTTGGCCATTTCCAGGCTGGTTTCCAGCCATTTCCAGCCTGGTCTTAGCTGGTAAGGCTGGAAAATGACCAGCTTAAACCAGCTAAAAACCAGCTTGACCAGCCTGGTTTAGGCTGAACATAGGTGGTTTTGGCTGGTCAAGCTGGTTTAAGCTGGTCATTTTACAGCCCGATTTTTCAGCAGGGATAACCATGTTAAATTGGTTGTAAATTAACCATGCTAGAAAGGTACAAGTAGCACACTTATTCAACATATTAATTTGTTGAAAATATTCTAGAAATGTACCTTTAAATGTTAACTCATGTGAGCAATGTGTAGTTGTTTTTAGCATACTAATCATAGTAGCTATATATTATACATTAAGCAATTTCTTAAGACTTTCTAGGATCCAAAACAGAAATGTTTTTCTTCTGTAATAGTTTTTAAGCACAGTTAACCCTCCTGAAAAAAACAGCATATGCTGGTAAGGTATGTTTTGATGCTGGTATTGCTGGTTTCAGTGCTGGTTTTGCTGGTCTCCATGCTGGTTTTGTTGGTCTCAATGCTGGTCTTGCTGGTTTCAGTGCTGGTCTCAATGCTGGTCTTGCTGGCCTGAGTGCTGGTCCTGACCAGCATTGAGATCAGCGGGACCAGCATTGAGACCAGCATTAAAACCAGTAAGACCAGCATCGAGACCAGCATTGAAACCAGCAAGACCAGCATCAAAACATACCTTACCAGCATATGCTGGTTTTTTCAGCAGGGTTATGTATATTTGACCTAACAATGTGTTGATGCATGCTAATCAAGAAGATAACTTGTGCTAGCAAAGTGTTTAACACTTTATAAACATGAAGTTATTACATGCTAGAAATGCCAAACATAACTGTGTTAGAATCATTCTAGGCATGTTAAAACATGTCTACTTTTGCTAGTATAAAACAGTATCTAACCATGCTAGAAACATGTTAGCAACATGTAAATTAATGTTAGAAATGTGTTAGCAACACGTTAAGTCATGCTAACAGGAAAAAAACATGTTAAATTGTTAAAAAATTAACCATGCTAGTAAGGTATGAGAAGCACACTTATTCAACATATTAAATAATATTAGAAATGTTCTAGAAATGTACTTTAAATGTTAACTTGTGTGAGCAATGTGTTGTTGTTTGTAGCATGCTAATCATAGTTGCAGTATGCTATTCATTAGTCAATTTCTTAATCCGAAACAGAAATGTTATCCATCTGTAATTGTTTTAAGCACAGTTATGTATATTTGACCTGAATGTGAGCTTGTTTGACAGGACTGAAGTCTTAAAAGCCAGCAGCTCTTGCATAAATAACCTTGATAAAACAAAACACGCAGCGCGCATTAAATCTGTCAGCCGAGCTTACAGCTAAGGCGAGGAACACGCTAAAAATGAGATGAATTCTCTGAACCAAAGTACTCAAAGTTCAAGAAGTTTCCACCCCACTGCAGCCTTCATGTAAGCAGTTTTGTGTCCTTGTTGAGAAGGATTTACATCAGCGTTTGAGAGCCGAACAGAGAGAATGTTGCATGATTTAGCATGTAGCAGGAAGGTTTTTTTCTTTTTCTTTTGACAGCTGGAGCTTTCTCTCCAAATATCATGTTTGATGCTGGCTCACCTTACACATCAAATATTAACAGCAATGGTTTGTCTCTCATTTGTGAAATGTCATCAGAAAGACTACTTAACTATGCTAACATTAGCATGATGGTTACAAAATGTAACTCATGTAAGCATTATGATTAGCATGTTAAATGCATTACATGTTTGTTCAAGTCATGACAAAATAATTGTATTTATGAGTTTAAAGCATGTGAATATACCACACCGTATAGAAATCCGTTATATGGCAATATATACATATATGACCAACATAGGCTCATTCTGAAAACTTAGCCCTATATACATTTCTGGAGATCACGAATTATGTAGCCAGAAGTACGTATGGCTGCATTTTGTTTTTAAAATGAACGCTACGGGGCCAATCCATACTGAAGTTTTTAAAATGTCCATTTCCCGCTGACATTTGAGAGCTACTGAGCAGGTTCTTAAACAGCGCTGATTTGCCGTTGTGTTCACATGCTCAACAGAAATGACTCTGATTGGCCGTGAAGATCATCAGTTCACCGAACTCACCGCTGTTTACTGAGTATAACCACAAATACAGGGACACTGGAGTGTTTCAAACAGATTGTAGAATTGGATGGGATAAAATTGTAATCAAGTTTTCTGGCTGCTCAGGTGATGAAGACGTACCACATGTATCACACCGAGACTCTGAGTGCCGAGAATAAGCTAAAAGAGGCGGAGAGGCAGGGTGAGCGACAGGGCCGAGGCGGAGAGGCCGTTTTCAGTCTGCGCACCGAAGACCGCCACCAACGGCGCAACGCGGCTCGCAAGATCCAGAAGATGAAAGAGAAGGTGAGCTCCCGATCTTTTTGTGTGTTTTATTCAGTTTTTTCTTTATTTTGGTCACTTTGTGTTATTTCTAGGAGTGTTTCAACGGTATGTTAAAATTACAGTTCAGTTATTACACCAGTTTTGTATGTTTTCGGTACAGCATGGGACGACTAAAACAAAACAAAAAGATCCTATTTTTTCGTCTTTAAATTGAATGATAAAGTATCTAAATCAGGTATGTTTTAAAATAGGAAGCGCTACTACTTGCACATATTATAATATTAAAGGCTTAAATTAACAACACATCTCAAACTGTTAAATTCAATTATTATTTATTATTATATTACAGTATAATACTTTTACTACTACTACTACTTTTACTACTAATAATAATAAACCCTCAAAACATGTAAATAAGCACATTTTCTTTATATTAAATTAACAGTTTACTCAAAAATTACTATTCTGTCAGCATTTGAACACAAAATAAGATATTTTTGGCAGCCATTGACATCCATAGATTTTTCCCCCTACTATCGATGTCAATAGCTTTTGTGTTCCAACATTCTGCAAAATATCTTCTTTTGTGTTTAACAGAAGTTCATTTTGAGATCAACTATCCCCTTTTTTTTTTCCCCCTACTATCGATGTCAATAGCCTTTGTGTTCCAACATTCTGCAAAATATCTTCTTTTGTGTTTAACAGAAGTTCATTTTGAGATCAACTATCCCCTTTTAAGATCTATATCTAATTATAACATAGTTTGTTCTCCCATTTCAATCTTGAAATGCAATAATTTCAGAAGTGGCTTCCATTACTTGTTTCATGCCAAATTTATTATAGTGATCATCAGTGATCAGTGGTGTGCTATGCAACATCCGGTGAAGCTTTATTAATGAGTCAGCTGAAATAGTATAGCCTAAAAAAGATTGATTTAAGAATCAATATTGATTGCCTAAAACGAAGATGCGTAAATTCCTTACATGCAGTCGTTACAACAGCACACGAACCAAATCAACAGATCAATTCCTTCTGATTTAAGGAAAAAAGCTGTATTGTTACACCTATTGAGTGTGTTTTGCTGTTTGCGATGTGAGTGCATTATCCATTATGCAAATGAGATTCCTTGCATTTTAATGTGCCAGATGTGTTTCCAGAAATAGAGTGCAAAGTTCATTTGTCTTGATGAAACGCTGTGAACTGGAGATCTGGAGCAATCCGGCGGACATTATGAGGGAATCATTTCTGATTTATGCATAGCCAGCTTGAAAATGAGGCTGTTTTTGTTGGTCAGCTGAGCGTAGATGATTTAATACTCCTTTATTATGTTGGTGTCTGTTTGACTATTGGGATGTTTGTTTAATTTGCTGCTATATTAATGTTTTAAACTGATGATATTATAAAATTCATTATATCATAGTACAGCATGAACGATCAGAACATATTTATAGACGCTCTCTAGGGAAGGAAAGCAAATATGAGCAGCCATTTTGCAGTCTGTTCTGTAACCGAAAACCATTGATAACTGTGTTTTTTTTAGGGCACAGTATGGTTTCTACACGAGTATAAACTTACCCTGGAGACTATAATGTCAGTCTGTAAATGAGGCAGTCTATATATACAGTAGTGTCGCTACAGAGCATTAATTTTCCAGCATATATACCCCTGGTGATGCACCATGTGTTCACGCCATTTCGTCACTGCGTTCATTTTCTCTTCTTTCATAAGGGGGAGGAGAGGTTAAAGTGAGCAATGGATACAGTATTGGACAGAATGGGCAGATAGGAGATCCAATGGACAGAGACGACAGTGCTTTTTTTTTCTATGAAGCAAATCAGGAGCATGAAACGCTTTATTATGTTTTATTCAGCAGAGATGCATTACATTGATTCTAACAACAGGTGTTATTTCAAATCAGTTGTTCCTTTAAACCAGGGGTCTCAAACTTCAATTAGTGGGCGGCTATATCAGTGGCTGACAATTCATAGGAGGGCCGTTTTAACATTCAAGCACAAGAAAAAAAGTGGAAACCTGACATAATTGTTGCACTTAGACATTCTTCCTCAGAGTATATGCAGTCAAAGCTCCTTCTTTTTGTTTTTGTTGTACATATTGAAAGGGGAGTTTAAATTGCTATGAAAATATTACAATTTAATAATAGTCTTAAAAATAATAATAATTATGTCCCAATTAATTGTTGCTTAACCAAAAGTTTAACAGATAGCGTAAGACAACAGAAAGCAGGTAACTTTAGTGACTTTACTGGCAATTGTTCTTCTCAATATCTTTCTTTTTTGTAAAACTACAACAAGAGGGCAAAAGTATGTACATATTCACATTTACTTTGACATGTTCAATTCAGCCAGCAGTAAAACTTTACTAATGCACATTTTTTATACAAACCTTAATATGCATATTAGGAAAGTCTAGTAAAATGATCATATTAACATCAGCATAACATGTAAGCCATGAAGAGGTGTTATTACAGCCGGTATAAAACTGATTATAATCAAATGACCCTTAAATATTTACAAAAATAGAGCTTTAGTAAAAATAGAGCACTTACAGACATATATTTCAATGTTTAAATCAGCCCCAGAAATAATCTGCATGTGCGTTACTCTCGACCGTACACTGAGAGAAACCGAAAGTAACATGGATATATAGTACAGTACTTTAATTGTCCAGTAGGTGGGGGGGTCAAAGCCATTAGTCGCTATATGCGACTGCACTACAATGAAAGTGATTCAAAAATATATGTTTTGGTGGGCCGAATCTTATTGGAAGTGGTGTTAGAGAGGCCAACAGGGGGCGCTCAACCTGGGGTCTGTGTGAGTCCTAATGCCCCAGTAAAAGTGAAGGGGACGCTAAACTGTCGGTGGGCGCCGTCTTTCGGATGAGACGTTAAACCGAGGTCCTGACTCTCTGTGGTCATTAAAAATCCCATGGCACTTCTCGTAAAGAATAGGGATGTAACCCCGGTGTCCTGGCCAAAGTCCCTCAATCGGCACTTACCCATCATGGCCTCCTAATTATCCCCATCCACTGAATTGGCTCTATCACTGTCTCTTCACTCCACCGATAGCTGGTATGTGGTGAGCGCACTGGCGCCGTTGTCCTGTGGCTGCCATCGCATCATCCAACTGGATGCTACACACTGGTGGTGGTGTGGAGAGACCCCCCTCATGATTGTGAAGCGCTTTGGGTGTATGGCCATACACAATAAATGCACTATATAAATACACATTACATTACATTACATTATATTTTGACGTCAGGAAGGAGGAGGGAGGGCCGCAAATGGCCCGCGGGCCAGCAGTTTGAGACCCCTGCTTTTAAACTTTGTTCATCACTATCTATTTGTAATTCTACAATCAACATTAGAAATGGAACAAAACCTTTCATCAAAGTTGTCTTGGGACAATTTTGAAAAACTTTTTTTGATCCACATCAAATGTTGGCTACTATATATGTCATTCTGCCGTTCTATAATTTTATCAATCATTCTGGTTATCAAAAGTGACAATAAAACATTCGTTAAAGTAACAACAGAATTTAATTCTATTTTTAACGCTGTTTAACTTTCTGTTCATCACTTTCTATTTGAATTTCTGTCTATCATTCTGCCATTTGTCTATTCAATGTTATCTGTTGTTCTATTACTTATTCAATTCTGTGTATTGTATCAATCCATCATCTGTCATTGTCTATAGTTGTATTGTCATTATAGTTTGATTTGTCAATCATTCGGTCTGTCGTTCTATCTTTTTATTGTCTATTGCTTTGTCTTTGTTCTGTTTTAGTTTTTTGTCATTCTGTCTTTTCACTGTTGTTCTTCACTGTAAAAAAAATGCAGGGTTCCACATAATCGATTTGTGTTGGGACAACATGTAGGAATTAAGTTAACTGATTAGTTTTAAGTGGATTTAACATAAAGCAATTAAGTTGTCCAAACAAAATCTCAAGAATTGTGTTGTTTCAGCTCATTTTAACTAAGTAGTTTGAACAAGCAACAAAACATATTTTCTTTAGTTTACTGTGCTTGCATTTTATCCTTGCTATCCTTACTATTGTCATTTTATCATTAAATAATCCTTTATTCAGCAAGAATGCAACAAATAGATAAAAAGAGACCGCAAAACAATAAATAAAGCAACAACAGATTTTATGTAAAGAATAATTTGTTGAGTTAATCGAAAATAATCCACACCTGAGGTGGGAGTGGCTGTTATACCTCAAGTGTGCATTATTTTCTAATAATTCAACGCACCTAAAGTCAATTATTCCACTTATATGATGGTTACCACACCTAAAGACACTGTTCAGATGTTGTATATCAAGACCTTTTTCAGGTTGTGCTCTAACTCAGTGTTTCTCAACCACGTTCCTGGAGGACCACCAGCTCTGCACATTCTCCATGGCTGTTTCTCAACTCCAAGAACGCAGAGAACGGACTTGTGTTCTTGTGGAGACCGGTCTTGCCAGGTGTCCCCGGAGGAACGAACTCGGGAGACCGCGAGAATAGAGAACGCGTCCTGAGAAATGAGATGCTGCGTTCTTCCTGATGGTCACGTGACCTTCACGCATTTTAGATGGAAACTTATCTAAACATTACAGCATTCACACAACAATTTATTGTTTTTCCCCTTTTCAAAATATATACTATGCATAAAAACATTATAAATATACGTTGCACAATATAAATAAAACAGATTTTAATATGAATTTCAGCAAACAAACACCCTTAATTAATAAAATAATATTAATTAATATTAATTAATAAATATTAATAAAAAAGTGTTTATTCCTTTATTAAGATGTCCATGGTAATGTTTATATTCACAGTTTCATTTAGGGAAACTCCTGAGATAAATAAGTGAAATCTCTGAACTTTAATAATAAATCTAAATGAAATGCTGCGCTTCCCACCTCCAGTCGCAATGACTTCTGGGACTTCTAGAGCGAGATCGGTGCTCAAGTCTGCATCGGTGCGTCCTTGATATCAAGAACACATCCGCGAAGTTTCACGCGTCCTCAGTTCTTGCGGTCTTGAGTATTGGAACTGAACTTTGGCAGCTGATGAGGACGTTACACGAGAACACGAGGACGCAAGACCGCTGAAGAACGCATATTGAGAAACAGCCCATGTCTCCTTAACCAAACACACCTGATTCAGATCATCTTCTCATTAGCAGAGACTGAAAGACCTGTGACAGACAAAGGAGACATCCAAAACATGCAGTGCTGGTGGTCCTCCAGGAACGTGGTTGAGAAACACTGCTCTAACTGATATTGTGTGTAGGACTAGTTTCTTGCGCATCTGTTCTAAAGCTTTCTGTTTTTATTAAATTCGATTTTTGACAGTTGTAGGCTGTGAAATAAGATAAACCGTAGTGAAATGGAAATGTAAAGCAGTCAAGACCTTCGTGAAACTACTTCATCTGTACATTTAGCTGAAAATAATTGCACACCTTAGTTGCCATTCACACTGAATGCATGTTAGCTTTCTATTAATGGTTTACAAAAAGTGCCTCCTACGCCATGTTGCTGTCAAAAAATAAAACTGTTGTCATGCAAACTTGTTACTATAAACAGAAGCAAACAGAAACACTTGCCCACATCAGAGTTCTTCTGATTGGTCCACTGCTTTGGAACTGACATTTATGAGCGAAGACGCAAAGATAATGATCTCTCATGTTTATCAAGCCTGGAATTGAAGAAATGCATTCTATGTGAATTGGCCAATCAGAATCAAGCATTCTCATACAGTAAAATAATATATTTTGCAATTATTAATCAATATAAAATTGCCAAAAATATATATATGCATAAAATAATTTTGCAATATATTTGTTAGCCAGTTTTGTATATTTTGCACTATTTTTCTAAATATATGTGGATAAATAAGTGTTTTGACCATTTTAGAAAATATATTTTACTCCTATATATATTTTAATACAAAAACAAATTACATACACATCAACAAACTTTATTTGGACATCAACCAATCAACGTATATCTTTTCAAGCAGTCTCAGCATATGATTGGAAAAACACATTCTATGTAAATCAACCAATCAGAATCTCGTACCGTATAATTTCTAATAATTACTATTCTTTTCAACACACTCTTCATCAAATAATTAGTATTAACAATAAGACATTTATGGAGCACCAAAATCCTCAATATGGACACTGTATCATTAATGTATCTGAATCCTCCCTACTTGATGTAATGTTAATGTTTCTTTAAAAGATCAGTGGGTTTTACTAGCAGCTTAGAAACTTTAATTAAAGGAGCAATTACAATCACCAGACTTAAGCCATGCCTCGCTGTGCTAACACTCTGCCATTAGAAACAAGTTAGTCGATAAGCTGTCAATAAAAGCATTTTATCTTCATGCCCTGATGGATATATAGCACTTACTCAACACTCTGTCCTTCTCTCGCTATCCTTTAACCTCTATCTCCCTTTTTTTTCAGCGCCAAGCCAAGTACTCGGAGAACAAACTGAAGGTTATGAAAGCACGGAACGAGTATCTGTTGACTCTGGAGGCCACGAACGCTTCCCTGTTTAAATATTACATCCACGACCTGTCGCATCTGACTGACGTGAGTATCTGACTGTGAATCGACGGCAGGAATTGCCTCTGCATGAAGGGCATGGTGTTGTGGGTTGCGCTTTATTTGCTTTTTCAGCATGCACTGTAATGAATTATAGTCCTGATTAATAATCACTAATTAAGGCAGCCTCCATTGCCTTTAATTAGAGACAAACGCAGCCTGTAACAGGCAGGATGGGTTGGAGATTAAGCCTTTAATTACAAACACACACTAGCGCATTCTGAAACAGGACATGTTTGGAAAGCAGTAGTGGTGTGCTAGATAGTGCTTACTGCGTAGTCTACACTGTCCTTAAGGTTTTTTATTGATCTGTCTGTCTGTCTGTCTGTCTGTCTATCATTCTGTCTTACTGTCTATCTATCTATCTATCTATCTATCTATCTATCTATCTATCTATCTATCTATCTATCTATCTATCTATCTATCTATCTATCTATCTATCTATCTATCTATCTATCTATCTATCTATCTATCTATCTATCTATCTATCTATCTATCTATCTATCTATCTATCTATCTATCTATCTATCTATCTATCTATCATTCTGTCTGTCTGTCTGTCTGTCTGTCTGTCTGTCTGTCTGTCTGTCTGTCTGTCTGTCTGTCTGTCTATCTATCTATCTATCTATCTATCATTCTGTCTGTCTATCTGTCTATCTGTCTATCTATCTATCATTCTGTCTATCTGTCTATCTGTCTATCTGTCTATCTGTCTATCTATCTATCTATCTATCTATCTATCTATCTATCTATCTATCTATCTATCTATCTATCTATCTATCTATCTATCTATCTATCATTCTGTCTGTCTGTCTGTCTGTCTGTCTGTCTGTCTGTCTATCTATCTATCTATCTATCTATCATTCTGTCTGTCTATCTATCTATCTATCTATCTATCTATCTATCTATCTATCTATCTATCTATCTATCTATCTATCTATCTATCTATCTATCTATCTATCTATCTATCTATCTATCTATCTATCTATCTATCTATCTATCTATCATTCTGTCTGTCTATCTGTCTATCTATCTATCTATCTATCTATCTATCTATCTATCTATCTATCTATCTATCTATCTATCTATCTATCTATCTATCTATCTATCTATCTATCTATCTATCTATCTATCTATCTATCTATCTATCTATCTATCTTATCTATCTATCTATCTATCTATCTATCTATCTATCTATCATTCTGTCTGTCTATCTGTCTATCTATCTATCTATCTATCTGTCTGTCTGTCTGTCTGTCTGTCTGTCTGTCTGTCTACACTGTAAAAGGCAATAAGTTGGTTTTACTTAAAAAAAAAAAAAAAACAAGTACACCCATTGCTTTAAATGAATAAGTTAACTTTACATAAGTGAGAAAAGCCGTTGCCTTAAAATTAATATAAAATTAAAAAAGGAAGTTAATTAATTTTGGTTAGAAAAGGTTTACTCACTTTCAAGTCAACCACTCAAGTCAACTTGTCACCTTTAATGCAATAGGTTTATGCACTTTTCTTAAGTAACTAATCTGTTTGTTAACACTTTACTTGAAGGGGGTGTTCATATGTCCTTTAAAACCCATATACCATTATTAAACATTTATAATCATGACATGACACGTCAAGATTTTATACATGCTAATGACAACTGTCTTTGTGTCATTCGCAAACATAACATTGATTGAGATGTCTTTGTTATGACAAGCGGACATAACTAAATATATCATTTGTCATAAATATGTCATAACTACCAAGACATCATAAATCTGTCATAAACATGATTGTCATGAGGCCATTATAAATTAATTTAAATGAATTTTATAACCACATCATTAATATTTTTTCTTGACCTCCACTACTGTGGTACAAATTATATTTGTCATTAAAAAGGCATTAAATATCATGAAATATGAATGACACGGTTAGAAAATTATTTGACAGTATTGACACAATGATCAATTCTAATGACAAATTCAGTTTGTTCCACTGAAAAAAGTGATCGGAAAATTTTCATGACACATTTATAATGGCCTCAAGACAATCATGCTTATGATACTGTATATGGATGGATGGATGGATAAATAGATAGACTGATGGATGGATAGAATCATTCTGTAATTGTGTCTATCATTGTATATCTTGCTTTGTGTATTGCTCTATCTATCATTTAATTGTTCTATTATCCAAATCTAATGATTTATGTGTTTTTTCAGTGTACCCTCTTGGTTAGTAAGTTGTGTGCATTGTATTGTGAATACATTGAGTGCACCATGTAGTATTTATGCATTATATACTAATCATTTATAGCAGTTTTAGTGTTTATGTGAACTCTACTGTATATCAACATGCATACATTGCCATTCTGTCATTCAATGTCATTGTCACCTTCATTCTTTACGCAAGCAAAGTCTATGAGTGTATATGAGTAACTTGCACACTCAGTCTGATGCCTGGTTGAGTCCAGTAGTTTCCTCAATGCTATAAAAAAGGTGCCATTTCTCACACAGGTCGAGCTTCGGTTTGCTGTGTCTGTTGTTTTGCTCATTAGAGTTTTCAGCAGGCCGATGGTGGTCAGCAATATCTGGCCGATCGTAGCGCTGCGTCTCTCTGACCTTCACGGAGGTCAAACCTGCTCGCACCGAGATAAAGACAGCAGGAGAATATGTGCACGTGGGTGGCTAAAAGAGAGAGACTGTGTGGGGGTGGGAAGCGAGATATAGAGTAAAAGCCTGGATGAAAAACCCCTTCAAATTAACCCTGACAAGACAAGCCGTGTTGGATCATTTGCAGATAAATGCTTTAAAGGGATAGTTGTTGTTCCAAACCGGTTTGAATTTCACAGATAGATGTTTTTCAAGATATTTTGAAGACTGTGACATCCACTGTAGGAAAGATGTCAGTAAAAGATAACAAATTTTAATTTTTGGGGTGAACTATCCCTTTAAAACAATAGTTTGTCTATCATAAATGGTCTTAAGCAACAGCACTACACTGTTGAGTATGAAAATCAACTGTGTGTGATGTATTAGGGCTGCACGAAATTGAAAAACATTGATATTTTACACAGCAAATTCATCAGAGATAAATTCTCAGTGTTAAAGAGTTTCAGAGTAAAGTGTTGACATTATAGAGTTATATTTTGATAAATGAACACAATCAGAGTTCGAACCAGATTTGATTCAGTGTAAATTCTTGGAGTTACTACTAACCAGGGCTTAATTTGTGCCAGAACAACCCCGCCCCGCCCCACTCTGCTCTTCACTTTCTTCCGCGACTCCCCAACCCTACTTTTTTGTCTGCTCAATAATATACTCATTTATGCCCAATAATCATAATATAATAAGTATAATTCAGCCTTAACAGAGCGGGGTCACGTGACTCCACACACGGTAGGGACAGTAATTGGAAAAATTGACCTGGAAAAATTTGATCAGTTATAGGTTTTGAATGAAACAACTCCCTACAATTGGCTTAAGATTGACAATAAAAATTCGGGAATTGCAACCAGCAGAATCTGGGGAAAAAGAAAAAAAAGATTAATAAAATAATACATTTTTCTATCATTCTTGGAGAATTATCTTGTGTAAGTTATTTTAACACCAATCATGAGTATTGTCATTTTAGCTAGGTAGACTAGAGTTAAAAAATTCAGAGTTAAATTCTCTCTGTTAAAGTGTTGAATTGTCATTCTTTACACTAGAGTCAGGGAACAATCAACTCCCAGTAGTGTAGATCAGAGTTCGACCCTGATTAGATCCAGTATAAATTCATGGAGTTATAACTAACCAGGGCTTAATGTGTGTCGGAACAAGCCAGATCCGGATCATGCACCTCTGCCCCGCCCCAACCCTCTTCAACCCCCCTGATATAATAATTCATGCCCAATAATCATAATATAATAGGTATAATTAAGCCTTAACAGAGCGGTGTCATGTGACTCCACACTGTCACAATAATCAATAAATCAACTTATCGCACAACACATGGACATGACCACAATCATTTTTGGAGATGCAATATATATCGCCTATACATAACCAATTCTAGCAACATTTTTGCTGATTGTGCAACATCCCTATCTCTATTGGAGGTGTCAGTATGGTTAAAAACACTGTAGTATTTACTATACATTGCTAGAGTATATTTTCATGTGGGTGTCTGACAACTGAAAATAGATCTGGTAGCAGATATCACAGCCTCTGTTACTTTCTACCTTGTTAACATTAATTATTTATTTATTTAGGATATGCGTTTTCACATTCTGATTCCAATGCCTGATTATTAAATAGTTAAAATGACGATAATTAAATTCAATATTCTTAAGAATAAAATATGTTGTGTTCTTTGGAAGAGTGTATTTGCATTGTGATCATATTATATTGTCATTCTGGCATTATATAATGAGTGGCATAAAATAATCTGAAATAACAATAATGTCCTTTATCGCAATATATTTTGGTGCAATATATCATACAACAAAAAATAGATCTCGTGACAGGCCTAGGAGAGCATCTGTATAACATAATATATAATAAATAAATTACGAGCATAGATAAATGCAATAGAGCAAAGATACAACTGAAACAAAAAAAAACAGTGCTTTATGGTTTTCTGGAGGGTCTAACAGTATTGAGATACAGAAATTGAATTTTCAAATAATAAATGTGCACTATAGTCTTTATTATTTAAATAATTCAATTTTCTGAATAATTTTGTTTCCGGATGCTTTAAACTCACATCAAATGCTCAAACAGGCCTTAAAAACACATGCAAATAATACACTTCCACTCTATTATGGATAAACTGTGCAATAACTCCACAATCACTTGTTCTGAACTGCTGAAACTATATATGGTGGAGCACAATGTCTATGTGTGTGTGTGTTAACAGTGTTGTGATCTCGGCTATCATGCGGGCTTGAGTCGGGCTTTGCGGACCTACCTATCAGCCGAGTACAGTTTGGAAACATCTCGACATGAGGGCCTGGATATTTTGGAGGGGGCCGTGGAAGGGCTGGACCCCGGTAATGACCGGCAGCGCTTTATGGAGACTCACCCGACATCCTTCACTCCTCCTACACGCTTCTCCTTTCAGCCACACATGGGAGACCAGGTCAGACGCCACCTAGTGTCTAAAGCACATACATACATACATACTTGCATGCATGCATACATTCACTAAAAGCATTGTTATTTCTGTGTACAAAATGATTACGTTCTGGCATCTTCATCATTGGTTTGCCCAGCGAAATCATCTACTGATGAATTCTTCTACATTTGTATTTATTAATTTTTGCATAAAGTACCAAACAGGTCAGACATGTTTATATTCATTTTTAGACACCATACTCTGTTAGCTCAGTTTCCATCACCCTGTGTTAATGTACATTGTGAAGTATCAGATGTAATGAAAAAGTTTGAATAAAAAATTCCTTAATTCGCATATGTTTTGGCCCTCGCTTGGACGAAAAAGAGTTAATACGAATAATAGGAGATGGCAATGCATTTATGAATAAACTGACATAGTGAAAATTACATCCATGTGACTAATCAGCTGTCACCATTAGGCTTGCCTTGTTAACTGTTGGTTACAGTGTTGGGGAAAGTTACTTTTGAAAGTAATCATTACAATATTGAGTTGCGTTACTTTTTATGGTTATTAATGCATTACTTTTGCGTTACTTTTTATGATCTGGTTGAGGCTTGGATCTATTTCAGAAATTGCAGGGGTTTTTTTTCCCTTCTTTTTTTAAATAGAGGAGCTGTGCTATTAACAACACTGTGTTTAACCTTCATTTACCTTTAAAAAACACATAAATTGATGTAGGATAATGTTGTCTTCAGAGAATTTCCTGACCCCAGAGCTATACATGGCGTATATACAGATTAATGAATGTTTAAAGCAATGCGTTTGCTACTTTTGTACTTTTTGTCTTATTAGTGAAGTAAAATCAGTGTCCATTCAGATAATCATCTTTTCCTTTTCGCATTGGACACACGAAACTCACACATGCACATTTACTCAAAGCAGAAGAACCCCCAAAGTGTCAATATTGCAACAGAAACCAAACTGTTGAACATAATTGTGGAATGCCCTATTTTTAATGTTATCAGACAACGTTTTTTTTTATCTGGAGAGACTTTAAATGAAATATTTTTAAATGTAAATCCTTCTAAAATTGTACAATTTTTATCAAAAATAAACCTTAAAAACTGTTTTAGATTTTTATCTTATTATTAATAATATTATTACTATTATTTATGTATTTTACCTTGTGTAGTATTTATTGCTGTTGATGACTTTTAATTGTTAGAATATTTTTATAATTATAGAAAAGTGGTATTTATAAAATGTGGTAAACTTGATCTGTTTTTGTTTTGTTTTTTGCCATGACATAGCCAGAGAACCTGAAATGGCAACAATATACTCAAAATTCTCTCTCTCTCTCTCTTTTCCTTTTCCTTCAAATTAATGAGAATATTTGAGAATAATAAGAATATTTCCATGGCAGAAATGTAAGGCTCTGCTATCTTATGTCTGTTCCTGCATTCTCTCGTTGCTTGTCGGATTCAACGGGACTACTATCATTTTAATTCAGCAATTTATGTTTTAAAAGTGAATTAACTAAACTAAAAAGTAACTTGCATTACATTTTTTTAAAAAGTAACTCAAATATTATTACTTAATTTGTAAAAGTTGTGTGTTAATTTACTCGTTACTTAGAAAACTAATATTATTATGTAACTTGCGTTACCGCCAACACTGGTTAGTTTCTAGGTTAACAATATTAAATACTATAATTGACATTTCGGACTTTACCCCCTTTTTTTTTTTTTTTTTAAAGAATCACTACTTCACATTAAGTTGGGGGGAGGGGGGATTGTAAAACATAAATTGCTGAATTAAAATTATCGTAGTCACGTTGATTCCCACATTTTACTTCACATGCTATAATAGACCCTTTTCACAAATAGGTGATGATGTTCCAACAAAGATAAGCATCTTAAATATATAAACATAAACATGTGTAAACATTTATTAAGCTTTATACATTTTGTATTGTATCATCTATGTATCAAATCAGCTGGAAAAAATACTAGTTAATTTTTCTAGTTTAGCGTACAGTATATGGGCAGGACAATAAATTAACAATAACACAATTTTTAAGATTAAAGGGGTCGTTCACCCAAAAATGAAATTTCTGTCATCATTTACTCTTCCTTAACTTGTTCCAAACCTTTACGAGTTTCTTTATTCTGTTGGTCACAAAATAAGATATTTTGAAGAATGCTGAATACCTGTAACCATTGACTTCCACAGTATTTGTTTTTCTACTATGGAAGTTAATGCTTACAAGTGTTTCAGCATTCTGTAAAATATCTTCTTCTATGTTCAGTGGAAGAAAGAAGCTTATAAAGATTTAAAACCACTTATGGGAGACTAAATATAAAGAGTAAAGTTTTCATTTTTTTGGTGAACTATCCCTTTAAGATTTATTTTCTAAGATTGTAATGTATTACTTTTACATCCAACACTGCTAGAAAATGCCTAAAAGGCAGAGACTGGAAATAAGTTTTGTTTTTAAAACTGTGGTGTTATGCTTGATGAATTAATTGCATTCACTTATTTTTTGTCAAACAGAAAGAAAGAAAGAAAAAAAGAAAGAAAGAAAGAAAGAAAGAAAGAAAGAAAGAAAGAAAGAAAGACTATAATACTAAAACAAGCTGAAATGATTTGTTTGTTGCCGACCGGTTTTTGCGTAATGTGTGTATTTATGCATGTTTATATTTCAGGTGAGTCAAATCACAGCACTGCCGCAGGTGCAGGCCGAACTGCTCCTCCGATTCCAGCAGCTGCAGTCGCGCCTCTCCACACTGAAGATCGAAAATGAGGAGGTGAGACACACACACACACACAGACGCACACACCTTAAACGAACACCTCGGCAGCTGCTGTTCCCCTACTGAGCATAAAGGATGAGATGACAGGCACACACACCTCCTCCATTTCTCCTTTCCCTTCTCTGTTAGTCATCAGTTATTATATATATATACACGGTTGAAGTCAGAATTATTAGCCCTCCTGAATTATTAGCCCCCTGTATATTTTTGTCCCTAATTTCTGTTTAAAGGAAACAACACATTTCTAATCATAATAGTTTTAATAACTCATCTCTATTAACTTTTTTATTTTATCTTTGCCATGATGACAGTAAATAATATTTGACTAGATATTTTTCAAGACACTTCCATACAGCTTAAAGTGACATTTAAAGGCTTAACTAGGTTAATTAGGTTAACTAGGTAGGGTATATTTCTATATTTCTGATAAAAAAAATTTGTGTTTACATCCAACCAACGGAGCTAACAGTAAAATAGCTTGTTGTAACTTCTTGTTTTCAAACAATCACTCACACACTGTAATCAGGATTTGGCTTAAATCCATGTAAAGAAGCGAGGACGGAAGACTATAAGCGTGCGGCGCTCTGTCTCTCCAGTGTAAGCAGACTGCAGTAATACAGCGTTCATCAGCACTTCTGCTCTGTCCTTCACATGCTGAGAGCTGCAGGAAACAGCTGGTCTGCCAACAAGCAGCGATTTAAAAACAACCACACACTCCAGCAGAGGCAGAGACGATGGAAACAATATGTATGACCGTGGCTGAGGAGTGTGCTGGTATGCATATACGGTCTACATCAAAAGTATTAGCCCAATTGTGATTTTCCCAAATGATGTTTAACAGAGAAAGGAATCTTTCACAGTATTTCCGATAATATTTTTTCTTCTGGAGAAAGTCTTTGTTTTATTTCGGCTAGAATAAAAGCCATTAAAACCATTTTAAGGTCAATATTATTAGCCCCCTTAAGCAGTAATTTTCGCGATTGTCTACAGAACAAGCCACTGTTATACAATGACTTGCCTAATTACCCTAACTTGTCTAATTAACCTAGTTAGGCCTTTAAATTGCACTTTAAATACTAGTATCTTGAAAATATCTAGTAAGAATATTATGTACTGTCATCATGACAAAGATGAAAATATACAGGGGGGGCTAATAATTCTGTGTTTTATGTGCAGGTGAAAAAGACATCAGAGGCCACACTCAGCACCATCCAGGACATGGTGAACATGGAGGACTACGATGTTTCTGAGAGTTTCCAACACAGTCGCTCCACTGAGTCGGTCAAATCCAGCGTATCAGACACTTACCTCAGCAAACCCAGCCTGGCCAAGAGACGTGCCAACCAGCAGGAAACAGAGCTCTTCTACTTCACCGTAAATGAACACACACTCCTTTAAAAATATAATGACTTTTACTCCTATATCCGACAAGAAAGAGCTTGATGATGTAGTTTTTTTTTAGGGTTTTGGCATGCATATCTGTGCAAATTCTCAGATTACATCTGTCAGAGGGATTGGGCGTGGCTGACATACTTAACCACACCCCTCCAACTGTCAACAAACAGAAATGGTGAGGGAGGAGGAGGTGTCTGTTACGTTGTAATAACTCTCCCGAAATCCTTTTCCCGATCTTTCCGAATGAAATGCCTACTTTACTACGTCCAATCAGCTCGAAGTAGAAAAAACAAGCCACGCCCACTGCTTTCTCATTTAATATTCCCTTTCTCTAGGAACTGCTCACAATATGGCAATGTCGCAGCTTCCGGTTCCAAACTTGACCAATGAGATCTTTATATTCCAGTGTAATTGGATTATTGACTGTGTTCTGTGTTTGTGTTCCTGCAGAAGCTGAAGGAGTATCTGGAAGGCAGTAATCTCATAGCTAAACTGCAAGCCAAACATGACATGCTGAAGAGGAGCATAGCTGAAGGTGAAGTGGTTTGTTCACTCGTTCATCTACCTGCTGTTGTTCATTCGTTTCATCCACTATTGTACTTCCCATCCATCTATTTGGTGTTCATTCCATCCATCAATTGATTTGTCCATCACTTAGTTCCATCCTTCCATGTGTTGTTTGTTTCATTCACTGTCTGTTCATCCATCCATCTGCTGTTTGTTTGTTTGTTTCATCCACTTTTTTCCATCCATCCACCCTTTGGTCATTCTAATTATGTATCTATCCATTGTTTGTTCTATCCATCAATCTATCTGTTGTTTATTCGTTACATCCACCATTATCTTTTCTGCCCATCCATCCATCAATTTGTTCCATCAATCCAGTTGTTGTTTGTTCCATCTACTGTTGTTCTTTGTTTATTCATTGTTTATTCTATCCATCCATCCATGCGTTCATTATTCATTCCATCCATATAACCATCAATCCATCCATCTGTTGTTTTATTCCATCCACTTTTGTTCCATCCACCCACCCTTTAGTCATTCTGTTTTCCATCCATCAATCTGTTGTTCATTCATTACATCCACCATCATTTTTTCAGTCCATCCACCCATCCATCCATCCATCCATCCATCCATCCATCCATCTGTTGTTCATTCTATCCATCAATTGATCTATCTATCCACCAATTAGTTCCATCCATTCATCTGTTGTTTGTTCCATCCATGGTTGTTCTTTCTATCAATCAATTTCATCGTTTATTCTCTCTGTCCATCCATCAGTCAGTTGTTCATTCCATCCATCCATCTGTCCATCAATTTATCCATCTGCTGTTTATTTGTTCAATTCACATTTGTTCCATTCATCTGCCAACATCTGCTGTGGTCATTCTATTCATCAATTCATCCATTGTTGTTCTGTCCAATCATTCATCAATCCATTGTTCTTTCTATCTATCCATCCATACTTCAATTAGTTCTATCTATCCATCCATCTTTTGTTTACTCATTCCGTCCAGCTGTCCTTGATTCATTGTCCATTTTATCCATAAATCCTCCATTACATATTATGCTTTTAAATAAAAATAAAAAAACAAGATAAACATTCTGTCTGCCATTTTAAATGACATAATTATGTGAAACTGACTTAATTATCATCAGTTTTTAGAGCCATTTAGTTTCTGATGACCAAAGACTTGGGGAATAATATAATTTGGGAGTCTAAACTAATGTCTATGTCCACAGGATACAGAGCAGACATCATGACAACCAGGTACAGTATCTCTCATCATCCCCGTCTGACCTTCTTTAATGCCCTCTTTACATGCACTGTAAATCACGACGTTCTCTTGATATTTGTAAGGGCTTTCATGACCTTTCTGAATGCTAAATGCCTTGTTTCACTTGCATTTCTCTCTCTATTCTTCCACTCAGCCGTCGACGAAACTCTCACAGCAGAAACCAGGTAACAATGGTTTTGTTTTCACCTGTACCAATAAGCACGTTTCATTTTTTACAACTTTCATGACATTCATTTATGATTTTGGATATTTTTTTTAATCTGCACACAGGATTCTGGGAAAGCCATTCCTCTGATTGTAGAAAGCTGCATTCGCTTTATTAATCTATATGGTGAGAAGTGTGATGAGGAATGGTAATAATGAATTCATCACAGACATAAATGCATTAATATTGAAATTTCTTTCCTTCAGGTCTGCAACACCAGGGTATTTTCCGGGTTTCAGGGTCACAGGTGGAGGTCAATGACATCAAAAACTCTTTTGAACGAGGTTTGGGGACTCTATCTATGCATAACAGACTTTATTAAATAAAATAATTAAATTATACAATTATTATAATTAAATTATAAATTATATAATACAATTGTCTTGTATTGTATTATATTATGTGCCTAATAAATAGTAATTAAGTATTTACAGTGAATTCAACAGTTTTCTTTTGATTATTTAAGTAAACAAGCTGTAACATTTTGAATTTTAAACAAATGAAATGTATGGTTTATTGTAAAGAGTATACAATCACCGGCCACTTTATTAGGTACACCTGCTCGTTAACACAAATTTCTGAAGACCACACCGGGTGCCACTCCTTTTAGCTAAGAACAGGAACCTGAGACTACAATTTGCACAGGCTCACCAAATTTAGACAATAGAAGATTGGAAAAACGTTGCCTGGTCTGATGAGTCTCAATTTCTGCTGTGACATTGGGATGGTAGGGTCAGAATTTGGCGTCAACAACGTGAAAGCATGGATCCTTCCTCCCTTGTATCAACGGTTCAGGTTCATTTTCTTGGCACACTTTGGGCCCAATTGAGCATTGTGTCAATGCCACAGCCTACCTGAGTATTGTTGCTGACTATGTCTATCCCTTTATGACCACATTGTACCCATCTTCTGATGGCTACTTCCAGCAGGATAACGCGCCATGTCATAAAGCGCAAATCATCTCAGACTGGTTTCTTGAACATGACAAGGAGTTCACTGTACTCAAGTGGCATCCACAGTCACCAGAGCTCGATCCAATAGAACACCTTTGGGATGTGGTGGAACGAGAGATTCATATCATGGATGTGCAGCTGACAAATCTGCAGCAACTGTGTGATGCGATCATGTCAATATGGAGCAAAATCTCTGAGGAATATTTCAAGTACCTTGTTGAATCTATGCCATGAATGATTAAGGCAGTTCTGAAGGCAAAAGGGGGTACTAGTAAGGTGTACCTAAAAAGGGGGCCGTTGTGTGTATATTCCAGAGTTAAATTTAAAAACAATCCATTACCATGAATACACTCACCTCAGTGGTTGTTTTCCAGGTAATGATCCGCTGACTGATGAGGAGAACAATCATGACATTAACTCAGTGGCAGGCGTCCTAAAAATGTACTTCCGCAACCTGGACAATCCAATTTTCCCAAAGGAGAAGTTTAACGATCTGATCGCCTGTGTTCGTGAGTCTACCTTCATCATATATGTGTTCTCCACTAAATGTGAAGAAATAACTGAGTTAAACCTTTTGATTTTTCACTCAAAATATTAACCAAAAAACTTGCTTTCATTTAGAAAAAAAAAAAACATTGCAAACTCATCAAAGTGTTATATAACGGTGGACCATAATTATTGGCACCTCTATGAATTCCCATAAGGAAAACACAAAGCATAAAGTACTTCTTGTGTCTACCTGAGTTACTAGGAACAGAAAATTGTTCATCCATGACTTAATGCTGTACATATAAGGTAAAACAAACTCATTCATCACAGTCTGAAAGAACAAAGCTGTGATTTGCAGTAAAAGGTTGAGGTTCACCAAATGGCAAAAACACTGAAAATGCCCATTACATACAAGTAGGTCAATAATTTAGAAACTGCATTCAACTGTAAGTGTTATGAATCAGTCTGGATCTTGTCCAAATGGATACTCATCCCGAGGCCTCTAGAGATTGTGCAGTCCCATTGATGTGATCCAAGACCTATGAAGAAATGATGCCAAGGTATCCATAATCCTGGACCAGGTCGTATGCTGAGCAGATGCCGTGGCGGTCATGGAGGAGCGAAGAGCATGAGACTGATTTCTTGAAGACCCTGTGACAGACGAGTCTTCGAATTGATCCCGTAGGCCAGCCTAAACACCCGCTGGTGATCTACTTACACCTGCAGCTTCTCCACGATGGACATCCAGTGTTCTCCAGCCTCCGACTGCAGCTCTGCACAAGAAGTTTGGCAAGAGGAGAAATGGTCGTGCCCAAACTGAGTCTGGTTTTTCTCAAGGTTTTTTTTTTTTCTTCACTTTTGTCAATTGGTGAAGTTTTGTTCCTCGCCACTGGCTTGCTTGGTTTGGGACTTGTGGAGCTGCGCATCAATGGATTTGCTCTTCAGTGTTTGGACTTTCAGCAGTGAAAATTACACCACACTGAACTGAACTAATCTGAACTCTGAAAACTGTTTTAATTTACTAGAACTTCTATGTTAAGCTGCTTTGACACAATCTAAATTGTGAAAATTGTGTAAAAGCACTATAGAAATGAACTTTTTAGGACAATGGTACGGCCGGCTAAAAATCTCCAATTATTCAGTAGTAATAATTGGTGAAGTTAGCCAAAAACTACAATTCGACACGCATTAAAGCCTTTTTTTCACTAGTTATTTGCTCATTTACCAAGGGTGCCAATATTAATGACAGGCACTGTATGCATATGTGTGTATGAGGTATGATAAAGGAAGGAAAGGAAAGGTGTGTTTATTTGAGAAGCGTTCAGGAAAGGACAGGGTGTTAAGTATTTGGGTTTCCTGGGGAATTTGGACAGCTGGTGTCCTTTCATGTCTACTGGAGCACATGGGGCCTTTCTGAATGTGTGTATGTATGTGTTGATGTGTGTTAAACAGGAACTGAGAGTTTGTATGAGCGTGCCCTCTCCATCCGCAAGATCCTCACCACAATGCCACGGCCAACACTGGTGCTCATGCGATACCTGTTTGCATTCCTCAACCAGTGAGTATTCAACACATTCAGGATGCTGTTCAGATGAGGGACATATACTGTGTGTTTAAGTTGTGATGTATGTCGTAATAGTGTTTCCAGGTCTAATACTGTACTCATTTTAATTGAGATATCTCTGTTTAGTCATATCACACAATAATTATTACATTTATGTTAAATGCCATTTACAGTTACTACACAAAAATATATGAGGAGGTCAAGTGAATACGTTTATTCAATCGTGTTTTTTGCTCTTCATATGTTGAAACAAAACTAAGTCATTACAAATTCAGTATTTTTAGTCATTACTAAGTAAGTACAAAACTATCCATTACTGATAGATATCTACTTAATTTTTGTGTACACAGAAATATAGCAGCGACATGCTAATTATTACTATCAAAGTTACCGTTGTTAGAAATGTGGTAATTCCTGCTAACAATGCTAGAAAGCATGCTAATTCCATTTGACAAGATGCTACAAACATTCTAGCAACATTAACCTGTTAGAAACACAGCAGCCAGATGCTAAGCTATACTGAAAAATGTTAGCAATCAACACTCACAGTAAAGCATATTAACAACAAACCATTTTAAAAACATGTTAATTCAGCCAAACCTGTCAATGTGCTTTATTAGAGTAGCTAATCATGCTAACAGTGTGCTAACCCTGCTGAAAAATCCAGCTTAAACCAGCCTAAGCTGGTTGGCTGGTTTTAGCTGGTTGACCAGCCTGGTTTTAGAGGGGTTTTGGCCATTTCCAGGCTGGTTTCCAGCCATTTCCAGCCTGGTCTTAGCTGGTCAGACTGGAAAATGACCAGCTTAAACCAGCTAAAACCAACTTGACCAGCCTGGTTTAAGCTGGACATAGCTGGTTTTAGCTGGTCAACTCCCAGCCTGACCAGCTAAGACCAGGCTGGAAATGGCCAAAACCCCTCTAAAACCAGGCTGGTCTACCAGCTAAAACCAGCCTAAGCTGGTTGGCTGGTTTTAGCTGGTCGACCAGGATTTTTCAGCAGGGAAAACATTTTAACTTGCTAAAACATTAGAGACATGTAAACAGTAAGCTAGCATTCGAAAACTTTTAAGCAGTAAATACAAGCTACATCCATTCAAGACTGTCAGACCTTTCTTCATCTGTCTTGCATCTAGCCTAGGTAACAAAATGCTAACAAATCATGTTTATAAGTGCTAGCAGAATATTAATTCTTGTTAGCAGAATGTGACCATTGTTAAATATAATGTCTAAAACATGTTAAATAATGCTAACAATATGGTAACCAAAAAAACATAGCATGTTAACTTCCCTGCTGAAAAATACAGCTTAAACCAGCCTATGCTGGTTGGCTGGTTTTAGCTGGTCAACCAGCCTGGTTTTAGAGGGGTTTTGGCCATTTCCAGCCTGGTCTTAGCTGGTTAGGCTGGAAAATGACCAGCTTAAACCAGCTAAAACCAGCTTGACCAGCCTGGTTTAAGCTGGACAAAGCTGGTTTTGGCTGGTCAAGCTTGTTTTAGCTGGTCAGGCTGGGAGTTGACCAGCTAAAACAAGCTTGACCAGCCAAAACCAGCTTTGTCCAGCTTAAACCAGGCTGGTCAAGCTGGTTTTAGCTGGTTTAAGCTGGTCATTTTCCAGCCTAACCAGCTAAGACCAGGCTGGAAATGGCCAAAACCCCTCTAAAACCAGGCTGGTCGACCAGCTAAAACCAGCCAACCAGCTCAGGCTGGTTTAAGCTGTTCTTTTCAACAGGGTTGCTAAAACATTAGAGACATGTAAACAGTAAGCTAGCATTCAAACTATCAAGCAGTAAATACAAGCTACATCCATTCAAGACTGTCAGACCTTTCTTTATTTATCTTGCATCTAGCTAGGTAACAAAATCCTAACAACAGTAAATCATTTTTATAAGTGCTAGCAGATTATGAATTCTTGTTAGCAGAATGTGACCATTGTTAAATCACGTTAACAGTAATGTCTAACACATGTTAAATAATGCTAACAATGTGGTAACCAAACAAAACTTAACATGTTAACTTGCTAAAAGATTAGAGACACGTAAACAGTAAGCTAGCATTCGAAAACATGCTAACAGATGCTAATGTATTTCTCTCTTTCCATCACAAGACAGATAAAACGGCTCTAATTTTTTAATAAGTCTTCAAATATCCTCACAGGTATGTTTTGAAACTACACCGTGTTCATCAATATTAGTACTCGCACATGAATACAATTCACTCAGCCTCAAAGCTCAAGTGTCTCATTGAATAAGAGAAATGCGGCTAAACTAGGCATCTATTTTCACACCGGAAATTAAATCCTCTCCACCTCTGTGCGGTGAGAGGCAGACAGAGGGAGGTGTTGCTGAAGGTGCAAAGAGAAAAGGTGCGATGTGGAATTTATGACTCACATGCACACAAATAACAGGCTTATGATTGAGAATGCATAATTAAAGCTGGGAATTTCAGCCAATGCATCTTGGGTTTATTTTCCCCATCACAGTCTGTCCCAGTACAGCGACGAGAACATGATGGACCCTGGAAACCTGGCCATTTGCTTTGGGCCCACTTTAATGCCCACTCCGGACCTCCTGGACCAGGTTTCCTGTCAGGCCCATGTCAACGAGATAGTCAAAACCATCATCATCCACCATGAAACCATCTTCCCTGACACCAAAGAGCTTGAGGGACCCGTCTATGAGAAGTGCATGAGCAACACTGAGTACTGGTGAGGCTCATGTTCAAGTTTGTGTGGTTTAAAGGGTGTTTGATTGTAATTAATAATTGATTGGTGTCATTTGTGGTTAAAGTGAAAGTCCCTACAGTGAACCTGGAGCTTTTGAGGAGGGGGAGCAGGATGGAGGGACGGAAACACAGACGAGTGAGGAGGGTAATTAGCATCAGCGCATATAATCACCTATTATTATCACTGATCTACTTTTTAAGCTGCTGCTTTTACAATTTTTTAACACGTGTCCATTTCCACATTTCCTCCACATTTAAGGTACAACTATAAAACCTTAGATCAGTGTTTCTCAACCACGTTCCTGGAGGACCACCAACACTGCATGTTTTGGATGTCTCCTTTGACTGTCACACCCATTACAGGTCTTTCAGTCTCGGCTAACGAGCTGATGATCTGAATCAGGTGTGTTTGGTTAAGGAGACATGGAAAATGTGCAGAGCTGGTGGTCCTCCAGGAACGTGGTTGAGAAACACTGCCTTAGATAATCAAACAGATAATAAAAGCTACCAGAAATGCTATTGACTTTTAATTGAAAACGTTCAAGCAGTAAATATTAGCTACATCCATTCATGACTATCAGACTTTTATTTATCTTTCTTGCAACTAGCCAAGGTAACAAAATGCTAACAACACGGTAACACATGTTTATTAGTGCTTGCAAATTGTTAATTCACGTTAGCAGTATGTGAATATTGTTAAATCACGTTAACAATAATGTTTAAAACATGTTAATAATGCTAACAATGTGGTAACTAAAAAACTGTTAGCAAATTTGTTAACTTTGCCATTGTTAACCATGCTAGAAACATAGTATCAGCATGCTGATTATCACTAATTATGTTAACCATGTTAGAAATGTGGTAATTCATGCTAACATTGACAAACATGGAAGATAACATGCTAATTCCTGTTGACAAAATGCTAGACATTCCAATGACATTAACCTGTTGGAAACACAACAGCAACATGCTAATTCATGCTAAAACATGTTAACATGCAAGTTTATTCAATCAATATACTGTACACAAAAAAACATGCTATAAAAAGTTTTTAAAAACAGGTTACTTCAGTTAAATTGTTAACCACATTGTGTAAAACATGTTTATTAATGCTAGCAATGTGGTAACCAAAAAACTTAACGTATGTTAACAAAATTGTTAACTTTGTCAATGTTAACCATGCTAGAAACATGGTACCAGCATGCTGATTATCACTAATTTTGCTAACATTGTCAAACATGGAAGATAACATGTTAATTCCTGTTGACAAAATGCTACAGACATTATAGCAACATTAACCTGTTTGAAACACAATAGCAACATGCTAATTCATGCTGAAACATGTTAACATGCCAGTTCATTCAATCAATATACTGTACACGACAAAACATGCTGAAATAAAAGTTTTTAAAAACAAGTAATAAAGCCAAATGTGTCAATATTTACAATATTTACTAATTACATTATGCTAACAGTGTGCTAAAACATGCTAGAAACCTGTTATTAACTTGCTAAAATGTTAAAAACATGTGAACTGAATGCTAGCAGTGTGTTAGCATTTTAAAACACTTACTAAAACAAGGTAGCAATGAATTAAAACATTATAAAATATGCAAGAAACATGCTTGTGTTTTCAGTGCGTTTCATGCTTGTGTGTTAAATAATCTAAAACATGACTGAACATACTAGAAATGTGCTAAAACATGCTAACAATAGGTTATTTTTTTGGTTTGAGCTATTTTTCATGTTTAGGCTAGACTTTCTCAAGCCGCCATCATATTTTCTCTACAAACTTCGTAGCTTTTTCTTATTCACTTCAAGAGAAATGCTGACTGTCTGTGTGTTTCAGAGGGTGAGCCTGTGGAGGCGATTGCCAAGTTTGATTATGTGGGCCGTTCGGGACGGGAGCTCACCTTTAAGAAAGGCTCCACTCTGCTGCTCTTCCAGAGGGCATCTGAAGACTGGTGGGAGGGACGACACAACGGCACTGATGGACTCATTCCTCACCAATACGTCACGCTGCAGGAGTGAGTCCACACACGTTATCATATTGTACATTTATTATTTTATATTCACATATAACATCACTTATAAAAAAAAATTGCTTAGTCTCCACCAAAATTCCAGATTTAGATATAGGTGTACTGTAAATTTAATATAAAAATGGTGTCTTTTACACAATGTGATACTTTTTAATTATATATATCCCACTGTTTCTCATTGAAAAATGCAAAAATATAATGTTATTGCGTTTAAATATATATATATATATATATATATATATATATATATATATATATATATATATATATATATATATATATATATATATATATATATTATTATTATTATTTTTTTTTTTTTCATATAGTATTTTAGTTGTTATTAATTCCAGGTTAATGTTACTGATTTATTTTCCTTATTTCTGATGACACTGATGAGGTAATACCGATTTTATTTATCTATGTAGTTACAATGTAATTATTGTTGTTTTTTAATTTTGTACAGAATTTAGTCCTATTTGTGCGCCAGATTTGCTAACTGAATTTCATAATAGAACTACACATATTTTTAGCCAAATGAATAGTCTGATGTTGATATTTTAGGGATGAGGCCATGTCAGACACTCTGAGCCAGAAAACCGACAGTGAGGCCAGCACTACTCCTTCAGATGAAGTGAGCTCCAGACGCTCGCTGACATCTCCTACTGAACCCAGAATACCTGAGACCTTCATCAGCCGGTAAAAACACACACAGACAAATAAAAATACTCATAAACACCCACACACACATAGCAAATGCCATTTTATTAGGAAGTGACAGTTTTTGTAATTGTTTCATGTTATTCCAGTTTTGTACATAAATCAATAAATTTGCATCTGACTCCAATGTCTGACTCCCATTTGAACTTGTAAGGTTTTAATCCTGGTCTTACTGGTCATTTTTGCTTGTTTTGTTGTTTCTGGAGTGCTAGAATTGCATGTAAAAAGCTGTAGCTCATTTGCATTTAATGGGACACTCACAAAAACAAACTGTTTATTTTTTCTGGAGTGCTCGAATTGCATGTAAAAGCTCCACCCTCTTCTAGAAAAGCAGTAGCTAATTTGCATTTAATGGAACACACACAAAAACATATTGTTGAGTTTATCTGGAGCGTTAGAGTTGCGTGTAAAGGCTCCGCCCTCTTCTGAAAAACAGTAGCTCATTTGCATTTAATGGAACACACACAGAAACATATTGTTGAGTTTATCTGGAGTGTTAGAGTTGCGTGTAACAGTTCCAACCTCTAGTGGAAAGCAGTAGCTCATTTGCATTTAAAGGGACACGCACAAAAACTTGATTTTTAGACCCAACTAAAACAGTTCATTTGACAAGCTACCATAAATGATCTGTAATTGACTTTTTCACCACCTCTCTCCTCTGTTCAGACACCGGAAGCGGACTGAAGCCCTCCTGCGACGCGTCCCGGGACGTCTGAGCGATAATCACTGCCATGGGAATGGCCTGGAACGCAGTTCTCCTCCGGTAACGGTGACTGTAACGGGTCATTTCAGCCCGCGGGAGCTGCTGCGGGGGAACAGCTGTGCGCTGGACAGTCCTGAGCACCACAGACGCACCGGACTAAATGGTTCCTCTAATGGGAACATCACCTCCAGCATCAGCCGACACGAGTCCCTGCGCAGAGAGCGAGAGAGTCCACCGATACGCCAGTCTCCATCTGCTCTGCACTGCGGGTTACCCATTCAACGCTCTCAGACGCTCAACCCGCACACCATGGCACAGGTAGTGTGTGTTCAAAAGCTGACATCAAAATGGGTGTTTCAGTCTCAAAATTAGAAGGAAAATATATTTTTCTTATTGAACTTGAAAGCTTTGAGTAGGACAGTTCAGATTCATTACATTTAACGATTCAATCACAATCATTTTCACTGAAATTCTAATTTAAATAATTATTTAGTCATAAAGGTATTAAATACATAATCTTGAATGCCCTTATAATTTTGTTAAAAATTATAAAAATATTTGATTTAATATAAATAAAAATACTGAATTGACATTTAACCCGCATACCATGGCACAGGTTTGTTTCAAAAGCTGACACCAAAATGGATGTTTCAGTTTCAGACTAAATTAAAAATGAATTAACCATACTGTCAATTCTAAAATATATTTTTATTACAGTTATAATGTGATAAACATCATATTAAATATTGTTATTGTATATTTAATCCATTTTAGTAATATGTCTTTCTTTTTTTACATTTTTTAATTTATAAAATTATTATTTGACTGATTACTAATGACGTGAGAACGGAGGAATTTTACAGAGCAAAGAAATGTTCACAGTATGTCTGATAGTATTTTTTCTTCTGGAGAAAGTCTTATTTGTTTTATTTCGGCTAGAATAAAATTATTTTTATTTTTTAAAAGCCATTTTAAGGTCAATTATTAGCCCCTTTAAGCTATATATTTTTTCAGTAGTCTACAGAACAAACCATCATTATACAATAACTTGCCTAATGACCCTAACCTGCCTAGTTAACCTAATTAACCTAGTTAAGCCTTTAAATGTCACTTTAAGCTGTATAGAAGTGTCTTAAAAAATATCTAGTAAAATATTATTTACTGTCATCATGGCAAAGATAAAATAAATCAGTTACTAGTTACAATTTATAGATTCTAGTTATATAATAAAATAAAATAAATAATAATAATAAAAAAAAATATATATATATATATATATATATGTGGGTGTGTTTGTGTGTGATCAAGTTATATTTGACTTGTTTTTTGAAAAATATCTTTAATAAAATGAGTTTTTTTAATTATCCCGCAATACTTGGGATGTCTAAATAAAACCTTATTGATTCCAATATTTATGTAGTGACAGTATTATCAATTTATGGATTTGAATTATGTATTAGGTTTATGTATTTAAGTTTATTTGGTTCACCCAAATCCACACTCGGTTACAGTGTAATCAGGGTGCGAATTATACATTGACGATCGGGGGTGTCAACTTTTTCTGTAATGTTAGATTGTGTAATACATGCTTCAGTAAATTAAATATATGTAGTTTTTTGTTATATTTAAATTTATTAATAAAACATGTTGAATTTTCAGTGTTTTGAGGGATATTTAGTGTATTCTGACCAACAGTAATCTCCGATTCATTATTTCAGAGGTTGCTGTAGGTCAAAGTTCAAACTAAGTGTTTAATTTGACTTTAATTTTAGGCTTTATATTGGATATTGGTCCTCTAGATCTGCCGGCTTCAGACTGCTGAATAATGTTTTTTCTGAGACTGATAGGCGCGATTAAGCATTCACAGTGGTATGAACCGTTATAGGAGTGGTCAAATGTGTTGCATGCATTTTATTATATAAACTATTATTATTATTATTGATGATACAGATCAGAGAAAACTATTTCTCATTATTAAAGAGCCGACCCCCCCATACAACTTGTTTTGATGTCCTTTAGGGTGGATTATAGGGGGGTCAAACCCTCTGTAATTTGCACTCTGAGTGTAATCCTCAGAATGTTAGTAATACCCATACTGTTGACTCTCTATCGCTTTCTCTCCAGGACATCGAGGAGACCATGAGTCTGGCCCTGAACGAGCTGCGTGAGCTGGAAAGGCAGAATGGCAAAACCGCAGCTCCTGACCTAGTGCTGGACACCCTGGAGCAGGTGAAAAGCAGCCCATCCTGCCCATCTGGCTCCACACCATCCAGCCTGTCCAGTCCGTCCGACTCCCCGAGCCCCCTAAGCCCCATCAGCCCCCTCCCTCCTCTCCCCCCGCTCCCCGGCCCTTCATCCCGCCGCACAAATGATCTAGTGGCCACCTTCAAACCCATCGCCTCGCCCCGTATGGGTGTAACCCTCCGTCCACCAGCTTTACGCCCCAAACCGCCCATTCTCCCCAAGGCCAACCCTCCGCCTTCCCAGCAGCCCCAAAATCCAGACAAATCCGGCACTATGTAAAAACCAATGGGTCCAACTGAGGGAAACAGGGTTTCAGACTTGAAGACTTGCTTGAAGAACGCAAAACAGGGTGTTAATCTCTTAATAATGACATGATTGTACGGCCGATAGCTAGTTGAGCGGTCTGATAGCGTTTAGTCTACGATATTATATCCATTAATGTGTTGTCAGGGTGGTGTGCGTGCGTGTGTGTGTGTATTCTCAAAGTGAATAGGACTTTAATGTGTCTGTGTGTAGATACTTTTACGAGGAACACATTCAGAGACCGCGACATTCAGAGAGACTGCCTGTACAGGAAGTACCATCGTCTTTTTTTGGGATACAGTTCGAGTCGGTGCAATGTGCTTTGATTTGTTAGGCCTTACTTACTACCACACGAGGGATGTAGAGAATCTTATAAGTTGCTGCTGCTTTCTTTGATTGGAGTTACAGGACTAATGGTGCCTCTTGGGAAAAGGGTATTTTCACTTGTTTGTTTGGAAAGTTGAGGGGAATGTAATATTTTTAGTATTATTTTGGGTTTTTCCAGCCATGCACCTAGCCTTTCCTACGAGGAATGAAGAACACAGAATGTATTTCATGAATGTTACACTTATTTTTCCCTGTCGTCACTCGAAAAACACCACGCTGAGCCTTGATCACCAGATAAACCTCCCCCTTTACCGTGGAAACCAAACCCTGAAGCCTGATTGGACGACGTGGGAGGGACGGAACTGACCGCACACGTGAACTAAGCTTTAATGAAACATCGTGGTGAAAACACAAGAGATTCATAAATGGGGAGGATTATGACCGGTTTGTGGAAAACATGCAAGGCCACGCCCCTCCCTCAGGTCTTTCCAGTATAATTTCCACTGCTGCTTCACTGATGGACAATAATGGTGTTCGATTCTTTATTATTGTTATTATTATTTCTTTTGTAACGTCCCCTGTGCTTCCAGTGTATGTGTGTTTGTATGAAATTGTCAACGGCAGACTCTTTGGAGCACACTAACCAAACATGGCTCTCTTGTGTGTGTGTGTGTGAGCGTGTGTATGTGGGGGGTTTTGCATGATGAAGTGCGGTTAAAGTAGTGCAGAGTACTAGCTGATGGATAATTCATGCTCGTACAAGACAACTTAAGTGTTTGAGTGAGTGCAAGAGAGTTAGAAAGAGTGCTCTGCACTTGTAGACAAGATAGTGTGTGTGTGTGTATGGGTGTGTGTGTGTGTAAATATGCATGAAGGTGAGTTGTTTTATGACCAAACTGCCTTGGTTCATTTTTTTTTATACACTAACAATGATTTTTTTTTATTTTGGACTGCTGCTCTTTTGGTTTTCTACCTGTATTTTTTACTTACTGTATAGGAAGCTTCATTTCTTACTGGTGCTCTTTCATATGACTACGTCTGCTTATTGTATCTGACGCCCACCCTTTGTCCCTTTTTACATATATAGGTAATCACAACCCCACACACACACTAACACACACACATACTGTGTTCACATGAAAGTGCCTTTCAGGATGCATGTTGAATGCAGGAGCCTGGTCTGCCAAGGGTGTGTGCTCCCGTCGCTCTCTGAAGAGTCGTTCCCCAAATTAAATAATATTATTAATGATGATAATAATAATAATAATAACCCTAGAGCTCTTTCCAGATATTTAACAACCCGAACGAATAATAAATATGTACATTTAATCCATTGTGATGTCGCACTTTCATGTATAGGACTGTATTGGCATGTAGCATTAAATCATGTTCCAGTGCATTTTAAAATGTGTCGAAACTGAATGTCTTTGAAATAAAGGAAAGTTGATATGTCTCGAAAAACAGCTATTGACCTTTTGTTTTACTACACATAAACAAAACGCATGGTTATTGTCGTCATTTGTAAGTAACCGCATGGTTTTTCTATACCAACCACACTTTAACCATGGTGTTTTGTAGTAAAGCTGTTATGCAGAAATAATTATCAACGTAGTATCATAGTGTCAAATATAGTTATCTATTTGTAAATATAATAAACTTTCCTATGCATTAATAGCCTAATTCTTGCATTAATAGTTTAATTCTGTTGTTAACTAATTACATAAACTTATGCTGATGTGTTTATCCTCATATAACCTTGCTTCATAACAGCTGTGGCTTCGTGTGACTGATAACCGAGAAGTTAAATTCCAAGAACTTGTTATCAGCAAAATGTTACAACTCTTTCTTTTAGGCTGCGCTGCTTTCTCCATCTAGCAGGAATGTGGGACTGACCGATCCATGAACCTGGGGGACTAGGGGAAAGTCCAACCAATCTCAATGTAATTAATTTGCGTGACCTCATCTGTCAACCTGATGCCGTTAAATAGACAGCTGGTGCAAACATATCCATGTGTCTATACTTCCCTGACTGCTGTTTTCTCATTGTAATCTTGTTTATTTTGTTTTTGAGAGGAATGAGCGCAGCACATATTTACATGTTCATCTAAACATCCCTCTCAGCAGTGTGGACAGCATCTGGACTGTACTGTATTGCTGCAAAGGTATTTCCAACTTCTTTTTACTTCTAAGCAAAGAAAGACTGTATCGTGTCATAGAAGTCTTGTTGGCTATATTAGTTAGCACAAGCATGATTTTAGCCGAGTTTCCATCGAAACATGAAGCAAATCTTTTTTAAGGTCGCAAAATGCGAATTTGGTCGATTTTTATCACGTTGTTAGAGTGGATGACTGTGGTATTGGTAACCTGGCAACCAACAGTAAACAAGCCAAACATAATGGAGTCACGTTAGTGGAATGTTCAGTACGTCAGAGTTGATTCAACAAATGCATTTCCATCTCTCAATATTCGCATCAATCCTTTTTTCTTGCAAGCCCAAAACCACCTCAAGCAAGCATAACATTTTCTTTTTGGTAATTAAGGGGTTTTATTTGAAATTAGTCATTTTCATTACTCTTTTCTCATGCGATACTTCAAAATGTGCATTAACACAGGGTGATGGAAACCCAGCTAGTGTGCCAATCATTTAAAACTGAAAGTAGTTATTAAATCTAGCGCAAATTTGCTAAATTAGCAACATCGGGCATGAGCAGTAGTTTGCTGGCTGCAGTTCATTTTATGGCCACAGGTGTCACTAGAAACAACAATTTCTGAAGTCAAGTCAAGTTGGCTTTATTCTCATTTCAACAATATACAGTGCAGTACACAGTAAAACGAAACAATGTTCCTCCAGGACCAAGGTGTTACATCAAACAACATGAATTGACAACATAACACAGGACTGTGTATTTCATTCTTCTATTTCATTAGAAGAATAAAATAAGATAAACTAAAATAAAAATAAATAAGAATAAGAGCGCAACTCATTCATTCATTTTCTTCCGCTTTTCTGGGGCCGGGTCACAGGGGCAGCAGTCTCAGGAGAGAGCTCCAGACTTCCCTCTCCCCAGACACTTTCTCCAAGGGGATCTTGAGGTGTTCCCAGACCAGCCGAGAGACATAGTACTTCCAGCATGTCCTGGGTCTTCCCCCAGGCCTCCTCCTGGTGGGACATGCCTGGAACCCCTCCCTAGGTAGGCGTCCCTTGGAACCCCTCCCTGGAGGCATCTGAAACGAATGCCCGAACCACCTCAGCTGACTTCTCTTGATGTGGAGGAGCAGCACCTCTACTCCGAGCTCCTCCCGGATGACAGAGCTCCTCACCCTCCATTTTGGCCGCTTGTATCCAAGATCTTGTCCTTTCGGTCTTGACCCAAAGCTCATGACCATAGGTGAGAGTAGGAAGGTAGATTGTCCGGTAAATCCAGATCTTTGTCTTCTGTCTCAGCTCCTTAACCACAACAGACCGGTACATCGACCGCATTACTGCTGCAGCTGCACCTATCCACCTGTCAATCTCACGTTCCATCCTTCCCTCACTCGTGAACAAAACGTGTAGTAATAAAAAATTATTTCTGAATTTACAGCACTTAGTAAATACTAATAAAATAACATTAGACACACAAGCATCATTATTCCCGAAATGGTATACTAATATGATTTTCCATAGAATACAAATGATTGTAACAACATGAATGCTCTGATTTCAGGCATGCTGTACACATGTAGGAAGATTCGAGGATGCCTTTTGGCTGACAGTGGAGGTTACAGTTTCCAACTTTAAGCAAGGAATCATCTCCCATCATGCAGCTAAACTTGGCCAACACTAAAATGGAGGTAAAATAATAGAGTTTAGATGTACAGTAGGGCCCAAAAAGTCCAAGTAAAATTGGTAATTTGCGTTAATATGATATAGTACCATTTCTTCTCTCAAATGTTGAATTGAAATGAAACGGTGTCGATTAATAATGTAGTGCTTGGTTTGTCCACACTTGCTTTTATTGCATTGACTTTGTGTTATTGAGCTTAAAGTTGTTTGATTGTACTTCTATGAATAGTGTCTTATTGCTGAATCTGAAATATTTCTCCAGACTTTCTGTGGTCAGATTTTGACCCCACTGTGGTTTTAGAGGTACAGATAGGACCTTGTGTTATGGGTATAAAGCTATGAATGTTTAATGTTTTGATTTATATTAATCTTCATCCATTTTTCAAATGAAAGACGGTACATCTCTCTGCTGTCCTTCAGTACAGACATCCGCTCTCATATGTACAGCTGTGACCTTACCATTTTATTGAGCTGCGGTGAACCATGACAAGAAAATAATTAAAACAACCAAATCCTTGTACAGTATTTATATTTGAGAAAGCATTGAAATCGTGCGTTAAATTACCATGAAGGTCAGGGATTTTTTAACATGTTATAATCAACCATTCTTAGTTGAAGAAAAGGATCATCTACATCTTTTAAAGCAGCGGTGTCAAGCTCAGCCCTGCACAGTTTAGTTCCAACCCTGCTTCAACACATTTAACTGTAGGTTTCAAACAAGCCTACTACTCTGTAGGTACCGCTTTTGAGTTTGAATTTACTACTCGGCCGTTAGAAAAATACGTTCGGGACCAGGGGGGATCAAGTCAGAGCACTCACTCTGGTCCCCCGGGCTTTGTGCTGGTTGGGGAAATTCCAAATTGAACCAATACAAACCATTACAATTGGCTTAAGATTGGCCAGCAAAATTCGGGACATTGCAACCTGCAGAGCCTGCAGAAAAAACAAAAACAAAACAAGTATGTTCTATACAGTATGTAGAGTAGTATGAATGGAACTCGGACGTACTGCATCCGCCATTTTGTCATTATCACGTGACCTACCCGCATCAGTTGCATCGCTTCACTCCCATTCATGAATTCTCTTGTGGTGCACCATGTGTTTAATTGCACCGCATTCACACAGGGCGTAAGCTTCAACGCTTCCCATTCACTTTCAAAGGGTGGCGTCAGGCATTGTGGATCAGTCGGCGCCGCTTCAGTGGCGTTGCTCGCTGCAGAAGCTGGGGCTTTCTCAACTTTTCAAGTGCCGACGGAAGCGTCAGCCAATCAGATCGCTTTATACAAATACAGCAGCTCAGACAGTAGCCGATTGCTGACTAATTTCATTGGCTGACGCTGCTATGACGATCATGTCAGCTCCAGCTTCAGACACGCCCTCTGTCAAGCATTGACGCTGAAGCCCCGTGTGAAAGGGGCATTAGGGTTGGAGCAAAACTGTGCAGAGCTGCGGCACTCCAGAAACTGAGTTTGACACCCGTGTTTTAAAGTCTGTTTTTTGCTTATAATGAGCATCAAATCAGCATATTAAAATGAGTTCTGAAGGATCATATGACATTAAAGCCTGAAGTAATGATCGTTTAAATTCAGCTTTAAATCACAGGATCAAATTACAACAAAATGTAAAAAGGGGCATAATAGGTCCCCTTTAATATAAGATAACGTATGACATTTCAGCTCAAAATGCCCTGCAAATAATGTATTCTAACTGCTCCTTTTAAGCTTTGATCCTGATTGGGCTGTTTTGGTGACTGTCGCTTTAAATTCAAATTAGATTGTGCTCTTTTCAAAAAAGGGCGGAGCCATAAATGCCTATGTGCCAGCATAGTGGCAGATTCAAAAACAAGACTAATGTAGTATGCTAATGAGGAATAAATCATCACTAATGGGCGGGGCTTTGCCCCTCTGATGACATGTGCAAAGCGAGAATGTCAATCAAAGAGATTCTGCAGACGTGAAAATTAAAATAAAGTTATTTTGAATTGTTATAATATTTCACAATACTTTGATCAAGTAAACTTTAAAAAAGTATGAAACGTTTGTACTGACCCTGAATGCAATGTAAATATCTGAAATGAAATTATGAAGTCAATGCATTTTATTGAACGTTACTCAACTGCAAGCTTTATTTCAGAAGTGAACATATACACGACGCCAAAGCCAAAATATTAAAACCAAGAACTCAGTTATTAAAAGAAGTAGGAAAACGAACAATAAAAGGGAAAATTATCATTATTTGCAATAGGTCCCTTTCATATTCAACAAAGTCGAGTCCAATTGCTAAGAACGTACACAAGCTGAAAGAACCAATTTGTGTGTAATTAAAAAAAGAGAAATTCACAGCTGTGATCTTTGGTCTGAAAGTGTTTTGAAAGCTTTTGGACCTCTTTAGTAGTCATTCCAAAATAAAACGACAACACAGTGAATAAAAAGAACAACATCAACCAATATCAAGGCCAATGTCATTTTAAAACAAACTATACTTTGTCGGATATTGTTAACGTGAAGGAGCTCAGCCTTTGGATCCTGGTTTGAGTGTAGTAAAGGGTTTGGAGTTCCTGAGGGATCCTATCAGCTCCTGCAGGAAAGCCACGATGTGCGAGTCTCTCTCGGACTTCCTCCCGTCGAAAATCACCACGATGGTGAAGTGCGGTTCGGGACGAGCCAAGAAATATGTACTCTGGACTTTATCGTCGTAAAAGTGGACCACCTTATCCAGCGTGTTGAGCTCGGTGGAGCGATCGCTCATGATCATGATAACATTGGGCCAATGCGTAACTGGTCGTTCTCCACCAGGAAGTGACACGACAGCCGGAAACTGGTCTACACCTTTGGGAGCTTCACGGTACGATTGCGGATGGTGGTATCCGTGTCCCTGGAAGCTCTCGGAGCCACGGTTATCAAAGACTAGGGAGACATTCGAAGCGTCGTACTTGCGAATGAAGGCAGAGATCTTTCCAAAGTAATCGAGGGAGGTTCGAGCCGTTAGAGTTTTCATTTCAGACTGTAAAGTTTGCCGGCTGAGCGCCTCATGGAAGTAGAAGCTAAACTTTGCTAGGAGCGTCGCTTGAAGCCGCTGCAGCCACAGAAAGAGGTGTGGCGGCTGCACGGCCTTCTGGGATTGGCCTCCGAAGAGGTGTTTCCTGGTTTCCCGCTGCCGTTCAAACACTTGACCCCAAGCCTGAAGCTTGGAATGGGCACCATGTAGATTTAGCAGGGATGGAAGAAAATGCCATTCAGAGATCTGCGCTTGGCATCGCAGCAGCTGCGTCAGCACGTCCACCTCCACCTGGAAGCTGCTCTCTAGGCGGCTCAGGATTGGATGGTGGAATCTGAAAGGAGATAAATGGTTGGAATAGTGAGAAGGCCTCATGAAGGTGAAGTTCTTTTGTCCTTTGCTTAGATCAGGGGTTCTCAATCTCAGTGTCCTGCAGATTTTAGCTCCAACCCCAATCAGACACATCTGAAACTGTTATTCATTCATATTTAACCATAAATGAACATGGACAGGTACAGAACAATCTAGCAAATATTTATAGTTGAAATGTATAGAAATAAATTATATAAAATTATATGAAGAAACTCAGTTCTGCTATTGCTTAAAAATTGGAGTTGTGATATTGTACAACAAGAGTGTCCTCAGGGGCGGACTGGCCATAGGGAGCACCCGGACATTGCCCGGTGGCCTGACGGTCAATCTGGCCTGCCACCGTGAGTCTGGCCAGCCGCGCACCCCACATTACCTGATAGATTCAAAAGACCGAAGAGTCGTTAGATAGAGACAAGATGAATTAAATATCACGTTTAACAACGATAGTGTGACGCCATCCAGCGGTACATCCTTGATAAACTGTCCGACGTTCATTGCTCTCTTGAGATTTGTGCTCAAAGCACCCGCTGACTGCTGGAGCTCAGACATGCGCATATGCTGCAGCGCATGACAGAGTGTGTGTGTTTGTGTGCGTGTGGTCATGTGATGTGCATTTTCAGTGGTATAGTGTAGAAGGAGGTAGATGAAACGCCAGTGTGGACGTGGATCGTTTTAGTTCTAAAATGCCATTTTAAAACTAAGACGTATTAGTGTAAATAGGGCTGTGTGTATTTTTCGCAAGTGGGTTGCTGCTGCAATGGGGGCGTGGAGGAGGATCGCAATGCCGGCTCAGCATCGTGATGTCTATCGGCCCTCAGTGATGGACGATGGCATCATCTATTGACCCAACCTTATTAACAACATATATCGTTATTGCTCAATATGGAAAATAATTATCGAGATTGCATTTCTGCCATATCGCCCAGCCCTAGGCAATGTTTTTATTTTTTTAACGGGGGGAGCGGTTTGCTTTATGGGTAAAGATCAACACCCAAAAAATACTCAAGCATTTATCCAAATTACTCTTTTACAAGGACGTTTCTCACACACACACACAAAAAAAGACATAAATAATGTCAGAATAATAATTTTCAGTTTAAATACAGAAGTGTTTCTGATATTCTTGGTCATTAAAAAACTATTTAACTATAGTTATATAAAAAACAATTGAACTATATAGTTCAACTAAAGTCATACTCCTGTATTTCATATGGCATTATATATAGCAGAGAATATGGCAGTTCAGTTCTACATGAAATGGAATTTCTATATCAAGGAGACAATGTAAGATGGTGGAGGATTGTCAGCATCTCTGTAATCCTGCAATCTGTGTGTCCTGTTTGCTGCGCCAGCCTGTTCTCTTTGCTCATTAGCACTGGAGAAAGTCATGAATACTGCAGGGCGGCATAGAGCTCATTACATCTCCTGCGTTCAGCAGCAGCGTGAAAAATTCTTCACCCCTGACTGATCATTAATTACATGTCTTAGCTGGCAGCCGGAAAAAAAGAGAGAGAGCATGAGGAAATGACAAAGAGAGAAAGAAAAGTCAGCTTCTTCAGGAGAAAAAATGGCTGACGGAACAATGCTTTCTGTTGCAGTTGAAGACATGTGACCACAGCATCAATGCTGAAAGATTGGGGCGGGATTTAAATGTTTGGCCAGCCAATGGAAGGTAAGGAGTGTTAAGGAAACCTGTTTGGAAATAATCAATATTGCAGAAAAACTCAAGGTCATGCTCTGATGTCTCATTGCTGGTCTGAATCTCTGCTGATTAATTGATCTGATAACATTTGTGAGATCTTGTCTTCTCCTTCAGCAATGACTGTCAATGTTATTTCAGTCCTCGAGCACTAACTGTTGGCAAACTCTTGTGTTTTCAGCACAATAAATGAGCTGATGTATGATTTATTTTGACAGCATTTGTTAAATGCAATACTGCATTACTGTAGATATATCTGAACCCTTCAAATGAATGCATTAGTGTTGTCTGAATTATTAGTCATTTCACTTTTTTTTCATTTTCTGCCAGTTTGATTTTCCATTGGTTTTGCAGAAGTGTGTGTTATAGCCATTTCTGGTAACACTTTATAATAACTACACACTATCAATCATTTACTAAGCATTAGCATCTAGTGAATTCTTTATCTGTTAATCATTAACTCTACATTAATAAGCGTTAGTAAGCAGTTTATAACTGCAGCTACAAATCATCTATTCTTGACTTACAACCACATTTAGAATGTGCTTAATAATTGTACTTTCATACTTTGTTAATGATTTACTTTTCATTACTAAATTAAGAATTGCATTATTAACAAACCATTTGTATTTTAGAGTAGTCGATGGTTTTTAAGATCATTCAGAATGAGTTAGTAAATGATTAATAAACTATTGAAATCAACGTTTATATATCTTATTATTCAGGGATAAATTAATGGTTAATTTGTATGTTAATAAATGCTTTTTCCCCTCAACTTCATGCAGTTTTGTGACCTAATCTAAAGTGAGGACTGTTTATGCTTTATAAATCCCTTATAAATGACAATTAAAGGCTCAGTATGAACAATAATCATTGCAATCTTCAATCTAAAAAATAAAATGACTGTAAAGTTTAAACATTGCTGAATAACAGGAGTGTCAAAATACGACATAAAATTTGATAAAACAACAATATAACAATATAATAAGATGCAATGTTTAAACTGTACAGTAATTTTATTTTAGATAAGGTTGCAAAGAATATATATTTTTTAAATACAATTTTATTTGTGTATCTTGAAACAAATAGAAATAAATAATGTCGTTTATGTTCTTTTTTCCTGTTTAGAATATAACTGAGCCTTAAATTGTCATTTATAAGGGATTTATAAAGCATGAATAGTCCTCACTTTAGATTAGGTCACAAAACTGGATGAAATAGAGTTAATAAAGCATTTATTAACATGCAAATTAACTATTAATAAATGCCTGAATAATAAGATTTATAAATGCTAATTTTAATAGTTTAATAATCATTTACTAACTCATTCTGAATGATATTAAAAAAACACCAACTATGCTTAAATAACTGGTTTGTAAATAATGCAATGCTTAATTTAGTAATGAAAAATAAATCATTAACAAAGTATGAAAGTACAAGTATTAAGCACATTATAAATGTGGTTGTAAGTCAAGAATAGATGATTTGTAGCTGCAGTTATAAACTGCTTACTAACTTCTGTTAATGTAGAGTTAATGATTAACAGATAATGAATTCACTATATGCTAATCATTAATAAATGGTTAATAGTGTGTAGTTATTATAAAGTGTTACCCTATTTCTTTATATAAGTTGAAGTCAGAATTATTAAACCACCTAAATTAGCACCCCCCCCCCACCCCTATTCTTTAATTTTTACCCCCAATTTATGTTTAACAGAGAGATGTTTTTTATATTATAGTATAATTTATAATTATAATATTCCTGTGCTGTCATATTGTATTAATTTACTTCAAATAAGTCTGAAATAATCTTGAAAAATCTCTTTTCGATAGATATTACCTTATAACTGTGCATATAAAATGATATAAATGATAATAAGTGTGTACATAAATGACAATGATCTTCAACAAGGTAAGCCAAAGCTCTCTCTGGTGGTATAATTAATACAAAACAACATCTGAGACACTCCCAAAACACACCACATGATGTTCATAATCTCATAGTTGATTAATACTTCTTTCTTGCAGCAGGTCAACAGGCGGTCTCTCACCTGGAGCTGTATTTCTGCAGGATGCTGTCCAGCGCGCCCACCAGCTCCTCTGAGTTGACCGTCTTCTGGCTGCCCAGAGTGTGCATCTTCTCGTAGAAGTCTGCGATCTCCATGCGGGCCTGCGTGAAGTGGCACAGCTGCTCGGACAGGTGCGGCAGCAGCTCCTCCAGGTTGGGAGTGGATCCTCCGTGTACGTGGCGGCCCATGGACACCACCTTCTTCAGCTCGTTGTGCAGAGATGTGTAGATGGTCCTGATGGAGTCCTTACGGCTGAAGAAGGACTGACCACCTGCGTGACACACAGAGACATCAGTGATGATCAGAAATACAGTTCAGTGTTTGGTCTCTGGTATTAGGCCAATCACTGAACTTACAGATGGAGATGCATTATGTATGGCCACATGGCGCCATCTACATTATTTCAATTATACTAATGTCATATTAATTTAGTTAATATTTTGTTGAAATTACTGGTTTGTAGCATATTCAAAGCCACATTAGCATGGAATCAGCATTATAGTAATATTGTAGTTTATTCCACATAAAAATGAGGTAGATGCATGGTATTACTCTGGTATATAATTGTAACATTTCACTGAAAGACTGACATAATTAAAAAGGTAATTCCAAGCTTTTGTGTTACATAGATACTCTTCAAAATGCGTTGGTTAATCATAATTATTTACTTCAAATTATTCCCAATTATGAGAAGTCATACTAAGAATTTAATCTGTTATATTTGGTCAAATCTTGAAGAAAAACACATCTATAACAAAATTATGGCAATTATAAGAATTAATAAATCATCATAATGGTGTAATACCATAGTGCATTATAAATAAAAAGTAATTTGACAAGTCATAATAATGATAAAACGTGGAAATTGGATAGTCAGTTTTGAAATATATGGAAATTTAATGACAAACTGTGATAGAATTATGCATAATAGCATTAAAAATATGATAGCATTAAAATATTATATTGAAAATAATATAATAAGTCATAATGACAAATTATTTCTATATAATATAAACAGTTAAAATTATCAAAAGTAAGAATTTTGTTACAACTTATGATAATTTGCTTTTTAAATCTCATAATTAGGACTGTCATAATTGTTTACCTTTTAAATGTGAATTGGTTAGTCTCATAATATTTATTTTTAATATCTAATTTGATTAATTGTACCTCATCGTTATTTTATATCTAATAATTTTGACAGTCAAAAAATCTCCTAATTTATTTTGTTTTAAATTTGTATCTGTTTTGTTTTTATTTCTCAAAATTTGTTAACTTATTTAGGCATTTTGATTTTATATAATTTGATTCATTTTATGTCATAATTATGTCTTAGTATGTCTATCTAAATGTAATATCTCACAATCCATGCCAATTTTTATGTTACTTTGTTATCTGTTCATTTAATTTCTACATTTTTTAAACATAATTATTATAACTCAGTATCTAATAACTTAAATTTAATAATTTTGGCTATTCATATTATAATCATATTACCATTGTTTCCCTTACAGAACAGTACAGTAAACGCTTCTCTGATACCTAGTTTCTGCCCGAGGAAAGTCATGTAATGGTAGGCTTTCTCATAACTTTTATTTCAGAATTTTGGCTTTTTTTTATATTATAATCATATTATCATTTTTTCCCTTACAGAACGGTACAGTAAACGGAATTTTGTTACAAACTTTATGATAATTTGTTTGTTTTTTAAATCTCATAATTAGGACAGTCGTAATTGACACTATTAATGTCAACTGTTTTAATATTTCATTTTGATGAATCTATAACGATATAAACCACCTTTACCCCAATATTTAATTTCCACATAATCTAATTATTATGACTCAGTATCTCATAACTTTTATTAGTTTTTTCATAACTCGTTTTATAATTTTGGCTTTTTTATTGTAAACATATTGCCATTTTTTTCCTTACAGAACAATACAGTAAATGTAATTTTGTTACAACCTTTATGATATTTATAATTTGTTAGTTTTTTTTTTTTAATCTCATAGAACTATCATAATTGTGACACTATTGATGTCAACTTCTTTAATGTTTCATTTTGATTTAATCTAATTTGATTAATCTATATCGGATATAAACCAACTTTACCCCAATATTTAATTTCCACATTTTTAAAATCTAATTTCTATGACTCAGTATCTCATAACTTTTGTTTCTTTTTTCAGAACTTATTTTAGAATTTTGCCTTTTTTATTATAAACGTATTACTATTTTGTCCTTACAGAACGATACAGTAAATGCTTTTCTGATACCTAGTTTCTGTCCGAGGAAAGTCATGTTATGGTAGGCTTTCTCATAACTTATTTAATGATTTTGACTCATAACTTGTTTAGGCATTTTGATTTATTATAATTTCATACATTTTATTTCATAATTATGTCTATCTAAATGTAATAATATCCCACAATTTCATGCCAATGTTTTGTTACTTTATCTTCTGTTTATTGCACTTACTGAGGGAAAGATTGTTTTATATTTGCACATTCAGACTTTGCCGTTAAATAAAATAGTAAAGCAGATTTTAAAAAGGCTAAAGCAGTAATGAAGTACTGTTATGAACACAACGTGACAACTTGTGACGCTGTCCCTACATTGTTTACCACGCTACTTTGTATATTCAGTCCTAAATCGCATGCAAGTATGACCTCAAAACAACACTAACACTAATTAATTGACTGTGTGTGTGAACAATGTTGTACTGTAATAGGCATTGGCTGCTAATATGATTTTAGAACAATATTATTAATATTATTTAGAACTTTATCCCAATAATTCATTCTTAATTATTTTATAAATCTAAGTAGGCCTATTCATGACTCATAACTTATATTTCATAACTTTTATATATATTAATAACTTTTATTTCATAATTATGGCTTTTCTTATTATAATCACATACCAATTTTTCCCCTTATAATACAATAACCGCTTCTCTGATACCTAGTTTCTGTCCGAGGAAAGTCATGTTATGGTAGGCTTTCTCTGCGGCCGCCAGGTGCGCGAGAGCGGCCAGCAGAGACCCCCAAATGGCCCCTGCGCTCTTACTGGCGTCCTTCTCCTTCTCCACATAATCCTTCGCCCTGTCGAACCAGAACATTCCGAGCTGAGTGAAGAAACTCTCCAGCACGGCTCTCTCTTTCGGGACCGGACGCAGTTCCTCATCGCGCTGCGGGTCACACATGATAATGTGGAAAACTCACGGTTGCTGATCATTCACGCGACAGTTATTAAACGACCGCTGAAACTGTATGCTGTGAGCAGTGTGTAGTGTCCCACAGTCCAAAAGTCCAAAACAAACCAAGGGATTCAAAAGGTCTTCTGTTGATAAAATGCACATTCTTAGTGGTGAACGCCACCATGACACTTTTCAACAACAACACTACGGCGCGCCGAAGGAGACAAATGTATTTTGAAACGCGGATTCTGGTTCTTGTGACATTGAATTAAAAATAATAATATAAAAAAAGTAGTGAAGTAATCTGCACGTGTTGTAGACTACAGACTGTTACCAAGTTTGTCAGACTGAACCTGAAGCTTGGAGGAGCGGATGAAAAAATGCTCTGGTAGTTTCTAACAGATGAGTCGTATTTTAGTGGCAAAGAAAAAGCTGACACTCAAGACTGTCAATAAAACAGCAAGTCTTTATTTATTTGATAAGTGTGCACAAGGCAGATGACAAACAGCTACTCCACAACTGAGTGGGGTGAAGCTGCAGGCCCGGAGACCCAACTGTATGCTCAGACCTGCACGCTCTCACCTGCACTTCCAAACCTGTAACACATGTTATGGATAATTTAGGAAATATGTGACTCATGATGCTTTCTGTGAAAAAAATATCAAATAAGTTGTTCTCCTAAAAGATATGATAAAATTATTAAGAATATACCATTGCAAATGGTTAACCTAGTAAAGGAACAAATAAAATATTCAACGATAAATCCCAAAATAATTAATCTTAAAATAGAAAATGCTCAAACAAAATTTTGAGAGATTGTCTAACACAGTGTTGTTTTCCAGGACCTGTTAAGAGAGCTTATATTTTGTCTCATTCTAATAAGAAAAGTGTGTATGATATTAGAAAAAGATTTCATTCATACCCTGGTAATCCTGTTAAGTGCACTTTAAAATTATGAATCATGTTTATCCTGCAAAATAATTTCTAAGGTTAAAATTCAATATTGATGACCCAAATTTTGTCAGTTTTTTAATTTAGATATTGAAACATCTGAACACTCGTTTTCCAATGTAATGCAGCACAAAGATTTTGGGACGAAGTATTAGTTTGGATACAACAGAAAATATCTATAAGAGTCTTCTCATGGGAAATTATTGTTTGGCCTAATACTAAAGGATAAAAAGAAATCTAATATAATGAATAATTTGTTGTTATTATTAAAATTTTATATAAAATTTTTCAAAATTCCCCCAAGACTAGTGGTGTTTAAAGAAGAGTTTGTGATAAACAGTTGAAATCAGAATTATTCGCCCCCGTTTATTTTTTCCCCAATTTCTGTTTAACAGAGAGAAGATTTTTTTTTCAACACATTTCTAAACATAATAGCTTTAATAACTCATCTATTATAACTGATTTATTTCTCTTTGCCATGATGACAGTAAATAATATTTAACTAGATATTTTAAGACACTTCTATACAGCTTAAAGTGACATTTAAAGGCTTAACTAGGTTAATTAGGTTAACTAGGCAGGTTAGGGTAATTAGGCAAGTTATTGAATAACGATGGTTGGTTCTGTAAAAATAGCTTAAAGAGGGTTATAATTTTGTCCCCAAAATGGTTTTAAAAAAAACTAATAACTGCTTTTATTCTAGCCGAAATAAAACAATTAAGACTCTCTTCTGAAGAAAAAATATTATCAGACATACTGTGAAAATTTCCTTGCTCTGTTTAACATAATTTGGGAAATATTTAAAAAGGAAAAAAAAAATCAAAGGGGGGCTAATAACTGTATTTGAAGACATTATGAGAGCCAAAAAGCAAGAAATTTATATTCATCATTAGAGGATTTTGGTTTCATATTTTGAGAACTTCAACTCCCCTGCTACTTAATTTTCTTTATCATTTATTCTTTTGTTAATTTGTGTTGTTTTATTTATTTAAATCTGTTGTATTATTAATGAGGATGGAAAGATTGTGAATGTATGTAAATTGATTGTTATCTCAGTCTTTTGTGTAATTCTAAAAAGTATGAATGCCTTTCTGTTACTGTTCAAGCATTGTTAATAATAATAAAAAAAAAAAAAAAGTCACTTGCAATCGACACAAATAAACCGAAAGTAAGTTTCCAAAAAAAAAAAAACTTGCAGACCTATCGTTTTCTCAGACAGTGTCACCTGCTGTTGGGTTGGGTGAAGCGGCAGGTACGGAGAGCCAACTGCATGCTCAGACCAGAACTTTCTAGCAAGTAGCAACATCAGACATGTGAGTAAGGTTATTGATTTTATTAAATCAATTCCTTAAAATGACCAGGTTTTATGGCATAAATCAATGTGGCATCTTATTACACCAACAAACAATTATTTCAGTGTTTGATTTGATCAAAATTAGTTTCAAAATTTAGCATTATTTTATGATTTTTACAGCTTGCTCTTATTTTCTGTGTTATTGTACCATTCTGGGACACTTTTCTAGCAATGTTTTCTGGCAAAATAAAAAACTTTAAAGTACAAATGTTCAAATAAAAAGTATAATATAAAACGCAGTTATTATTTGTAACATATGTTCGTGCTATGTAGGTCTGCTGTACATACTGTATTATCTATCTGAAAGTGCTAGCACAGACAATAACAGTAACACAATAACAGTTTAACAATTGCTAATGACTTCTGTAATAATTACAAATAAGATCTTTAAAAATCAAAATACCAGTTAATCTGCATATGAGCTCTCTTGGGTTAAAGCAAAAATAATTTGCTTGTGACTTGTATTTTTTTTCAGATAGATATTACAATTCAAAAAAAGGGGATCTCTGCCAACACTAATACAGTGCTTTAAATGCTGCAAATATTTCCACAGTTTTTTACTCTAGAAATGTAAAGAATGTAAAGCTTTTATTTTATTTGATGCTATTTTATACGTGTAAATACATTATTAATCCAATTTTTATTTTTCACCATTTTTCTCTGTAGGACATCATGAAAAAGTACACAAAGATAAAGTTTGGTGTGAGGACATTACTCAGAGTACTGTCATTTATTGTATGTAAAGAAAGAGACAGGCTTAATATTCATTCCCTCAACTCAATACTAAACAATGTGATGAATCCTTAATGATTAAAAAAAACAATCAATGACTGAAAATATTTAAGTAAATGAACAAAATCTATTTACAAAAACAATTAATAAAACCAAAAGAATTAATGCATTACATCATAATCTAGTATGTTTAATATTTTATATAATAATGTATTCAATCATGGCGTAATATTTTATAGTAGAAAAATAGTGTAAGTTACAATTTATAAGCAGTTGAATTCAGGTTAGGCAATCTTTCAAACAGCAGGTGGCACTGTCTGAGAAAACGATGGAAGTGCAGGTCTGAGCGGGCAGGTGGGTCTCTGGGCCTGCAGCGTCATAATGTTGGCCACAACTCGCTCTTGTGGCCAAGAGTGTAATAGCATTAATAAAGTAAAATTGCATGCTTGTATTTAATATGATTTCTTAGAGAGTTTCAATGTGGTCATGTCATTGGCCCATGAGCATTTCCTGCTTGTTTTCATAACTGCAACAAGATGCAATTCAATCATATCTTAAGGTTAATATATAATCAATATGTGGATCTGTTTGAACTCTCAGAAGCTATGGAAATTAAAAATGTAAAACAGGATATATGTTAGGACCATAGTTATTGATTACATCCATCAAAATGGTTTATATTATATAGTTGCATTACAAATGACATACTTAATGTCACAATATTATGAATATTAATGTCACAAATCAAATTTTTTTTTTTTGCAAAATAGAAATTCAAACGACTTCCCAGTCAATGTTTAACAGTTCCCAAATTAATTAAATAAATAATACCTGTCACGGGTACATCTACGTTCACCACCAGGCGGCGCCATAATTACTTGCGTAGTAGAATTTTGCTTCCACGATCCAAAATAAATAATCCAACTATGATTATTGAGTGCATGAAGTGTCCAACATTCCACACGTCTTTTTTTATCTGTTGAATAGGTGCATCATTCTGATATTTGAAGTGCACTTATTCTTTTTAAAGATTTTTCAGTGTGAATGCACTACTTACACTATTATTAAAATGACAAGATAGTGTAGAATAGTGAAAAAGTATTTGATTTGGGACGCACATTATGTATGCAAAAAAAAAAAACCTTTCAAACCATTTCCCAGTCAATGGTTTAACAGTTGCCAAATTAGTGAAATAAATTACCAAACTACCAAATAATACCTGTCAGAGTACACCTACATTCACCACCGGGCGGCGCCATAATTACTTGCATAGTAGAATTTTGCTTCCACAATCCAAAATAAATAATCCAACTGCGATTATTGTGTATGAAGTGTCCAACATCCCACATGTATTTTTTTATCTGTTAAATAAGTGCATCATTCTGATATTTGAAGTGCACTTATTCTTTTTTTAGATTTTTAAATGCACTACTTGCACTACTATTAAAATGACAAGATGGCGTAGAATAGTGCAAAAGTATTTGATTTGGGATGCACATTATCCATGCAAAAATACATCAATGTTTACCGGTTGCCAAATTAGTTAAATTACCAAACTACCAAATAATACCCGTCATGAACATCCACCACCAGGTGGCGCCATAAACACTTGCATAGGAAAATTTTGCTTCCACAATCCAAAATAAATAATCCAATGCAGTTTCTTTCATGAAACACATGGTAAAGCATGAGATGGTAAAAAAGCTTAATAAAATTATATTTTGTTCAGGGTCACATATTTAAATATTGATGAGAAATCGATATGACTGAATAAATAACTTTATGAACTGTATGAAGATTTTCTTACTTCAAACTTGTTTTTTATACTCTTGAAGCATTACATTGGTGCTATGTAGTGTAGGTATAACTAATAATATATTTACCATAGGAAAAGCACCTGTAAAGTGATGTTATATTGCTTACCTTTTTCCTGTTATCTAAACTGTACACTAATATAATGCTGTTGATCACCTTCAGGATAAAATCATCAATCTAGTAGTCGGTGGACTTGCATCTTTACTTGTTCTGGTAAGTGTTTGCCTCTGATGAAAATCTCAGGGGCCATTTACACAACGTCACTTTCAATTAAACATGGTTTTTGGCTCTTCATTTGCTTTTGAAACAGTATAATCATTATCTCCATGTAAAGTAGTTATTATTTTGGTGAAAACAGTGACTTTAGTACATCATCATATAAGCATATCCTCAGTAAATCTGTTAATATTTCATAATAAACTCTCCGTCTCTTTCAGGTGACCATCATTAGCTCATTCGTCTTTCCTTCACTGCCTCCCAAACCACTCAATATATTCTTTGCCATCTGCATCATGCTAGTCTGCGGCTCAGTGTTGGTTCTGGTAAGTAGAAAAGCATTGATTATTTCAATAATTGCAATGCAAGTAAATGCAATCTCTCTCATTCTTTCAGATATACTGGTATAGGCAGGGCGATCTGGAGCCTAAGTTCCGCAACTTGATCTACTACATGCTCTGCTCCATCGTTCTGCTGTGTATCTGTGCCAACTTGTACTTTCATGACGTGGGACATGAGAAACAGAGCAATGCCTTATGAAAACCACAGGAAGCGCAGAATGTTCATCGTTATGTGGGAGCTTTGGAAACCCACATAAACCCCACTTGAATTCTTGAATCAGGAGAATTCATTTTCCTTCAAGCCCCGTTTGTGTGGGCAGGCCAGTCTGCCTTTGGGAGCCATATTAATGCACATACACATATTATAGATCAGTAGCACTCTGGGATGTCCGTGCACACGTTTGCACCCTCAATGCTGTACACAGCTTAACTTATATGCCAATGTAATGACAAGACCAGAGTTTTTGAGATAAGCCATCCACAATGCTTTTATATTTGTACATGATACATCTATGGTACACATTCCTAATGAAGAAATTGCTTATTTTGTATTTAAATTATTAGAAAAGCAATCTCGAATAAGAGCACTTGATTAAAAACATGCAGCGGTTGTTGAGAATTTTTGTTTCTGTTTTTGTTCATTTTTTTTATTAATGAACAGTGTTCTTTGATGGGGTGAAAACCTTATATTTTTGGTTATAACCTGTTGTAATTTGGTTTTATGTAATGAATAAATACATATACACAATGTGCATTTGTAAGGTGTTGCTGTGCTTTGCTTTTTGTACAAACTTTTTTGTTTAAGTTTAACACAAATCCCATCTTCTAGATTTAAAAGTGAATCCCTGTTGGTCATTTTCAGTCATCAAACACACTTAAGTGTAAACCATGCTTTGTTCAAATTTCACTTTTTCAGGTTTTTTTTTTTATGTGAAGTGCTTAAGTTCAGACTTTGCTGGAAAATGTTGGCAAATTTCATGACAAGTTCAACCAGATGCACTGTTTTAATTAATCATTGGAGATGAGTTCAAATTCCTTTAAGCTTGTTAAAATAGTGCTAAAGGTAAAGCCCACGTCAACATCACAAGCTCAGGTGATAATTAGTAATTAGTTTAGTCATGTGCAAAAACATGTATTAACTTATGTGGATGAAGAGGGGAAAACACAGATCAGGAGTTTAAATCCCTTAATTGCTGACTTTAAAATGCAGCTGCAGTGTAATTAGGTCAGCTGCTGAACACTGAGTATTGCAATATGCAAAAAAACATGTTCATGCTCATGTCCTTCAGTGGCTCAGGCAATAAGTCAGTGCCTTCCAGTATATGAAACCTGAGTTCAAGTCCCAGTACTGCTGACATTAAAATGTCAATAAAAGAAAATGAAACATTAAATGGTCCTTAAAACAAACACTCATGAACCATTACAAACTCTGTGGTGGTGTATAATTGACAACATGAAACTCCTAAAAAATCACGGTGTTCAACTTGCACAATAAGTATACTCAAACTTAACAGACTCTCTCATTACAAATTTGAAGAGTGAATTGTTAACCTCTGCACCACAAAGTTTGTAACGGAGTGATGACAGCTGTTATAAGCGTCATTTGTTTATTTTTCTTAAATACAACAGCAAAGGTGGGGATTGAACCCCGATCTCCCAGATTGCAAAGCTAGTGCTTAAGCACATGAGCCACTAAATCATAGACTTGAATCCCACTCCCATGAACCTTAAATATATTGTAATTAATGCTACAGCTGTACCGATGAACTTTAGTGACTTATACTTAATTCAAGCATAGCACTATGGTGTTTAACTCTGTGGCGCAGAGGATAACCCTTCGCTCTTTGCATATTTTACAACACAGAGACGTGGGTTCGAATCCCAATCTTGCTGATGGTAATGTATTGTAACTAATGCTTAATCTGCAGTAAAAACAAGAATCTCTCTGAAAACAAACACCCTGCAATCTTCACTACCTCTGTGGTGTAGAGGATAACCGTTTGCTCTTTGCATATTTTATAACGCAGAGACCTGGGTTCGGATCCCACTCTTGCTAAAGTGAAATGTATAACAATGAAAGCTCTGGCTGCAGTGAAAACAAGAATCGCACTAAAAACAAACACACTAAAATCATCATTGCCTCTGTGGTGCAGTGGATAACCCTTCACCCTTTGCATATTTTGTAACGCAAAGACGTGAGTTCGAATCCCACTCTTGCTAATGTGAAATGTATTAAAATTAATGCTTAAGCTGGGGTAAAAACAAGAATCACACTGAAAACAAACACCTCTATCATCGTGATTCTGTGGCGCAGTGGATAATTACTCTATGTTTGCATATATGCAGAGACATGAGTTCAAATCCCACTCTTGCAAACATTAAACTTTAACTGTAGTCTGACCAGTAGCTAAAAACTAAAATATGCAAAAGACATGTCAACAACCTCTGTGGTGCAGTGGTTGAATAATTGCCTGTCAAACACCAAAGCATGAGTTCGAAACCGGCTTCTGCTACATTTTTTCTGCATTCACCATAAACATATCAATAAAACCCCATTTGTGACCAACCTCAACTACACAGACCAAACGGGGCAGTGGATAAAGAACTCAGCTTTCATCTTGGAGACCGGGGTTCGAATCCTGCTCATGTTTATGTTGCGCTGTTGTCAAAAAAAAAAGACAAAGTTGCGCGAAATACGTCTCTGAGTGTGAAAGTCACAATGGCACTAGTGGCAAACACCGTTGGTTGCGGACAAGGTTACGGTTGAGGTGTGGGTTCGAATCCCACCAAAGACAGCTGTGGATACAGCAAAGTACCTGGGGCGGTACGACATAAGAGGTGGATTCCGGAAACAATCTGGGGCAGTAACGAATAAGAGGCGGACACAGGAAACAATCTGAGGCGGTAACACAGAATGGCTACACAGCCATGAAAAACACGGACCAGAGATGCTGAAACACGGACCAGAAGCAAGTAAGAGATGAAGGCTGGACTGAGAGATGGGCGTGACAAGGAGAGCTGGAGTGAGAGGTGTGGCTGAGAGAGAGGCGGGGCAGAGAAGAGGAGGAGGAGGAGCAGAGAAAACGAGAAGGAGGAAAAAAAGACAAATTTTTTTTTTGAACCCCAAAAATGGCCTAAAATGAGCTTTCTAGAAAAGTTTAGTATCAGCGTGGTGATTCGAACCCACATCCTGTGTGACAGCCTTGGATCTCTAACCCTTTGCTCTGACCACCAGGCCATCACTGGACATAACAAGAGCTGTTCTTTTTGTTATTTTGATGTTAACCAAGTGTGCCACCATTTAAAAAAAAAAAAAGACAAAATAAACCATTTAATTAAAATAACAATTAGTTCTTGTATAAATGAACATTTTGTAATATCTAAATCTTACGTCTTTCAGTCAGAATTTCACATTTTAAGTCTAAAAACTATTTTTCTTATAAAATTGTATTTTAAAGCAAAATTAAGAATTTCAAAACAATTAAAAACATTAAAATCATTACTTTACATTAAAACAATTACAATCTATTAAAATATACTGACTATAAATAACTCTAAAAGTCTATCACATATTTAATAAAATAAAATAAAAATACATTAATAAAGTAAAAGGCCTAAATAGGCAATTGTTCAACCACCAAAACAAATGAAAACAAGTGGGATTACAGTTTTTCTCAGTCGCTTTGGTGCATTTCTCAACACTATTTACATTTGCACAACAGTTAATGCATTTCTCTAAACAATTAGTCATTTGTGCACATCATAGTAGCAGTTTCTCATTCTTTCCAGCAAATTGCAAATGCTTTTGGACATGCATCAATTGCTTTCGTACAACTCTCTGCTGTTTGTAACATTATCATTTGCTTATGTCATGTCAGTCAAAATTAACTGAACTTGTGTCTGCTGAATAGTCATTCCATATTAAACTAATAGTCCTCATTTCATTACTTGAGTCATTACTTACAAAAATGTTGAACTAGTTGTCAAAATCTGTCAAGCTCATTTTATTTAAAAACTTTAAATCTTTTTTTTCACTGAAAATGTCTTCTAAATTGAACAATTTGATGAATGATTTACAGACCTGTGTATGTTGTAGGTTCAGTTCCAATATGTGCTGCAATATTGTTTCCAGTTGTGCACAGCTCTACCCAAAGGAAGTTTGTTTGTTGTAAATAAGGGTTTATTTATTCTTTTGCACAATGCTGTGAATAAATTAGAATTGTAAAGAGCATCTGCAGTAAAAAATGTGAAACACACATATTCAGTGTCTTGTACTCAGACACTCACTAATGCAGTGATGTCTAACTTAACTGTAGTTTTCAAATGGCTGTGCAAATAGTATATAGTGCTGTCTTGAGCATTTTCAGGAAGTGTCACCAAAATCAGACTTTTTTGCATTGGAAAAAATTAACAGAGTAAACTGTCATAATGAAAACCTGACAAAGCCATTTGACTATCTTGTTCATAAACAATGGTGGCAGGACTTTGTATTTTGATGGCACTGACACTTTCATTGACATGAATACTTGCTTTTGAGGAATGAGCTATCCATTTTGAGCAAGTGACTTGCTTTTGTAGGTTATCCACTAGGTTTTGCAGTTTGCACTAATTGCTTTGAGAAATGCATGAACTGTTGTGCAAATGTAAATAGTGTTGTGAGAAATGCACCAAAGCGACTGAGAAAAACTGTAATATGAAGGACTGTTCACGCAATATGTGCCTCATCTTTCAGTGTTGAATGAATACTGTGTGACTCACATGCTGTTGAAGTCGAGGTGAGTTAATGATTCCTTCCTGCCGTCTGGTGCATGAAGGGTCCTCCGCTTCATTCTGTCTACCGATAACCTGAAGTCGAGGCTATGGTCTTCAAAGTGTCTCTGTGTTTCAGCTATAGCAAGCCTACAACATACACAAGAACAAGACAAATGCTATTGATTGTTCTGTTTCTGCAGTACAAATCATATTGTATGAAAAATAAATAACAAAATTAATACAATATATAATAATACAAATATTTAAGACAATTTTAAATGTCATATAAAAATATTACAACACTTTAGATCTACACAACACCTCTATACATATACAACATACACACAAAAATACTATTAACAGCAATAAAATATCACATAGAGCAGCAACAGAGCATCAGGTCAGAAAAGGCTGTGATAAAACTCCATTAAGGACGAGACTGCCTTAATACATGCTTATGTTGTCAAATAAAAGAAACATTGTAAAAATAAACCCATTAAAATGACAATATTGTGACTAATATGTTTATCTAAATAAACTAACATGACCTGCTGTGGGAGTTCAGGAGAAACATTCATTCAAACAAACAAACAAACAAACAAACAAACAAACAATATAAACGTTACTTACAGGTCACTGTATTGTCTCTGTATTCCTGCACTTTACGCGTTGTTTATGTGTTGTTTAGAGATATTATAGTTAAATCACGGAGCTGTCAGGATTTGTGTTTACGTGTTGTATCATCAAGTCTCATGCTGTCAAACACCTGAAGAGGCGAGTCAGAATGAACGTGAAGCAATGCGCGCCGCCTGGTGGAGTGGATGAAGAACTGCGCTACAGTTTATAACAGACGAGTAGTATTGTAGGTTTAACACGCTTAAAATGATTATTTTAATAGTTTTAATGTCATATTCCAATCACGGACTCAGAAGGTTTTCAGAATGTATTTTAAATCATGTTTATACTCAACAAAAAGGGCCTAATAAACTTGTGAATAGGTGATCCTCAGCTCCCTCCTGTGGTCAATAGGTGTATCCGCATTAATGAAATAAACACAAGCTGGACGGAGAGTCAGTAAGTCGTGTGAACAGTGAAGAGAGATTAAGGAGATTTAAACACATTCTAAGATATTTTACAACACATTTGACTTTGTGAGTTTCTCGGCCAGCAGAAGATCGAGATCAGATTTAACCTGATGGAGTAAAACAGATGAACTGAAAAGCTCATGTAAACACTCGCAGCAATGAATGGACAATCCTCCGAGGCTCTGGGTAAAGTAGATGTGCGTTTGACTTTATTTATTTACATGCACGTGCGCCGCTTTTGTTCACTGTTAAAGTGTTGTGCTGTGTCTTGTTTGCAGAATCAAACAGCATTTATATCAATGCTCCTGAAATGTGCAAACAATTCCAGACCAGTAGGATTTCTGCTTTTACCATCCAGTTACCACCACACCAATCCCATATAGAAATCTGACATGACAATGCATGAAAATGACATATATGACAGTCAAGTTCAGGTTTGGCTTTCACATATATAAAATATGTCACATATGAAACATGTTCGTTTACAAATATAATATATAGCCTATATATAAATATATAATTTAAAAATGTAAAGTAATTAAAATATGTGCATATATGTTTAAATATATTCGCCATCATTTAATATGTTCATATATGGACATTTCTGCACTGCTTTTAATAAAAGGAGATTGCCAATGTGTCTTCGGCTAAAAAGCCTAACCCAGGGCATCTGGTGGTAGAGTGGTTGAATTGCTCCAGATCCTATCTCATGTTCATATATGCACAGCTCAGGTCTCTATATGGGATAGAAGGCAACACATTACAAGTAAAACTCACCAGGACATTGCAGTTTCTATTAAAACCAGTGTAATTTGCTTTATAACCATTTAAACCCTTACTAATTATCTAGCAGTCTCATTATTGTTTAGCTTGTTCCATTTGGTTAAGATTTTAACATGTTGAGCACTTCCCAATGTGATCTTGAAAGAAAGATTAAACCTCAGATTGTTCAAAATATATATTTTATTATTAAAAACAAACATCACACATTTAATTCACACTATCCATTTAAACAAATGTTTATATCTCCAAATAAATGTTACTTGTCATTGCCACTTGATACATGTTGATTTAGTTCAGTAATACAGGCTGCAGCATGTGCTTTATAAATCAGTGTTAAGTTAAAGTATGAAGAATTAAGTTAAATATAATTTCACTTTTGCTCTTCATGAAGATCTTGGCTCAAGAGTTTTTATTGAACGGCTCTTCCTCTGCTTCAGTAATGAAGATGGAAAGCTCTGAGTCTCTGGATGGTTCAGGATGGATGAGTCTCTGGCTTCTACAGACCTATGATGACCATTCATTAGGTTAAACCACAGCCAAACTTCATAAGGACTGATCATTCATCATGCATTTATAGTAAAGCTTGATTAGTTATTTGGGCAAATTTGAGTGAATGATCATTAAAGTCGGTGTGAGCTAATGACTAAATACTTTTACATATTCAAATAACAGATGATGAAGATCAGATCGATGTGTTAAATTATGAATGAATGTCTAAAAATGTTCAGTTGCCGCCACTTTATCTTGAAGTTTGACATGAAATTGATGGTAGTTTATATGTTTGGTTCATAACATCATCTCACCTGCCCATGAGTGGATGTCCTTCATTACAGGGACTGTCTATCCACACGTCCCACAGCTCTGCTTTTGTTGACTGTATGACCCAAACACATCCTTTATTTTGTAGAAGAGACACATAAACTGACTTCATTTCATGTAGTATATAAAAGTAAAAGCACAGCTGCAGCACAACATTGAAATACCAGTAGGAATTATTAGTTTCTTTGCATTTTTAATGTACAGTTACAGCTGATTCTGTGAATAACTGGTGAGATTGACCTTTCTTTAAAATTTCAAATAAAATGTTGTAATTTAGAGCATTTGAATTTTTGCTAATAACACTGACGATGAAATACCAGCGTTTAAACTTTGTTTATTAAAGTGTTTAACTCAAGATTTGGGGCCGGTTGCACCAGCAGTGCATGAGTTAAAACATAGCCTGGTTGTGACATAAAGAGACACGAAGTTACACACTACTAAATATTTTAGTGTTGCACCACTGAACTTATTGTAAATGTAACGCTACGCTCCAACTAAATATTTACAGCAGCCTCTACCCATGAATAACTGTAGAAAAGAGATGAGAGCGAGATTAGTTAACACAGAGGAGCTCATGGTGATATTGAAGAATGATCTCCCTCCACTCACAGCCTTATTTACTCCCAAATCTCAAATAGTTTTGGTTTGTAAAACAATAGTTCAAGTGTTTTGTGTTATTTGTGAACATCATTTAAAATCAGAATGACTCATGACTGAGTTTTTCTCTGTTTTTTCTCTTTCATGTGCAGCCTATTAAAATAATTAAGTTTAATGTTTTGATATCTTCATGTGTATTTCTTGTGCATTCACGCTGCACAAAGCAGGTATGTGTGTCGTCTGTTCCTGACTCACTGTAATGTTGTCATTTAATTTGCATTAGACATTGTGTACATGATTTGTTGTGGTTTTCTTGGAGCAACTTATATAAATGCAGAGTTTTAGAGCAGTTTAACGATTTAAAGGCTTTTTATTGGATATTACGTCCTTCAATGCGACTACGCATTACTTTACCGAGAGCTTACGGCCTACTAACTATGTTCTGCCTTAAGAGCATGTGGTGCAACCGAAGTAAGAACAAATTTAGTTTCACACTAGCTAGTAGTTACTAAGCCTCTAGTGTGCACTTTATGTTCCAGTATAAGCAACAGCATATGAACAGCTGGTGCAACCCAACCACTGATCTATACAGAATGACTCCTATTCTGGTGGAGTAAACCTGACTTTCAATCCTCACAACAAATCAAAACTAATTTGTTATCCTGACCAACTGTTATTGGTAACTTTCAGGAAGTCTGATACAATTTAGGAAACGAACCCTGCTATATTGATAAAATAATTCATACTTACTATGCAAAACAGAGAATAAATACTGTAGTGTTTTCAGACAATATTATAATAAAGTAATTAAATTAATCTGTTGCAGTAATTTTAAAGTTCATATGATAATACAACAACCAAATATAAACGAGTGACCCTGTACTAAGATTAACTTGGCACATTATCTACAACTACAGGGTGAATTACATTACTGTACACCAGTTTACTGTAGTAAAATTTAAGTATACTAAGTTTCAGTATTTGTTAGTTTATCAGTCCACTACAGTTAATGCTATAAATACTATATGCTGTAAATACTATAATATATTCAGTATAATACACTTTACTATCCCATGGTTCAAAAACACCACAGTATTTACTATAAATTACTATAGTATTATTTAATCTGTAAAGCACTATTAATTGATGAAGTTACTTACCGGTGAGCTGCGTGATGATGTGTGACTCCAGCATTTTATCTGGACTGTGTGTGTCAGTTTTATTTGCTGTTGTGCTGAAATACTTTGACTGATTTTGACAATAATATTGATTTTGTTATTGATCGTGTCGTTGCAGGATCTGTCGGTTAAACGGTTTTGGTGTTGACGTGGGAACAGGCGACCGTTATCAAGCGTCATGATGTCAAGGTGTGACGCTTATGCCGCCTAGTGGACCTGATGGAGAACTGCGTTTACTAGCATTACTCCATTACTTTGAATGTGCTCTGGGCAAAATAATTTGACATGAAGTAAGTGAGAGAATTGGAGAATCATATTCATAAATTGGCATTTAATCTAACTAATCTATGATTTATTCAGGATCAAACATGGGAAAAATGTATTTTAATCTGTTTTAGAGTCAAGTTTATTTGTTTCACTTCAGTCTTTGCTAATGTTAATCACTTGGTTCACTAATTTGATTTGTTAAATCACTGTTGGCAGATCTAAGCAGCATTTGTAGTAAACTCTGACTGATTACTGAATGCATACGACATGTTTAAACAAATAAAGTGTGTTATATAATGAATATTAAACATTTGTTTGTGTTTAACATCTGCTTTATTTACAGTTTTTCTCCATTGGTTTGGCTCATTTCTTGAAACAGAAATCACATTCTCAAAACAACACGGACAAACCTCCAAACCACTTGGCAATTGTTCACAACAGAATTGAATTTCTCATTCATTTCATCAAATTGCAAATGTCTAAGTATGTCTTTGCAAATGATTAAGTACAGGTAGCCTACATTTAGCACAATTTCCAAGTGAATAGATCTCGTTGATCTAAACTGATTGTTAATTAGGGATGCCGATCCGATCTCGATACCAAAATTCTGAGTATCGACCGATCCCGATACTGCGCCTTTTTTTTGTCGATGTTGTTTTTTTTTTTTGTACCTAATACAGTTTCTATAGTTCTGGTGCTCAAATAATATATCTTCTTTAGTAAAAAGAACAGACCTATGGCCTACATTTATATGACAGACGACACAACTAAAAACATAATGCTTGCTATTAGGCATGCTCATTTCGGTTTATTTTACCAGCCGACAACCGCAGCTCGTTAACCGAATATTAACCGTTAACCGTTAACAGATAAATATTAAAATATTATTTAATAAAAAAAAACATAATTGAGGTTTCTATTTTTGTGACACATTAAATATTTAAAAAAACTGATTTGTTTGATCATGCGAACAACAGAACATAACAGAACATCTTCACGCATACACATGCAGCGCTTCCAGCATAGAAAAAAAGAATAAACTAAATTAAAATAATAAAATAACAGGCCTGCCCTAGATATTTTTTTACTTAAATTACAAATCACAAAACGAAAACACTAACTGAATCCTTTTTAAGAACCGGCATTTGCTGTTTTTTTCCAATCATGTTTTTTTCGTCCTTCAAATTAAAATATCAGGCGATATCGATCGCTCCACTGAAAATATGCATTTGATTAATGCTTCGTTGTTATTATGTCACAAAGCCCCTTTTAACATTTATAATAGAAGTCATTAGTTTAAAGATTATGTCATAATGACTTATTTCCTCCATCTCACTCGCAATCAGCATCAGCGCTGCTTTGTGTCAACTCGTCTGTCAAATTGCGACTAGAAATATTCTTCTTTTATTTTCCTTTTTTGACAAAATACGTCTGTAGGCACGTGTTACCATGCCGCAAGTTAACAAATATTTGTTGCACATCAGGGGCCGATCACAGCGAACGCGCTTTTCCGTAGCAAAAATGCGAGGCGCACCGCACCGCACCGCCTTTTATGTTGACAAGAAAAAAGAAGCGCGGTGCTCTTTTTTATGTCAGGAAACGACTGAATCAGCTGGTCTATTGTGCGCGAGTGCTGCTGTCCATGTTGTAATAATTATAACATTGTGATACTGCAGGCACTTAAACAGAAACCCTGCTCTGCTTTCAGTTGATTGAAGAATGAAAAAAGGCGACTGAAGTAACACACTATTCCGCTCAGGGTTGAGATTTTATTTAAACCACGAGCACACAGGCGCAACAGCATAACGTGAGGCGCGCAGGGCGCATAAGCAGCGCAAAACCATTAAAAATGCCCTTCTCAACGCAAAAAGTGCGTTCGGTGATCAGCCCATTAATCGGTTACAAACGCGCCATTTCAGTTAATGGTTAATCAGTTATTTTGAGCATCCCTGCTTGCTTTAAACTATGGGCTACATTATTTGAGCATTCATTATGACATTGATCTGATCTATTGGGATTCAGCTTATGTTTCCTTTTTTAATATTAGGATTCTTCTTTGAAATCTGTACTAGGCTACCACTATTGAACCTAGTCGTTGGTAAAATAACCTGCCTTTAGCAAAGCCTGATATTTTCCTGCAGGTTTGAAGCAGACTAAACTAAACTGTCTGGGGCCAGTTTTACTTAATAAACATTTCCTCGCCTAAACTCGCCGCGGGTGAGACGGAGAAACTGAAAGCATGTCTAAAAAATATTTTTCAAAACATCAGCACAAAGGGAAGAAATCAGTGCGTTGAGGATCTGTCCAATGTATTATTGAGCCTTTTCTAATTTAAACTTTCAGCTAGGCCTACTTTGTGTGTGAAGAGCAGGTAATAGGTCTAACCCTCTTTTCTGATTGCTATCTGCTGGTCTAACAGCGTAGCAAGATTCAAAAACAGCAATAAACTCCATGTTACGGGTCAAAATGAACCCATTTAATGCAAAACTAAATGCATTTCTCCACTGATTATTAAAACTAACAGGAACAATTAGTCTGGGAGAGTTTTTCCATGTTGTCATGAACGCGACATACAGTTTGAATAGTGAATGAATGGAGACTGATTGACAGGTGCAGCGGCGGAAAGCGCTGAGCTAAACATGAAATAACCACGTGAATATTCATCTGTACTTCACATTAAACTATAAAATGGCTTCAGAACATGTGGGATATAGTAGGCCTACATGACAACTTTCTAGTGTCTTACAATAGGCTACCTTCGTGGCTTTTGTTGGCTTATAAATTACACAGAATATAGCGCACGCGCAAGATCGGATTTGGATCGGCACCATCTGGCCGAAACCCGATCCAGCAAAATATGCGGTATCCAAGTATCGGAATCGGTGCATCCCTATTGTTAATTCTCAGTCTAATGGTTGTTCTCTTTAAAATGTGTCCGCGTCATTTCGTTGTATATGTCATTACATGCACAATAGTCTGTTCAGTTGTCAAAATTAGTCAAGACCATAATACCTTGAATACCATACAGTAGGTGAATCCTTGGAACATTTGATTACAATTTATTACAGCAATTGACAGTCAGGTGAAACTAGAACTTGACTAATGAAGGAGGAGTTTCACACATCTCAGATGACCAATCAAACAGTATGTTTAGTTACCTGACAGGTGCTGCCCATGACTGTGAATGCTGCCTAAAGCCGCGGTCACACTGGACTTTCCTCCCCATAGACTGCCATTCATACGCACGCGAATGCGTCAGAGCGGAAACGCAGGGTCATGGTTCAGATTTCGCAGGTTGCTGCGGTGCAAAGTTCAAGCATCAATCGCATCACTTGACTGTGTGAGGCCAATCCAGGATCAAAACATGACCTCTCTGAACAGAAATTTAAAACATGGAGCAATCGCTCGCTTTTTTTAATGTCTAATCATCTTGTTTAATCCCGCCCCTTTTGGCAGCGCCGTGCAACAGAATTTTGCAAGCTCAAACTCTAGTGTGACCGCGGCTTAACAAGAGCTTGACCATGTAGGACCAGCACTATTTCTGAACATGAAGGCACCTGGCCAAGTAAATGAACAAGGGCAGCTGCCTGCTCAAAAAAGAGGAGGAGTAAGGGTGCGTGGTGGTGGAATAGGTGGAAGAGGCCGTGATACATGAAGACATGAAATTCAGGCCACAGTTATAGACCATGTCATAAACCATGGCCTCACAATGGCGGAGGCAGGTTGCCGAGTTCAGCCTAAATGTGCCTCGCTCTACAGTCTCCTCCATCATCCAAATTTCATTTTCATTTAATTTCACTCTAGTTTTTTGTTTGTGTGTTTATATTACAGTTTATTATGCTGTATACAGTTTCTTTTTGCTCTGATGTATGGAAGTTACATTGTGCGTGGTTGATCATTACAATAAAAATGTATTTAGTTTTATGATTAGTTATCATTTCCTTGGCAGTATGAGTGCAATGTGTGACGTCAAACCTTGGAGGCTACTCTTACCCTAAAATCCTATTTTTTTTTGTTTGTTTTGTTTTATACACAATTGTATTCTGTTAGCTAGACAAAAACAGTACAGTAACCATTGTCAATGAAGAACTGGGCTAAGACTGTAAGGTGGACATGAGTGATATTTAATGGTCCTTTGCCAGAGTGACAAAACATCTAAACATTTACACTTGCAGTGCTTACACAATGCCAAAAGGATGAAGCATTTTGGGGGCACTGACTGTTTAAATGAGAAGGAAATTTAGTTTTGACACATGAGTGAACTGTTTTGGGAAAGGTATGAGCTGTTGCAGGTGAACCATGGTGTTGTGCCGAACCATCCACATTATTTTGGCAAAAACACCAAGAGTGTTGAGAATGTCCGGTCTGTTTCAAGAAATGAGCCAAAGCAATTGAGAAGGATATTTGCCATTTTTGTGGCACTGACTTTTTATATGGGAAAGGAATTTAGTTTCGATGCATGAGTGAACTGTTTTTGGAGAGATATGAGCTTTTGTAAGTGAGCTACAGTGTTGTGCTAAACTGTAACACTGTTTTGCCAAGTGATCTTAGCATTTTGAGAATGTAATTTCTGTTTCAAGAAATGAGCCAAACCAATGGAGAAAAACTGTAATACAGAAAGATGCATGAGGTCAGATCAGTGTTTCAGCTCCATCTTGTGGACAATAAGTGGATCTGCATTAATACATTTTTCCATTAGGAAAAATCCTGATCCTGAAGATCCACTTTCCAGAGTGAAACTCCAACCTGATTAAAACACCTGAGGCTGTTAATTAAGGACTTTCAGCAAACGAGAAGCTTCAAGGCAAATGTATAACAAACTCTGTAATTCAAATGATGATAATAAAAGATTTATTTGACTAAACTGATGATCCTTTTACAAATCATGTGTGTGTTTTTACTGTGAGTTTGAATTAATAAAAAGGATTTTAAAAGTATTTTTGGTTTTCATTATTCACTTCAGTAAACTTATTTGATATTTCTTTCAGTCGTTAATGCATGTGACATTTTATAATCATAAAGTCCCACTTTTTAATGGGATTGATAAATCTCATGAACCATCACAAACTCTGTGGTGCTGCGTATAATTGTTGACAACACAAAAGTCCTTTAAAAAAACAATCTGCAATTATGGAGTTTTTAACTTGCACATAAATATAGTCAAACTCAACCGACTGATTACAAATATGAAGAGTGAATTGTTATGCTCTGCAACACAAAGTTGGTAAAGGTTTGGTGATCGCTGTTTTAAGTGTCATTTATTTATTTTGTTAAACCACAACATTAAATATAACATTAGTAAAAGTGGGGATTGAACCCCGCTCTCACAGATTGCAAAACTAGTACTTCAGTGCATGAACCACTAAATCATTAATCTGAATCCTGCTCCTGTGAAGCTTAAATGTTTTGGAATTAATATTGCTGCTGTACTGAAAAACATAACTGGCTTATACTTCAAACAAACTGTTTACAATTGTCATATACTCTGTGGTGCAGAGGATAACTGTTTGCTCTTTGCATATTTGAAATGCAGAGGTGTGGGTTCGAATCCCACTCTTGCTGATGTGAAACATTATAATTAATGCTTCAGCTGACGTAAAAACAAGAATCACTCTGCAAACAAACAGCCTACATTCATCACTCCCTCTGTGGTGCAGAGGATAACTATTCAGACTTTGCATGTTTTATAACACAGAGACGTGGGTTCGAATCCCACTCTTACAACATTAAACTTTAACTGCAGTCTGAACTTTAGCTAAAATATGCAAAAGGCAAATCAACAACCTCTGTGGTGTAGTAGTTGAATAATTGTCTATCAAACACCAAAGCATGAGTTCGAAACCGGCTTGTGCTATGCCTTTTTCTGCATTCACCATAAACATATCAATAAAACCCCATTTGTGACCAGCCTCAACTACACAGACCAAATGGGGCAGTGGATAAAGAACTCAGCTTTCATCTTGGAGACCGGGGTTCGAATCCCGCTCATGTTTATGTTTTGCTGTTGTCAAAAAAAAGACAAAGTTGCGCGAAATACGTCTCTCAGTGTGAAAGTCACGATGGCACTAGTGGCAAACACCGTTGGTTGCGGACAAGGTTACGGTTGAGGAGTGGGTTCGAATCCCACCAATGACAGCTGTGGATACAGCAAAGTACCTGGGGCGGTACGACTTAAGAGGTGGATACCGGAAACAATCTGGGGCGGTAAGGAATAAGAGGTGGACACAGGAAACAATCTGAGGCGGTAACACAGAATGGCTACACAGCCATGAAAAACACGGACCAGAGATGCTGAAACACGGACCAGTAACGAGTAAGAGATGAAGGCTGGACTGAGAGGTGGGCGTGGCAAGGTAGAGAGAGGTGTGGCTGAGAGAGAGGCGGGGCAGAGAGGAGGAGGAGTAGAGAGAACGAGAAGGAGGAAAAAAGACAAATTTTTTTTTTGAACCCCAAAAATGGCCTAAAATGAGCTTTCTAGAAAAGTTTAGTATCAGCGTGGTGATTCGAACCCACATCCTGTGTGATGGCCTTGGATCTCTAACCCTTTGCTCTGACCACCAGGCCATCACTGGACATAACAAGAGCTGTTCTTTTCGTTATTTTGATGTTAACCAAGTGAGCCACCATTTAAAAAAAAAAAAGACAAAATAAACCATTTAATTAAAATAACAATTAGTTTTTGTATATATGAACATTTTGTAATATATAAATCTTACGTCTTTCAGTCGGAATTTCACATTTTAAGTCTAAAAACTATTTTTCTTATAAAATTGTATTTTAAAGCAAAATTAAGAATATCAAAACAATTAAAAACATTAAAATCATTACTTTACATTAAAACAATTACAATCTATTAAAATATACTGACTATAAATAACTCTAATAATGTATTTTTATTTTATTTTATTAAAATATGTGATAGACTTTTAAAGTAAAAGGCCTAAATAGGCAATTGTTCAACCACAAAAACAAATGAAAACAAGTGGGATTAATATGAAGGACTGTTCACGCAATATGTGCCTCATCTTTCAGTGTTGAATGAATACTGTGTGACTCACATGCTGTTGAAGTCGAGGTGAGTTAATGATTCCTTCCTGTTGTCTGGTGCATGAAAGGTCCTCCGCTTCATTCTGTCTACCGATAACCTGAAGTAGAGGCTATGGCCTTCAAAGTGTCTCTGTGTTTCAGCTATAGCAAGCCTACAACATACACAAGAACAAGACAAATGCTATTGATTGTTCTGTTTTTGCAGTACAAATCATATTGTATGAAAAATAAATAACAAAATTAATACAATATATAATAATACAAATATTTAAGACAATTTTAAATGTCATATAAAAATATTATAACACTTTAGATCTACACAACACCTCTATACATATACAACATATCACATAAATATCCAGCTGCAGAACCGCAGAACCACACACGTTTCAGGCACAAACAATCCATCACACACGTTCTAGGCAAACCATATATGGTAACTAACTAACTCCTTAGGAGTGTTATCGCCACCTAGCGTATTTCACAAGTATGGCGATCGAGAACGCCCGTGCTACGATTGCCATCCATTAGACTGTGAACCGTTTATGGTTTCCCATTTCAGTCATTATTTCATTATTATATCGTAACGATCATTTTGACATCTCTACAGTTTCTGAACTCAAATTATGTAAATAAAAATAATTGGTTAAACACTTATGACTTTATTCACATATCCACATACACAAAGAAAACAACAGACCGTCTAATTGTATTAAGTGTAGTAAACTAATTCAGGATCTTAATGTTGTCATATTTGGTTAAAATCGTTTTTTTGTAAAATATAAAAAGCAAACAATAATGTGTCACATTAAAAATGAATTACTATAGACAATAAATTAATATAGTTATAAACTGATTTAAACTACTATCTTTTACTAAACTGTAACTGTTAGTAATATATATATATATATATAAATAATTTATTTTAATTAATTATTAACAGTTAATTTGTTTGTATTGCTAAATTTGTTGCAACTATAATTACCATAAATTACCAGTACTTTATGGTTTAAAAACAATATATTACTTACTATAAATTACTATAGTATTCAGTGTGGGAAATCAATAATAAAAAAGTTATTTAAAAATTAAGCAAATAAATACTATTAAATTGCTTGTGTAAAATATAGTGTTCACATTTATTAAATGTATAAAGATTTTTATTACCTATAAAGATGTATTATTGCCTATGCATATTAACTTGCTATTATTTCCTTCATTATAAATGAATCCATTATATAAATTAAAACTGTCCAATTAAGATCGTTCAGCAAGGCCAGCAAACGAGTATCTGCTATATTGACTCTGTCAGATAATGATTGATCATCTATGATGACTGATAGAAAACTATTCAGTCTATTATATTGAATGGCGATCGGAAACAACGCTCCCCATTTGCCCGCCTCGATCACAATATTTGTGAAACGGTAAACACTATTGTTTATTGTGTACAATATTTATTAACAATATATATAAAAATATATTGATGGCAATGTCCGAGAAGACGTTAATAACATTAACATCCGTCGTAACCATATATGGTTTGCCTAGAACGTGTGTGCTGGATTGTGTGTGCCTGAAACGTGTGTGGTTCTGCGGTTCTGCAGCTGGATCCATAGAGCAGCAATAGAGCATCAGGTCAGAAAAGGCTGTGATAAAACTCCATTAAGGACGAGACTGCCTTAATACATGCTTATGTTGTCAAATAAAAGAAACATTGTAAAAATAAACACATTAAAATGACAATATTGTGACTAATATGTTTATCTAAATACACTGACATGACCTGCTGTGGGAGTTCAGAAGAAACATTCATTCAAACAAACAATATAAACGTTACTTACAGGTCACTGTATTGTCTCTGTATTCCTGCACTTTACGGGTTTGTTTATGTGTTGTTTAGAGATATTATAATTAAATCACGGAGCTGTCAGGATTTGTGTTTACGTGTTGTATCATCAAGCCTCATGCTGTCAAACACCTGAAGCTGCGAGTCAAACTGAACGTGAAGCAATGCGCGCCGCCTGGTGGAGTGGATGAAGAACTGCGCTACAGTTTATAACACACGAGTAGTATTGTAGGTTTAACACGCTTAAAATTATTATTTTAATAGTTTTAATGTCATATTGCAATCACGGACTCAGAAGGTTTTCAAAATGTATTTTAAATCATGTTTATACTCAAGAAAAAGGGCCTAATAAACTTGTGAATAGGTGATCCTCAGCTCCCTCCTGTGGTCAATAGGTGTATCCGCATTAATGAAATAAACACAAGCTGGACGGAGAGTCAGTCAGTCGTGTAAACAGTGAAGAGAGATTAAGGAGATTTAAACACATTCTAAGATATTTTACAACACATTTGACTTTGTGAGTTTCTCGGCCAGCAGAAGATCGAGATCAGCTTTAACCTGATGGAGTAAAACAGATGAACTGAAAAGCTCATGTAAACACTCGCAGCAATGAATGGACAATCCTCCGAGACTCTGGGTAAAGTAGATGTGCGTTTGACTTTATTTATTTACATGCACGTGCGCCGCTTTTGTTGACTGTTAAAGTGTTGTGCTGTGTCTTGTTTGCAGAATCAAACAGCATTTATACCAATGCTCCTGAAATATGCAAACAATTCCAGACCAGTGGGATTTTGTGGTTTTACCATCCAGTTACCACCACACCAATCCCATATAGAAATCTGACATGGCAATGCATGAAAATGACATATATGACAGTCAAGTTCATGTTTGGCTTTCACATATATAAAATGTCACATATGAAACATGTTCGTTTACAAATATAATATATAGCCTATATATAATTTAAAAATGTAAAGTAATTAAAATATGTGCATATATGTTTAAATATATTCGCCATAATTTATTATGTTCATATATGGACATTTCTGCACTGCTTTTAATAAAAGGAGATTGCCAATGTGTCTTCGGCACTCAGGGCATCTGGTGGTGCAGTGGTTGAATTGCTCCAGATCCTATCTCATGTTCATATATGCTCAGCTCAGGTCTCTATATGGGATAGAAGGCAACACATTACAAGTAAAACTCACCAGGACATTGCAGTTTCTATTAAAACCAGTGTAATTTGCTTTATAACCATTTAAACCCTTACTAATTATCTAGCAATCTCATTATTTTTAGCTGGTTCCATTTGGTTAAGATTTTAACATGTTGAGCACTTCCCAATGTGATCTTGAAAGAAAGATTAAACCTCAGATTGTTCAAAATATATATTTTATTATTAAAAACAAACATCACACATTTAATTCACACGATCCATTTAAACAAATCTTTATATCTCCAAATAAATGTTAAAGGTCATATCCACTTGAAACATGTTGATTCAGTTCAGTAATACAGGCTGCAGCATGTGCTTTATAAATCATTCATTCATTCATTTTCTTGTCGGCTTTGTCCCTTGCGGGGTCGCCACAGCGGAATGAACCGCCAACTTATCCAGCACGATTTTACGCAGCGGATGCCCTTCCAGCCGCAACCCATCTCTGGGAACGCTTTATAAATCAGTGTTAAGTTAAAGTATGAAGAATTAAGTTAAATATAATTTCACTTTTGCTCTTCATGAAGATCTTGGCTCAAGAGTTTTTATTGCACGGCTCTTCCTCTGCTTCAGTAATGAAGATGTAAAGCTCTGAGTCTCTGGATGGTTCAGGATGGATGAGTCTCTGGCTTCTACAGACCTATGATGACCATTCATTAGGTTAAACCACAGCCAAACTTCATAAGGACTGATCATTCATCATGCATTTATAGTAAAGCTTGATTAGTTATTTGGGCAAATCTGAGTGAAAGATCATTAAAGTCTGTGTGAGCTAATGACTAAATACTTTTACATATTCAAATAACAGATGATGAAGATCAGATCGATGTGTTAAATTATGAATGAATGTCTAAAAATGTTCAGTTGCCGCCACTTTATCTTGAAGTTTGACATGAAATTGATGGTAGTTTATATGTTTGGTTCATAACATCATCTCACCTGTCCATGAGTGGATGTCCTTCATTACAGGGACTGTCTATCCACACGTCCCACAGCTCTGCTTTTGTTGACTGTATGACCCAAACACATCCTTTATTTTGTAGAAGAGACACATAAACTGACTTCATTTCATGTAGTATATAAAAGTAAAAGCACAGCTGCAGCACAACATTGAAATACCAGTAGGAATTATTAGTTTCTTTGCATTTTTAATGTACAGTTACAGCTGATTCTGGGAATAACTGGTGATATTGACCTTTCTTTAAAATTTCAAATAAAATGTTGTAATTTAGAGCATTTTAATTTTTGCTAATAATACTGACGATGAAATACCAGCGTTTAAACTTTGTTTATTAAAGTGTTAAAATCACTGTTGGCAGATCTAAGCAGTATTTGTAGTAAACTTTGACTAATTACTGAATGCATACGACATGTTTAAACAAATAAAGTATGTTATATAATGAATATTAAACATTTGTTTGTGTTTAACATCTGCTTTATTTACAGTTTTTCTCCATTGGTTTGGCTCATTTCTTGAAACAGAAATCACATTCTCAAAACAACATGGACAAACCTCCAAACCACTTGGCAATTGTTCACAGCAGAATTGAATTTCTCATTCATTTCATCAAATTGCAAATGTCTAAGTATGTCTTTGCAAATGATTAAGTACAGGTAGCCTACATTTACCACAATTTCCAAGTGAATAGATCTCGTTGATCTAAACTGATTGTTAATTCTCAGTCTAATGGTTGTTCTCTTTAAAATGTGTCCGCGTCATTTCGTTGTATATGTCATCACATGCACAATAGTCTGTTCAGTTGTCAAAATTAGTCAAGACCATAATACCTTGAATACCATACAGTAGGTGAATCCTTGGAACATTTGATTACAATTTATTACAGCAATTGACAGTCAGGTGAAACTAGAACTTGACTAATGAAGGAGGAGTTTCACACATCTCAGATGACCAATCAAACAGTATGTTTAGTTACCTGACAGGTGCTGCCCATGACTGTGAATGCTGCCTAAAGCCGCGGTCACACTGGACTTTCCTCCCCATAGACTTCCATTCATACGAACGCGAATGCGTCAGACTGGAAACGCAGGGTCATGGTTCAGATTTCGCAGGTTGCTGCGGTGCAAAGTTCAAGCTTGGTGAACTCTGAACTGCGAAATCGCATCACTTGACTGCGTGAGGCCAATCCAGGATCAAAACATGACCTCTCTGAACAGAAATTTAAAACATGGAGCAATCGCTCGCTTTTTTTAATGTCTAATCATCTTGTTTAATCCCGCCCATTTTCGCAGCGCCGTGCAACAGAATTTTGCAAGCTCAAACTCTAGTGTGACTGCGGCTTAACAAGAGCTTGACCATGCAGGACCAGCACTATTTCTGAACATGGAGGAACCTGCCCAAGTAAATGAACAAGGGCAGCTGCCTGCTCAAGGAAGAGGAGGAGTAAGGGTGCGTGGTGGTGGAATAGGTGGAAGAGGCCATGGTTCATGAAGACATGAAATTCAGGCCAGTTATAGACCATGTCATAAACCATGGCCTCACAATGGCGGAGGCAGGTCGCTGAGTTCAGCCTAAATGTGCCTCGCTCTACAGTCTCCTCCATCATCCAAATTTCATTTTCATTTCATTTCACTCTAGTTTTTTGTTTGTGTGTTTATATTACAGTTTATTATGCTGTATACAGTTTATTTTTGCTCTGATATATGGAAGTTACATTGTGTGTGGTTGATCATTACAATAAAAAAAGGAGTTATCATTTCCTTGGCAGTATGAGTGCAATGTGTGACGTCAAACCTTGGAGGCTACTCTTACCCTAAAATCCTATTTTTTTTGTTTGTTTTGTTTTATACACAACTGTATTCTGTTAGCTAGACAAAAACAGTACAGTAACCATTGTCAATGAAGAACTGGGCTAAGACTGTAAGGTGGACATGAGTGATATTTTAATGGTCCTTTGCCAGAGTGACAAAACATCTAAACATTTTGACTTGCAGTGCTTACACAATGCCAAAAGGATGAAGCATTTTGGGGGCACTGACTGTTTAAATGAGAAGGAAATTTAGTTTTGACACATGAGTGAACTGTTTTGGGAAAGGTATGAGCTGTTGCAGGTGAACCATGGTGTTGTGCCGAACCATCCACATTATTTTGGCAAAAACACCAAGAGTGTTGAGAATGTCCGGTCTGTTTCAAGAAATGAGCCAAAGCAATTGAGAAGGATATTTGCCATTTTTGTGGCACTGACTTTTTATATGGGAAAGGAATTTAGTTTCGATGCATGAGTGAACTGTTTTTGGAGAGATATGAGCTTTTGCAAGTGAGCTACAGTGTTGTGCTAAACTGTAACACTGTTTTGCCAAGTGATCTTAGCATTTTGAGAATGTAATTTCTGTTTCAAGAAATGAGCCAAACCAATGGAGAAAAACTGTAATACATAAAGATGCATGAGGTCAGATCAGTGTTTCAGCTCCATCTTGTGGACAATAAGTGGATCTGCATTAATACATTTTTCCATTAGGAAAAATCCTGATCCTGAAGATCCACTTTCCAGAGTGAAACTCCAACCTGATTAAAACACCTGAGGCTGTTAATTAAGGACTTTCAGCAAACGAGAAGCTTCAAGGCAAATGTGTGACAAACTCTGTAATTCAAATGATGATAATAAAAGATTTATTTGACTAAACTGATGATGCTTTTACAAATCATGTGTGTGTTTTTGACTGTGAGTTTGAATTAATAAAAAGGATTTTAAAAGTATTTTTGGTTTTCATTATTCACTTCAGTAAACTTATTTGATATTTTTTTCAGTTGTTAATGCATGTGACATTTTATAATCATAAAGTCCCACTCTATAATGGGATTGATAAATCTCATGAACCATCACAAACTCTGTGGTGCTGCGTATAATTGTTGACAACACAGAAGTCCTTTAAAAAAAACAATCTGCAATTATTGAGTTTTTAACTTGCACATAAATATAGTCAAACTCAACTGACTGATTACAAATATGAAGAGTGAATTGTTATGCTCTGCAACACAAAGTTGGTAATGGTTTGGTGAAAGCTGTTTTAAGTGTCATTTATTTATTTTGTTAAACCACAACATTAAATATAACATTAGTAAAAGTGGGGATTGAACCCCGCTCTCCCAGATTGCAAAACTAGTACTTCAGTGCATGAACCACTAAATCATGAATCCAAATCCTGCTCCTGTGAAGCTTAAATGTTTTGGAATTAGTATTGCAGCTGTACTGAAAAACATAACTGGCTTATACTTCAAACAAACTGTTTACAATTGTCATTTACTCTGTGGTGTAGAGGATAACTGTTTGCTCTTGGCATATTTGAAATGCAGAGGCGTGGGTTCAAATCCCACTCTTGCTGATGTGAAACATTATAATTAATGCTTACGCTGAGGTAAAAACATGAATCACTCTGAAAACAAACAGCCTACACTCATCACTCCCTCTGTGGTGCAGAGGATAACTATTCACACTTTGCATGTTTTATAACACAGAGACGTGGGTTCGAATCCCACTCTTACAACATTAAACTTTAACTGCAGTCTGACCTTTAGCTAAAATATGCAAAAGGCAAATCATCAACCTCTGTGGTGTAGTAGTTGAATAATTGTCTATCAAACACCAAAGCATGAGTTCGAAACTGGCTTGTGCTACACTTTTTCTTCATTCACCATAAACAAATTAATAAAACCCCATTTGTGACTAAACTCAACTACACAGACCAAATGGGGCAGTGGATAAAGAACTCAGCTTTCATCTTGGAGACCGGGGTTCGAATCCCGCTCATGTTTATGTTTTGCTGTTGTCAAAAAAAAAGACAAAGTTGCGCGAAATACGTCTCTCAGTGTGAAAGTCACAATGGCACTAGTGGCAAACACCGTTGGTTGCGGACAAGGTTACGGTTGAGGAGTGGGTTCGAATCCCACCAAAGACAGCTGTGGATACAGCAAAGTACCTGGGGCGGTACAACATAAGAGGCGGATACTGGAAACAATCTGGGGCGGTAAGGAATAAGAGGTGGACACCGGAAACAATCTGAGGCGGTAACACAGAATGGCTACACAGCCATGAAAAACACGGACCAGAGATGCTGAAACACGGACCAGAGATGCTGAGGTGGTACAAGAGATGAAGGCTGGACTGAGGTGGGCGTGGCAAGGTTGAGAGAGGTGTGGCTGAGAGAGAGGCGGGGCAGAGAGGAGGAGGAAGAGCAGAGAGAGAACGAGAAGGAGGAAAAAAACGACAAATTTTTTTTTGAACCCCAAAAATGGCCGAAAATGAGCTTTCTAGAAAAGTTTAGTATCAGCGTGGTGATTCGAACCCACATCCTGTGTGACGGCCTTGGATCTCTAACCCTTTGCTCTGACCACCAGGCCATCACTGGACATAACAAGAGCTGTTCTTTTCGTTATTTTGATGTTAACCAAGTGTGCCACCGTTTAAAAAAAAAAAAAGCCAAAATAAACCATTTAATTAAGATAACAATTAGTTTTTGTATATATGAACATTTTGTAATATATAAATCTTACGTCTTTCAGTCGGAATTTCACATTTTAAGTATAAAAACTATTTTTCTTATAAAATTGTATTTTAAAGCAAAATTAAGAATATCAAAACAATTAAAAACATTAAAATCATTACTTTACATTAAAACAATTACAATCTATTAAAATTTACTGACTATAAATAACTCTAAAAGTCTATCACATATTTTAATAAAATAAAATAAAAATACATTAATAAAGTAAAAGGCCTAAATAGGCAATTGTTCAACCACCAAAACAAATGAAAACAAGTGGGATTAATATGAAGGACTGTTCACGCAATATGTGCCTCATCTTTCAGTGTTGAATGAATACTGTGTGACTCACATGCTGTTGAAGTCGAGGTGAGTTAATGATTCCTTCCTGCCGTCTGGTGCATAAAGGGTCCTCCGCTTCATTCTGTCTACCGATAACCTGAAGTCGAGGCTATGGTCTTCAAAGTGTCTCTGTGTTTCAGCTATAGCAAGCCTACAACATACACAAGAACAAGACAAATGCTATTGATTGTTCTGTTTTTGCAGTGCAAATCATATTGTATGAAAAAGAAATAACAAAATTAATACAATATATAATAATACAAATATTTAAGACAATTTTAAATGTCATATAAAAATATTACAACACTTTAGATCTACACAACACCTCTATACATATACAACATACACACAAAAATACTATTAACAGCAATAGAATATCACATAGAGCAGCAATAGAGCATCAGGTCAGAAAAGGCTGTGATAAAACTCCATTAAGGACGAGACTGCCTTAATACATGCTTATGTTGTCAAATAAAAGAAACATTGTAAAAATAAACACATTAAAATGACAATATTGTGACTAATATGTTTATCTAAATAAGCTGACATGACCTGCTGTGGGAGTTCAGAAAAAACATTCAAACAATCAAACAAACAAACAATATAAACGTTACTTACAGGTCACTGTATTGTCTCTGTATTCCTGCACTTTACGCGTTGTTTATGTGTTGTTTAGAGATATTATAGTTAAATCACGGCGCTGTCAGGATTTGTGTTTACGTGTTGTATCATCAAGCCTCATGCTGTCAAACACCTGAAGCTGCGAGTCAAACTGAACGTGAAGCAATGCGCGCCGCCTGGTGGAGTGGATGAAGAACTGCGCTACAGTTTATAACAGACGAGTAGTATTGTAGGTTTAACACGCTTAAAATTATTATTTTAATAGTTTTAATGTCATATTCCAATCACAGTCAGTCAGTCAGTCGTGTGAACAGTGAAGAGAGATTAAGGAGATTTAAACACATTCTAATATATTTTACAACACATTTGACTTTGTGAGTTTCTCGGCCAGCAGAAAATCGAGATCAGCTTTAACCTGATGGAGTAAAACAGATGAACTGAAAAGCTCATGTAAACACTCGCAGCAATGAATGGACAATCCTCCGAGACTCTGGGTAAAGTAGATGTGCGTTTGACTTTATTTATTTACATGCACGTGCGCCGCATTTGTTCACTGTTAAAGTGTTTTTCTGTGTCTTGTTTGCAGAATTAAACAGCATTTATATCAATGCTCCTGAAAATAACTGTGGTTAATATTTGATTTATTAGGGGTCGCCACAGAGGAATGAACCTATTATTATTGTTATTATTATTATTATTATTATTATGAATGCTTAAAGAAAGCCACAATACAAATACAAGGTAGCCAAAGAGCACAGAAAATAAGTAATTAATGAAAAGCCAAAATAAAATACATTTTTACATGTTTTAATAAGGGCAGCGCTGTCGCCTCATAGCAAGAAGGTCGCTGGTTTAAACCTCAGCTGGGTCAGTTGGCATTTCTGTGTGGAGTTTGCATGTTCTCCTCGTGTTCGCATGGGTTTCCTTCGGGTGCTCCGGTTTCAACCACAAGTCCAAAGACATGCACTATAGGTGAATTGCGTAAGCTAAATTGTCCGTAGTGCATGTTTGTGAATGAGTGTGTATGGGTGTTTCCCAGTGATGGGTTGCAGCTGGAAAGGCATCCGCTGTGTAAAACATATGCTGGATAAGTTGGTGGTGGGCGACCCCTGATTAATGAAGCGACTAAGCCGAAAATAAAATGAATGTTTTAATAAACAATAAAGGCCTTGTCATAATACAGAATCTAAAGTTTCAAATATGAATATGGTTTTAATGGCCTTTTGTTAGTATTATGCCTAAATGTTTTTATATAAGAATCCAATTCTTCATGTACAGCAGAAAGAACGAAAAAACCTTTCTGTAAACATGCATTGATGAATATGAAACTAATATTATTTAAAGATTGATAACAAAATCTTCCTTTTTAGTGTTATTGATACAATCCACAAATAACAATTGTGATGATTATTAATATTTGGTCCAATAAATCAGAATTTATGAAGCTTGAACCACTTTAAAGATTAAAAAATGTAAAGGTGTTTATAAGATTAAGTTTGAGAGCGATTCACACCTCTTTTCTAGACTGAAACACACAGAGGAGTACACAAAGAGGCGCAAATAGATTTGCTATTTAAACAATGTGCCGGAAAACTGGAAAATTAAGGTTTTGCTGGTCTGAAAATAGCAACACGTTGGGGCAAACACATCTTGCACCTTATTGCGCCGGGTGTATGATAGAGCCCTATATTTGCTAATTAGACAATTTTACACAATTCCACAAAAAGCATTAAAGATCCTGACTGAAGCCCCGGTGATATCCATGTCTTGCACCAGTTTTACACATTTAACTTATTTAGCCATATTTAACTATAACATTGTTCCATTTTGTTGTCATTTCGTCACCTTGGAATTATAAGGTTCCATCTGCGTTCTGAATGATTTTGAGATGTTGAGCTTCAAAGTTTTTGCATTCCATAGCAAACAGTGCGTGTGTAACATTTGTTTTTTTAAATAAAACGTCTTAAGATGTAAACAACTAAAAAAAAACATGTCATAACATAAATAAATAAGTTGTCATTTAATAAGAATACGTCAATAACTCAATTTTGACAAAAATGTCAGATAGAACCTTATAATTCTAAGGTGACGATTTGGTGTGACCCCCTGGTATATGGATAATGTTCAACAACTTTGACAAGTCATGGAGAAAAAATATTATTCATAATTTCATTCAAAATAAGGAGCAATATATGAAGATACAATTCAACAATTAAGATTAATCACTCTCGTGCTATTTGTATATTATTAAGAGTTGTTTTTCTTAATTTTTGCTTTCATACAGTACCATAGGACATGTTTATGGAACACTTCAGCAAAAAGACAAAAGAAAAACAAGCTGAAAGAATTGGCAAAGTTAGTGACCCCTCAAACATCAGACTTCGAACTACATATAAAAAAAATCAGTTTTTACAAATTATGCTTTTTTTCAGCCTATGTGTCAACCACACACCCATTATCATACTGACACTATATCATATTATATTAAGCATGTTTAACTTGTTAATCTTTTTTATATATATATATATATATATATATATATATATATATATATATATATATATATATATATATATATATATACAGCACTGTTTGACTTCTTTTTGTTTTCCAATAACAGATTTGACTATCTCAGATGAGGAGGATGTGAAGCTCAGGACTGGTCATCACATCAACATATCGATCTACAGACAAACATGACATTTTAATAAAGATTTAATGAAGAAAGCCTGATCAATGTGTCAATGTTGTGCCTACTTGTGGACGATTTGTGTGTCTGGACGAAAATCCTGCAGCTGTAGAACAGTTGAAGCTCAAGCCTCATTAAAAACACCTGTAGTTGCTAATCAAGCTCATCAGGACTGAGAGAAATCTCCAGACTCAACTCTTTGTTTGATACAAGTAAAAATTAAGTAAATTATGTATTTTTGATCAATTACAGGCCAAGATGAATTGTTTTTGGTGACTGTTTTTGTGATTGTTTGCACATTTCAAACAGAAATATGTTTTATGAATGCTGACATTTTTAATTAAAAATAAAAAGTTTATGTGGGACAGTACATACTGTATCTGATATTTTTCTATCATATAAAGAAAACCTCTAAACACAACTGTCCAAAGCACATTGTCACAGCACAGGCTCGGGTGATAAAGTGTTGTGAGCTCATACTTCACTACTGTTTACATTCAAATGCTTTCAAATGATGATTTACCCAAGATAACTTCATAAAGGCACCAGAAGCCTTAAACATTCTCAGGAGGAAAGTCGTGGATTCAAATCTTTTGAGTGCAAAAGTTGTTTGATCAAATGCAAATCTCTCAGTAAAACTGCTAAACAGTCATGTGCTTCATTAGTTGATTAGCTCATTAACTAAATTCAAACCACACGAAGCTTGTGCATTTAAAAATCTGAAATGACACTAAATACTCAATCTAAATCCCATCCAAAACACAAATCATGTTCCTCAGACTCGGCTGATCGAACTGTTTTAATATTTGAGTCTTGAAGTCAAATCCAATGATTGCTGATTCCAATTTGAGTATCCTTTTGATGTAATTGAAAACACACAATTTTCAAATTAAGGTCATCAAGAGCTGGGTTTGAACTCGGGTCTCCAGGATTAAATAACAACGCTTTAATAAGCTTAGCCACAGAATCTGTGGAGATTGTAGCTGTTGTAGATTGACTTTTGTAGAGCATTTGTTTCATATTTTTGTACAACATCATCAATATGCACAAATGCTTCAAAGCACACTGACAATTTTTGGTTTCAGTAGCTCAACTGCCTGAACCTTTGTGCTTTAATCTGGGAGACCTGGGTTCAAATCCCACTGCTGCTGTTCTTAATTTCTAATTGAGTGCTTTGTATCAATTATGTGATCTAAAACATGATAAGAGTGCTCAAACTCAGTGGTGAAGCTGGTAAAAGCATAGCATTTTAACTTTGAGGTTGCGGGTTTGAATCCTGTTTATGCCAAAATAAATACAAAACGTTTTTTTATGTTAAACTGCAAAAGATCTCAATGTTACCCTGTCAAAAACCCCTCTTTAGCTTGTTTGACTAAGTGGCTCAATTATTTAAAACACTACGTTTTAACTTTGAGGTTGTGGGTTCGAATTCCGCTTATGCTGAAATCAGTGCAAAATGTTTTTTAGCAATATGGCGCAAGGATCTCAATGTCACCCTGTCAAAAACGCTCTTTTGCTTGTCTGCCTCAGTGGCTCAGTTGATTAAAATGCTTTGTTTTAACTTTGGGGTTTGTGGGTTCGAATCCCGCTTTTGCCAAAACCAATACAAAATGTTTTTTAGCGTTAAACTGCAAAAGATTTCAATGTCAACCTGTCAAACACCTTCTTCATCATGTCTGGCTCAGCAGCATAATTGATTAAAACGCCTTGTTTAAACTTTGTGGTTGTGGGTTCAAATCCCGCTTATGCTGAAATCAGTGCAAACTGTTTTTTTTAGCAATATAGTGCAAAGATCTTAATGTCACCCTGTCAAAAACACTTCTCTGCTTGTCTTGTTCAGTGGCTCAGTTAATTAAAACGCTATGGTTTAACTTTGGGGTTCCTGGGTTTGAATTCCGCTAATGCCAAAATCAATGCAAACTAATTTTTAGCAATATAGTGCAAAGATCTCAATGTCACCCTGTCAAAAACACTGCTTTGGTCGTCTGGCTCAATGGCTCAGTTGATTAAAACACTACATTATAGCCTTGGGGTCGTGGGTTTGAATCCTACTTATGCCAAAATCAGTGCAAAATGTTTGTTAGCGCTAAAGTGCAGAAGATATCAATGTAACCCTGTCAAGAACCCTCTTTACTCATCTGGCTTAGTGGCTCAGTTGATTAAAACACTGTGTATTAACGTGGGAGACCTGGGTTCAAACCCTGCTTATGCCAAAATGAGTGAAATCTTTTCAATAGTACTAGAATAAACAACAATACAAAGCATACATAACACACTTAACAATGCAAGCCACAGCGGTGTAGTGGTTAAAAGCAATGCCTGGAGTGTCTGATGCAGTAAAGATGTGGGTTCAAATCCCAAGCATTAAGTATTTTTCTGAATTTGCCAGAAAGAAAGAAAAATATATTTAAAAAAAGTATTTAATTTAAAATTTCTTAAAATCTTAAAAATGTTAAAAAAACATTAAAACAACTCAGCAGACATAAATAGACTCACCAGAATGAAGAGAGAAAGGTGAAATGTGTTTGTGTTGGTCCATAAATCACACACTATGAAGTGTTCAAAATTAATTCTGCGTAAAGAAAAAGACAAAACTGAAGTTAGACCACATTACAAAGCCTGACATGATGTAAAGACATGGGTGTAAGAGTCCCTAAACTACAGCGTGAAACAAATACAGCAGAAAAATATTGCACTTCACTACTAAAGTATGAATAATAGGCATGGGATGATAACCGTTTTCAAGCTATAGCGCGGTTTGGCAAAGTCAAGGTTTTAAAACTGCCAAAATTATGATTTAAAATACAACACATCTTTGTAAATAGTTACAGAAAAAAGACTGAGGATTAAACACTTGCATTTGAAAGTATTTTAAAAATATGGCAAAGTGTCATAGAGGTAAAGTTTTAATAGATTAAGTTTTACAGTTTTTATTTGCACATTCGTTCATTTATCAATCTCTATATTGTTTATGATGCTACTTTGAATATTCGGTCTGAATTAGCATGTAAGTATGAACTCAAAACAACACTTTGATAGTTTTTAGCTGCTAATATGACTTCCCTATTTAGAATTAGCAAAGAATACTTTTCTGAAATTATAATATTAAGGAGAATGTCTGAATATCCAAATATAAAACCAACTTCACCTCTATCAAAGTGCCTTGTTGCTAAAAACATCCTAACATTGATTTTAATGATGAAAAAAGACAGCTTTATTCTTTAAGGACTGCCTAGATGTGCATTATTATTTACATAAGAAAGGGTTTGCACTTCGCCCATACAAAACATGATTTAAATCAAGCCATGTACATGGTTCATACACATTTTTACTACTAAAATTCCATGACTTTTCAAGTAATTTTTTATGACCTAATGTTTCATGCAATGTCTACATATGCGTGGTAAAAGAAAAACAATGCATGTTCAAATTTATTACAGCATATAATAAAACACACAACAACCTATTTAGTTTCCATTTATATTTATATCTATGCAAAATTGATTTAGATAATGCTTACACTGCACTAATAATGTGAGAGTATGTGATTGTATACAGTAAATAACCTGTATTCACGTATACATATATCTGTTTTCCATGACTTTTCCAAAACTTTGTGGGTTTTTCTGTTTTTCCTAAATTTTTCCAGGTTTTCCATGACTGTATGAGCCCTGCATGTAACTTTAAAGTTTAACTTTAATGCTAGCATTGTTATTTTGCATCAGCTTTGTGCACCTTGTGTTAGCAGCATATCTCTGTTTGTCAAATAACAATGTTAATCTTACAGACAAATACTTATGCATTACCTGTCACTCAACAGACGTCCATCATTACGGTCAATGTCTGACCACGCACTTCTGCTGAACCAAACACACCCTTCTATTCTGTAAAGAAAAGACACAAATAAATAAAAAAACACTCCATATTAAAGTTTAATTTACACTTTCATGTGACATGCTCAAAAAAACACTATTTTAGGTTAGATAAAACACAACAGCTTTGTTCTACCTAATAAGGTTCAGAAGCATCGCCATCCTAAATTCACATGGAGCTCCATCAAGAGAGCAACATGTAAACAAAGTCTTTGTTAAACCTTCATAAAGGTAAAACTGCCTTTATACACAATAATTTAATTACACAATGTCTATTTCTCCAGGGTTAAAGTTATATTTGAACAGAGAATGACTGGCAAAGAAAGAGCAGCATCACCCATACTCCAGCAAACAAATGAAAACACCTATTCGACACGCCAATAATGATTTAAATACAGTTTAAGATAATATATACCTGATATATAATGAGCGCTAACGACTTTAAAAAAGAAAATCACTAAGTATGTGTAGATACCTAATAGAGGTAAAGTTGGTTTTATATTCGCACATTCATTCAGTGACAACTTGTAACATGCTCCCTATATTGTTTACCATGGTATGACTTCAAAACAACATTAACTTTAGCACTATGTATTTGGTTGTGAACAATACTACAGTCTGCTAATATGATTTTACCAATTAGAATTTGCAAAGAATACTTTTCTGAAAAGTTAATTATTAATATTACTAAGGAGAAAGTCCGAATGTGTCAATATAAAACCAACTTTACCTCAATAGATACTTACAGGTGAGTCGCGTGACATTCTTGATGCTTGACAACACAGCGTGCCGTTTGTTATTAACGTTATTATTGGGCTGAAATACATGCTGTTGAGTGACAGAGTCTGTAACTGAGCTGTCATCTGCAGCAACTGTACTTTAATAGCTTTTAAACATAGCTAAATAAACAGTTGTGTCGAGGCGGCTGTCACCAGTGTCATGTTGTTGATAAGGCTCTACAGGTGTCACAGCCACGCTGAACATCAAAGCCGCTGACGCCGTCTAGTGGAGCGGAAGTGGGTAAGTGTCAGTAGTTTGGGAGACAGGATACATTTTTCATTCATTAATTTTATTTTCGGCTTAGTCCCTTTATTATTCTGGGAGTGAACCGCCAATTTATCCAGCATATATTTTACGCAGCGGATGCCCTTTCAACTGCAACTCATCACTGGGAAATATCCATATTCACACACATACACTACGGATAATTTAGCTTACCCAATTCACCTATACCACATGTCTATGTACTTGTGGGCTAAACCGGAGCACCCGGAGGAAACCCACGCGAACACGGGGAGAGCATGCAAACTCCACACGGAAACGCCAACTGACCCAGAAGGGGAGGATACATTTTTAGTTTTATATATTTTAAATGACATCTGTGATCTACTTTAAATGGTCTCGAGCAGCAGATAAGCATGGAATCTAATGGAAAAAAATAAAATGTCCAATGTATTGAACTGTAGTAGGCATATACACATATCACATGGCCGAAATATAAACACAAATAGAAGAAGAGACAGAAGGTCTTGCAATACTATTTTACTATTTGTTTATGCTTTATATATATTTTTTTTTTACTTTTTTGATATTTTTGATCTTTATTATTTCAGCTCAGAATCATTAATTTATTTCATGTTGTTATGATATTTGCAGGCTTGTAAAGCCTATTTTAAAAACGACTAATTTTCCAGCTCCTCCTTGTGGACATGAAGTATGAAGGAAAAAGACTACTGACTTAGATTGCATGGGGAAATGGTGCATTACTGATCATTTTTCTGTTTCCATCAAGTTTATCTGTCCGTGCCTTAAGTTTCTCTTAAGAAGAAGAGAATTTAAATTAATAAAAAAAAATATTTATTTATTTATTGATTTGTTTGTTTGTTTGTTTGTTTATTATTTATTTGTTTGTTTGTTTGTTTGTTTGTATATTTATTATGTATTTTTAATTTTTTTTATTGTTAATTTATTTTTATTTATTTATTTATTTATTTATTTATTTATTTATTTATTTATTTATTTATTTATTTATTTATTTATTTGACATGGACATCACAATTACACTGAACAACCAAATACATTTGTTTTGCAAGTGTTTTAGCAGACTTGCTAATTCTCAACACCTGTCCACAGGGGGCTTGACAAAATGAAAATAAAATCGATACATGTAAACAACGTTATAATTCTTTACATAAAATTACTGAAGGCAAAAGCAAAGGCGGCATGATCAAACAAACTGATAGTAAACTATTTGTGCAAACACTGTTGTTTTGTTTTTAACCACTTTTTAAGAACACTACTAAACTATTTATTTTACTTTATAGTTTTAGGCTAACAGTTAAATCATTCCACAATTTGGCTCCCTTAAAAGAGAAAACAGATTGACCAAATGAGGTCTTACACTTTGGCACTGGACAGTCACCATTAGCAGTTGCTCACGTGACTTTGTGAGAGGTTTGATGCCTACTGATTTGATCAGAAAACAGCACTGGAACATGATTATTTAAACATTTAAAAACCAATTTAAGATAATTTAATAAAACTATCAGAACTAAAAAGGTTATGTTTACATAAAACTTCACAATGATGCCATCGCATAGGCTTTAAGTCCATAATTTTAACTGCTTGTTCATATATCAAGTCATTAGGCTTCAGTTAAAGAAGCTTTTGACCATGATGTAATGCAATATGTCAAGAGAGAGAATATCATTGTGTGCATGTATAATTTTGCAGTTTGATATGTTAAAAATCTTCTAATAAAACAAAACAGTTTAGACTTGGCTTAACCTTCTTACTCATGTTTAACATGACTATCAAATTTTAATTTAATGTCTAGAGTTTAACTTAGAGTACCTTTACTTAAGAGTAACTTTACTTTTTTAATCAGCATCTCAAGTGTATCCCTTACAGGCCTATTTCTTATAGAGAAGCAAATAAATGAGACAGCTCAAGCCATCTTGAAATATGTTGTAAAGCCTGGCTCAGTTGCCCAGCAAGGTGTTTTAGCAGACACATAGATGACTGTGTCATCTGCATATAACTGGCAGTTAACCCCTATTATAAACATATTTTTTAACATTAAACATTTTTCAAATATTTTTTGTCAGCTGTTTTTTATAATTTCATTTTTAAAAAAAATAATTTTAAATTATTGCAAAAAAAAAAAAAAAAAAAAAAAAAAAAAAAATATATATATATATATATATATATATATATATATATATATATATATATATATATATATATATATATATATATATATATATATATATATATATATATATATATTTGAGTGCTTTTAACAGCAGACAGCAGCAGCGGTGCATTAGGTTGTCTAAATGTTGCAGTGCTCATTGGAATCAAGTGTGCATCTCTGTTCATTATGCAGATACAAGTATTTTATTTCTGCTTACAATAAGATTTCTGCAATATTTTGCAAAGTTTAAAGCTTTGTTCAGACAAGTACAATTTCATTTTAATGGCATTTAAAAAGAAAATCCTCATAATTAATTCCCTGTACTTTCTGAAAACATCTCAGTCCACGACTGAAATGTAGTGCAGCTTGAAATGCAACTGGTTGCTTTTGCCTTCTGTGGATGCAGCTTCAGTAAACCAGCAGAATTAAATAATAAAAAGCTTAGTTTAAATGCACCAAAATACATTGCCTATATTCACTGAGAAATGGATAAAAATATTCATTTTCAAAATGGGGTGTACTCAATTTTGCTGAGCACTGTATGTCATTGTATTCCAGTCTCTTACAGATTACTTCCTGATTTATATTGTACATTTCTTCTTTTCTAAATAAACGTTTTCACTTAAAAAAATACTGCATTCTTACAGTGAGAAAGGTAAGAAAACAAACAAAACAAGAGGTAAGTAAATTACAATGTGCACAGCTAGTGTTTTTCAGCCAGTGATGAACTTCCGGTGAAATCGTAATGTGACTATTTTCGATTTTATAAGGTTTTCTTTACAGCATCGATGTTGTAATGACATTAAAATAAATTCAGTTAAATAGACTTAAGCGTTCATTTAGATGTTCAAGCATAAAATGAGATGAAAGACCGTGTAAACGCTAGCACCATCAGGATCAGCAGGCTAGCGCAGAAACTCCATTGAAAATACTGGAGTCAAATAAACCGTCATTATTTAAAGACATGGCAGAGGGAAATGGGATTTAATGCAGTGCTTCTTGTCCCACTTTATATCGTATATCTATCAGGCAGTGAATATCACTGAATTTTAAAGAAATCAGACCTTAAACGTGGCGATTTTATATTGGAAAGGCAGTTCACCGGAAGCGCTGAGGCTGGCTGGCTGAATTTAAAAGTCTGCATGCATATACTCCATAGAATAGAAGTGTATGAAAATAAATGAATTAGTTAAGAGCTATATATGAAAGCTATCTATATCTAATCAGTCAATAGATAGCAGTTCTTTCTATTAATATATTTAAGAAATATATGAATGAGGTCCCTTTAATTTTTTCGTCACGCCAGCCTCTGCTGCAAACGCTCCGCTTCTGCTTTGTTCTTTTGCGACGCTGACAGTCGCTTGACGGCAGACTGGGGCAGGGCTCCCTGTAAGATCTGAGACATCAGATCGTCCGCGCATCTGTCCGATAGTCCAAAGTTTATTAAAATTCATCCACCTCTTCGGCCCTCATGGATCCCAATCGAATCATACAGGCTCTGAAGGGCACCATAGACCCCAATCTCAGGCTCGCGGCTGAGAATGAACTCAACCAGGTCAGTTTTCCGTCTGGAGAAGTTTGTTGTCTCTTTGGGAAACAGAAGCGCTATAAGATGCCTTCAGTGTTCGTGGGCTGATTTTTAACTCATAAAGCTGAATAATAGTCTGCATTCGTCCCTATTAACGCTTTGTTGACTGTTTAGGGTGCACACTAGTTGCAGTGAATCAAAGGCATCATTGTTCAACAGCAGAATGAGATGCCGACCATTGATCCTTATGGACTAAATTATGAATATCTTCGCTTTAAATTAATAAAATGACTGACTTAATTTAGATGCTATCCTAATTTTACATGTCTCAGTCTTAATTTACAGTTTCCCTGTGAGTCAATTTGGGGATGTGATGTTATGATGTGACATGGTTGTTCATTGTGTCCTGATTCTGCTGCATGTAAATCATTATTTCTGCAGCTTCCACTGATGCAATTCTGTGCAATTCCTACTCTGCAGAGCCATTATTGAAGTCAGTTCTGTTTTAGAAGAGCTTAGGGGGAGTTGATGTGCTTGTTGTTTACATCAGAGGCGCCCAAACTTTTTCATATGAAGGGCCAAAAACCAAATATCATTGGTAGCCATGAGCCGAAGACAAATATACCAAACTGTTTTACATTAAAGTCGCCATGGGTAATTTGCTAATTTATTTCAGAATATTTAAAAATAAACTAAGAGTTTAGACGCAAAATCCTCTAAATGCCGTCTGTAATTTTCTTCTAAAATTAACATTTTTGTCAGGCTCCTGAGTAATTTCACTTTTACGGCAAAGGATATGTCATTTTGATGGTCTTTAAAGGGAAATAACAAAACATAAACAAAGTAAGTCCAGAAAAATGTTGATGTATGTTATGTACATTTTAAACTAAATCTGATTAATTGACGCTATTTAAATGGAAATTTTAAATTAAGTTAGCCTTTTTGTAGCTTAAAAATACAACAAATGAATAAAAGGTCACATTAAATTAGAAATGACTCTCTCTAAACCATCGCCATCATTCTCCCTCTCTTCTTCATCTTATTTTATGATGAAAGCCCATTTCTGCCAGAGAATCTAAATGTCGGAATGAAATGTTTTTGTTTTTGTACAATTGTGAGTAACGTTAGGGCCGTTTGAGTGCCTGTGTGAATGCAAGAGATTATCGGTGTTTCCCAGTACTGGGTTGTGGCTGGAAGGGCATCCGCTGTGTAAAGCATATGCCGGAATAGTTGGTGGTTCATTCTGCTGTGGCGGCCCCTGATAAATAAGGGACTAAGCCGAAGGAAAATGAATGAAATCGATGCTGAAACAGAGAAGTTTTTTCCACAATTTTTAGCATTACACAACTATGTGTTTTTTTCACAGAATTGTGATGGATATTGATATTAAATCTCATTTGCCAGATTATAACCTGCAATTGTTTGGGTTAGTCAGAGTTGTGTAAAAAGAATCACAAAAATGTTACCTCAAAATCTAGTTATTATTGTGAGTTTTGATCTCAGTGCTGACATTCTTGCAGTGGCAATTTTTCGAGTTCATCACTGGAAAAGTCGAGATGCAGTGAGGTCATTTTAATTCGATTGTTTGAAAAGTTTGAATTTGAGATAAATGGTGCAATTAAATTTTTGAATGATATATTTTAAGTTAACAATACAGAACATCGAAACTAAGCAGCAAACAAACTAAAGTAAAACATACACGCAGCATATAAAAATAAATAAATAAATAAATAAATAAATAAAATAAAAATAAATAAAAAGGGAGGAGATACAGTATAAACTAATGGAGAAAAACTATTTTGTCAAATCAAATCATGTGGGACTGTTTTAATATAATTCAAAAATGGATTCCAAATCTTTTTAAATAATTCACCCTTTCCTCTGAAAGAGTATGTGATTTTCTCCAATGGTGTACAGTTGCAAACATCTGAGATCCACAGTCCAACTGGTACATCAATGTCTGTTTTCCGCAATTAGATTTTTATTTTGGCAGAAATAAACTTCATTAGTTCATTGCGTTACATTTCTGACATCTAATAAGTTCTTATTCACACTTATTATAAAGAGAAATGAATATTCTTTCCTTTCTATGTTCTATGTTTCTATATTTTGGCTCATCTGAATTGAATGGTTGGCTTTTTGTGACATTAAGCCATCATATTTCAACAATATTTTAATAATTTTGGTGCTATGTTGCATTGGTATTTGAGAAACCAGTTGAAAATCACTGAGAAAAGCAACATGTATATAAAGAGAAATCCCTAAGCTATGCAGATTGATTTTGCTTATTAAAAATAGAAGCCATCATTGTCTTGTTTAAAATAAAAATAACGTGGTCCTTTTTTTTTCCAGTCCTACAAGATCATCAACTTCGCCCCAACTCTTCTACAGATCATAGTGTCGGAGCAGGTGGAGTTTCCCGTGCGACAAGCAGGTAAGAACTTCTCATTTCCTTCAGGCAATCACAAGTTCCTTCCCAATTGAATCGTTCGGGGTTGAGATCTTTCCCTTTACCATTCATCAATTCTGATTGGATGAAATAACCAATGACGTCGCATTCATCCTCCAGCTGCCATCTACCTGAAGAACATGGTGAGTCAGTACTGGCAGGACCGGGAGCCTACACTGGGAGAGGTGGTGTTTCCCTTCAACATCCACGAAAACGACCGCGGACAGATCCGGGAAAACATGGTGGAGGCCATTATTCGCTGCCCCGAGTCCATAAGGCAAGTCACAATGTTTTCACTTCATATTGACAGTCATTAGAACCTGACATGAACTATTTGTTGTTGTTTGGCAGGGCTCAGCTGACGGTATGTTTGCGGGCTATAATAAAGCATGATTTTCCTGGCCGGTGGACGGGTGTAGTGGACAAGATCAACCTGTATCTGCAGTCCCAGAACAGTGGCAGCTGGTACGGCAGTCTGCTCGCACTTTACCAACTCGTCAAAAATTATGAGTAAGTTTTGTTGTTTTAAAAGTTCACGATATTGTTATAAACAATACATGTCCTACAATAATTTTACATCCATCCAAGGTCAAAATATACACATTTGTTATTTATTTATTTATTTGTTTTATTTCAGCTAGAATAAAAGCAGTTTTATATTTTTTGAGGTCAATATTATTAGCACCCTCAAGCAATATATATTTTTCGATTGTCTACAGAACAAACCATCATTATATACAATGACTTGCCTAATTAACCTAGTTAAGCCTTTAAATGTCCCTTTAAGCTGAATATTATTATTTTTAAAAATATCTAGTAAAATATTATGTACTGTTATCATGGCAAAGATAAAATAAATCAGTTGTTAGAAATGAGTTAATAAAACTATTATGATTCTGACTTCAACTGTATTTATATTTGTGCATTGGCACTTTTCTAACTGTCTGGAATGGTTCGTTCAAGAACCCAGTCACACTAAACCCCTCAAACTCTGCTCTGATTGGTCAGATCAAGGCCAAGTCTGTTGTGATTGGTCAGCTGTTTACAGTGCATGTTGGATGCTTATTGAACATTATTAAGAACCTATGATTTCCATGATGTGGAAAATACACATTAAAATGCAAAATCCAAATGTAAAAAAAAAAAACAGAATTTGAGAAGAATAAAAAATCAAAGAGAATGTGAAGGCATTGTGTAAAATAGTACTTTTGTTTAGTATTATATACTGTACTTCTACAAATAATATTAATAATAATTAAAATTATATTTTGGGGCTGCACGGTGGCGCAGTTTGTAGCACATGCGGCAACAAGAAGGTCGCTGGTTCGAGCCTCGGCTGGGTCAGTTGGCATTTCTGTGTGGAGTTTGCATGTTCTCCCCGTGTTCGCGTGGGTTTCCTCCGGGTGCTCCGGTTTCCCCCACAAGTCCAAAGACATGCGGTATAGGTGAATTGGGTAAGCTAAGTTGTCTGTAGTGTGTGAATGAGTGTGTATGGATGTTTCCCAGTGATGGGTTGTACCTGGAAGGGCATCCGCTGCATAAAACATATGCTGGATAAGTTGGCGGTTCATTCTGCTGTAGCGACCCCTGATTAATAAAGGGACTAAGCCGAAAAGAAAATGAATGAATGAAAAGGATATTTTAAAGGAATAATTACAGTTGTTCTGTGATGTCGAAAATGGTATCAAAATAGTTTTTGTTTTGGTATTGTTTTCAAAGATATTCCAGTACTGTTATAATACATGATGTAGTCTATAATATAGCAATATCTCAAATTAGGTTAAATCATAAGTACAGTCTGGTACCTAAGTACAACTTTTTCAACTCTTTTAGTTGAGTTCAGCTCAGTTTATCATGAAAGGCCATTTCTGACAGAGAATAAAAAATTCGTAGTGAAAAATGTCCGAATTCAGAGTTTGTGTGTCACTATTTTGTTCAGCTTTTTTCTTGCAATTCTTCTACGTCATTCTATTAAATCACTTAAGTTTTAATAATGAAGATCAAATTATTATGTGTTTGATTTTAGTGAAGAATTGTTAAATTATTGTGTGTATAGAAAATGTTGCAAATTTGATCTGGATTTGCGTGGCAATAAATTCAAAACTAACTCTCTCCCTCTCCCTCTCCCTCTCTCTCTCCTCTCATGTTTGTTTGAAGTTGCTCCAAAATGTCTATATTGTCGTTGCAACATCACTGTTAAACATTTATTCATTTAGCAGATGCTTTTATGCAAAGTTACTAAGTTTTTGGGGGTTTTCATGAAAGAGAGGAGAGAGTGTGTGGTTTATTTTTGCAATGCCCTATATTTAATGTTATCAGATAGTGATTTGTATCTGGAGAGCCTTAAAAGTAATTATTTTTAAATGTGAGTCCTTCAAAAGGGGTAGGATTTTTATCAAAAGTCAGTTTTTTTTTTTTTTTTTTTTTTTTGTAGTTTTTTTCAGAGTGTGTCTCTCACTATTTTGTTTAGCTTTTTCTTGCAATTCTGAGTTTACATCTAAAATTTTTTGTATTTTGACATTTTTCACACAATTAAAAATATTTTTCTCTTTTCAGAATTGCAGGATATTAAATCTCAGTTGCAAAATCACAACTTGAAACTGTGAGAAGAAAAAATGGTGAAATGTTATCTCACAGCTGCAAGAAACTCAGAACTCCTAGATATAAACTGTGAATTAGCTCTCAGAATATGAATACATGAACGGTTCAGCTGTGCTGTTTGAAGTTTGATCCCTCTGTTTGTGTTTTGTGTGTTCGTCAGATTTAAGAAGGCAGAGGAGCGGGACCCACTGTTAGCAGCCATGCAGATCTTCCTGCCACGGCTCCAGCAGCTCATCACTCAACTCCTGTCTGATGCCACATTCATCTCAGTCCTCATCCAGAAGCAGATCCTCAAGATTTTCCATGCACTTGTACAGGTACTTTAGGAATGCCCTATGCTTAATATTATCAGGCAATGATTTTTTTCTGGAGAGACTTTAAAGGAAATATTTTTAAATGTGAATCCTTTGAAAAAGCTAGATTTTTTTTTATGAATTGAATTTAGAATTCTGTGTGTTTGTTTTGCAGTATTCATTCCCTCTACAGCTGATTAACAACACAGTCATGACGCACTGGATGGAGATTCTGCGGACAGTTGTGGATCGGGACGTCCCGGCTGTAAGTCTGTGGAATGTTATTTCTCATTGTTGAGCTCTACTTTTTCGGTAGATTTGATTTAGTGAGTGTTTGCCGGGGGATTTTCAGGAAACTCTGGAAGCTGATGAGGACGATCGACCTGAGCTGATCTGGTGGAAGTGCAAGAAGTGGGCTCTGCATATACTCACAAGGATGTTCGAGAGGTGAGTAAACAAGCCAGAGCGCAAATAAACAGGATGGTGTAGTTTGTGGTCATTTATGATGGAAATAACTCTATTGATCACCTAGTAGTGAATTCAGAATGGCTGACAGTTCTTACAACAGAACAGCACCCAATGATTATATTTCTTCTCAATATAATACCAAGAGTATTTTATTTTATTGAATTAATTTTTTAATTATTTAATCGAATTATTTATTTATTTTTATTTATTTATTTAATTTAATTTTTTATTTAATTTAATTCTTGTTTTTTATTTTTGTATTTTTTGTTATTGAATTTTTTATTATTTGATTTTTAAATTTGATTTAATTTTTTATTATTAAATTTTATTATTTTTATTTTATTTTATTTCTCTGCAGCTTGTTGCCATGCTTGCTTATCATGTGACCGCTGGACTACTTGGCCCCGATAATAGCTGCTTGCAGCTATATTGTTTTATTTCGCAGTATTAATTAAATTCAATATTATTTGAATGATTTGGAGTATTTTTATATCTTGTAGTATACTGTATTTTGTATATTAAATGTTAAATTATCTCTATTTTTATCACTATAACTTATATTATATTGTCAATTATTAATTAATAGACTGTATTAAAATAACTTTATATTAAAATAACTGTATTAAAATACATTTTTTTATACTATTTTGTTGATTTATTTTTATTTAGTAGTGTTAATTAAATTCAAATTTATTTAAATGCTTTGGAGTATTTATATATATGTTGTAGTATACTGTGTTTTGTATATTAAATGTAAGATTAAATGAAGTTTTTATCACTATAACTAATAGAGTATGTGATCACTGAATTATTATATAATGGAATTTTTTACAATAACCATTTATTTTACATTATTTAATTTATTTATAATGATATCTCTATTGTAATTTTTTTAAATATCACAAACTATAAAGAATGATTCATTGCTGTAGTTTTTAACAATGACAGAGAATGTTACATTATATTATAGCATTATACTAAAGTCTGTTAATAATGATTCAGTGTTCTATCCCAATAACTTGGTATATTTTTATTTATTACAGCATATTATATTTAATATTATTTGTAGGATTATTGCATATTTTCATAATTACTTGTATTATATATTCAAATTATATTTTGTGAAGTTATTTAAGTTAAATCAAAGATTAGTAATGTTATATTTTGGTAATAATTTATTATTTGTACAGTGTATATTATACATAATAAAATATAATTTATAAAATATAGTTTATTGGAATAATTACATTTTTATCACAGTAACTTGATTATATTATATTATATTATATTAAATTATATTATATTATATTAGTATTTAATTCTGGTATATTTTTTGGATTAACTACATAATTTTTTATTACAGTAACTTGCATATATTATATTATATTATATTATATTATATTATATTATATTATATTATATTATATTATATTATATTATATTATATTATATTATATTATATTATATTATTTATAAATAGTTAAAGTAGTATAATGTTATTATTTTGTAATATTACAGATAATCTTATTATAGTATAAAGTTAGATTAGATTCCAATTGATAATAATATTTAATTTGTAATGCTTTTTAAAAATCTATTCTCAGATATGGAAGTCCAGGAAATGTAACGAAGGAATATGTAGAGTTTGCAGATTTCTTCTTGAAGACATATGCTGTAGGCATCCAGCAGGTATGAACAGCACATTTAGCATTGATTTTAATGCTTTGTACAATTAATAAACAAGTAAACGATTGCTGTTTTTGTGTTCAGGTGCTGTTAAAGGTGATGGAACAGCACAGACAGCGGCAGTACGTGAGTCCTCGTGTCCTCCAGCAGACGCTGAGCTTCATGACTCAAGGCGTTTCACATTCACTCACATGGAGACAGATGAAGCCACACATGCAGGTGACAAATGGAAAAAAACGGGCATGACGTGAACAATATATCGTTATCGCAATGAGTGCATCCACAATAGTCACATCGCAGGATTAGATTATTTATTAAAGGTTAAAAGATATAGATATTATAAAATGTAATTTTTAATAATTATTTATACAATGGTGGTGATGATGATGAGGCTTTATTTGTCACAACACTGTTACATGCAGTGAAACTGGACCCCTCCGACCATACACAAACATCATGCATTTCAGGGGAAGACAGGTCAGTTGTGAGGTAGCATTGAAAAAATATAGGAATAAGATACTTTCGGGGAAAAAAGGAGGTAAAAAAAGCCCCTCCCAGACTGTCCTTAAAGTGGGCAGTGTGAGATCAGGGGGAAAAAATGCCCCAGCTACAAGCACATAATAAACATAGACATAACATTGCATGATGACCATGTTATTTTACGTTTGATTGTTTAATTTCCGTACTTGAATACTGTTTGACTCTCCAGAAAACCATAAAGGACTGTTCATTTAATGTTTATATTGCTCTGTCGTATTTATATATGCTTATAAATGATTGTATTTTATGCAGATGCACTGCAGAGAAGTAGACTTGATAATCCCAGTCATTCTAAATGAAGAAAATCTTTCCAAATCTCAGCGGAACAAAATATCGCAATGTCAGATTTTTCCTATATCGACTTTCATACAGCTTCATACGTCTGTGTGTCTGCAGACTATAACTCACGAGCTGGTGTTTCCTCTGATGTGCTATAAAGATGAAGATGAACGTCTGTGGCAGGAGGATCCGTATGAGTACATCCGCATGAAATTCAGTCAGTGTCATTGCTTATTAATGCTTTTGTTGTTGTTTTGATTGTGTTAATGCACTAAGTTCGTGTGTTTTTTGACATATGAATATGACAGTGTAAGAGTATATAATAAATATTTCTGCAGAATCTAAAAATAAATCTAGTTCTGCATAAATATTAAATAAGTTAATTAATTTCTGACTAAAAATAGGGAGGAAAAACTATTTGTAGGACATTAATAAACGTCTTATAATATAAAAGATTTTGTCATTTAGTTTTCATAGATTTGTAAATATGACTGTAAGAGTATAGAAAAAACGTTTGCTGAATCTAAAAATAAATCTAGTTCTGCATAAATATTAAATAAGTTAATTAATGACTAAAATAGGGAGGGAAAACTATTTGTAGGACATTAATAAATGTCTTAGAAAATAAAAAATGTTGTCATTTGAGTTTTTATAGATTTGTAAATATGACAGTGTAAGAGTATAGAAAAAAACGTTTCTGCAGAATCTAAAAATAAATCTAGTTCTGCATAAATATTAAATAAGTTAATGACAAAAAAAAATATGGGGGAGTTTAATTTGTAGGACATTAATAAATGTCTTATAAAATAAAAGATTTTGTCGTTTAGTTTTCATAGATTTATGAATATGGCAGCGTGAGTATAAAAAAGTATATTTCTGATGAAGCTGAAAAAAGGGCGGCACGGTGGCGCAGTGGGTAGCACTGTCGCCTCACAGCAACAAGGTCGCTGGTTTGAGTTGGCATTTCTGTGTGCATGTTCTCCCCGTGTTGGCGTGGGTTTCCTCCACTGTAAAAAGACATGCGCTATAGGTGAATTGGGTAAGCTAAATTGTCCATAGTGTATGTGTGTGAATGAGAATGTATGGGTGGTTTCCAGTACCGGGTTGCAGCTGGAAAGGCATTCGCTGCGTAAAACATATGCTGGATAAGTTGCCGGTTCATTCCGCTGTGTCGACCCCTGCTTAAAAATCAGAAAAGAAAATGAATGAATCTAAAAAATAAAGCTAGTTGTACATTCAATTAATTAATTCAATTAATTTAACTAAAAATAGGGGGGAATTCTAATTTGTAGGACATTAATAAATGTTTTATAAAATAAAAGATTTTGTCATTTAGTTTTCTTAATTTATGAATATGCATGTAAAAGTGTAGAAAAAATATTTCTGATGAGTCTAAAAATAAATCTAGTTCTGCATAAATAATATTAAATAAGTAAATTAATTAATGACTAAAAATTGTTTTTTTACTTGTAGGACATTGATGAATTAATAATATTTTATGTTTTAATGTCTTTTAGTTTTCATTGATTTATGAATATTAAAATTCTAAATTCGTGTGAAGATGATTTTTAGTCATCAATGCAGAAAAATAAGAGTGAAAAATATTTAAAATTATAATTTATTATGTTTTTACTTGTGTTTTGCTTTGTGTTTTATTTAGTAGGGTTTTATTTGGATTTCATATTATTCATGTTTTAAAAAAATTAAAAAAAAATTATAATAATTATATATATATATATATATATATATATATATATATATATATATATATATATATATATATATATATGTATATGTATATATATACACATTATTATTATTATTATTATTATTATTATTATTATTATTACAAGTATTATTTATTTATTTATTTATTGTTTAAACCTCTGTAGCATAAAGTGTTTGAGGTTTACAAATTCATTTTTATGCATCATTGAATCAACTTAGTCAAAACAATTTAACAATCTGTTAGTGTCATCACTCATAACACATAACACATAATTTATTCAATTATTTTATCACTAGTAATTTAATAATTTACTATTTTCTTAGTAATTACTAGATTTTTGCACGGTTTACTTTTTGCATTTAGCATATTCAGTCTACCTTCTACACTGTGGATTAGGATTCTTCTTATCTTGAGTTAAAAGTCTGAAAAATATTATTATTATTTATTATTTCTGTATGTATTTATTGATTTTTAGCTGCATCCCCCAGGCCTTCTTGTGTTTAATTTCCTCTGTTAGTGCATTTAGGAAAGCATCTTGTTGTTTTGGGTTGTTTTTGATCTGTTTTTCTGTGCTGCTGTAGATGTCTATGATGATCACGTGTCTCCTGCCACCGCCGCTCAGACTCTATTATGCACAGCGGCCAGGAAGAGGAAAGAGGTGAGTCCACCAGAGCTGCTGTTTACATTTGCATTTACACACCAGACTTTCCAAGAAACACCTTCTAGAAATGTTCATAATTGCTTGCTAGAGATACTAGCTTCAGTCAAGAGCTTTGTAACAGTGAGGGAGGGGATTCAGAGTGAATATCCTCATCTATTTAAATGCGTTTTTACATTTTATTTTTACACCTATTATTTACACAGAGCTTACATGTTTATGGACGATTTTTAAACCAAATTCAGAGCTCCAGACTGCTATTTATTTGCTTTCTGGCAGTGCAACTAAAAATATTCAGAAGTCCAGCTGGTGTAACTACCAATTCCCGAACCGATAAGCGATAACAAGATTAAAAATGGAGGCAAAACCCATATAAACCAATTTGTATCATTTCACAGTGGATGATACTGTCAGTTTTTCCTCGTTTTCAGGTTTTGCCGCAGATGATGGAGTTTTGCCATCAGATCCTTGTGGACCCCAGTGCAGACCCCCGCAGGAAGGACGGGGCTCTGCATGTGATCGGCACTCTCGCTCAACCCTTACTGAAGGTTCGATTTCATTAGCCGGATCTGCTGTGTGATGCTTATTTAATTACAAGCTTTTTACGGGTCTGTTTCTGTGTGTGTTTGCAGAAGCGGGTGTACAGGGACCAGATGGAGCTCATGTTACAAAACTATGTGTTTCCGCTGCTTAACTCAAATCTAGCCTACTTAAGGGCTCGGGTTAGTGAGTGTTCATTACACACATGGATGGATGGATGGATGGATGGATGGATAGATTATTTTTGTTTATTTACTTTTTTTTTAATGATTAAATTAAGTTTTTAAGCACTTATTTTAATTTTGTAGATTTTTTTTGTTACAATTTTGTACCTGAATAGCTATTTTGTCCAATTCAATGTGTAATTTTCTTGTTGTAATTTGCTGTTTGTTTACATTTTGTTAGTTACATTTCTAATTTTCATATTGTATAATACTTGATGCTTGATGTTTTAAAATAATATTATACTTAATTTTTGTAATTAATCATGTTTTATTTATATATCAATAATCACTTTTTCCCCAAATAGTATTAGGAAAATGTACTAGACTATATTAGAACATGTAGAAAAGATTATTCAGATTATTTATTTATTTAATTATTTTTCTTTGTTTAATTTTCTAAGTTCTAATATAATTCTTTGTGCAGTTGTGTTGGGTGCTGCAGATATGCATAGCTGTTATTTTATTTGCTAGTTTATGTTTGTTTTTCAATTATTAAATTAAATCAAGCACTGTTTTTATTTTATTTATTTATCTAAATAGCTATTTTTTTCCCCAATTTAATGAGTAATTTTCTTGTTGTATTTTACACTTTGTTAGTTACATTTCAAATTTTCATATTGTTTAATATTTGATGCTTAATGTTTTTTTTTTTTTTATTCATATTTATATATCAATAAACACTTTTTTTCAAATACTTTTAGGTAAAGTCAACTAGATTAGATCTTGTAGAAAAGATTATTCAGTTTTTGAATAATCTTTTTTATTTTTGTTTGTTTATTTTTGTTTTTTAATGATTACGTTAAGCACTGTTTTTACTTAATTTGTTTGATTTTATTGATTTTTGTTACAATTTTGTATTCAAATAGCTTTTTTTTCCAATTTAATGAGTAGTTTTCTTGTTGTAATTTTACTGTTAAAATGGTGTGAGTTACATTTCTTATTTTCGTATCGTTTAATACCTGATGCATATTATTTTTTACATTTATTTATCATGTTTTATTTATATATCAATAATCACTTTTTCCCAAAATTGTTTTAGGGGAAGTCAACTAGATTTGAACATGTAGAAAAGATTATTCAGTTTTTGACAAATATATTTTTATTTATATTTTAATTCTCGCATAATTGTCTGTGCAATCGTGCTGGGTGTTTGTGCTGTTATTTTATTTTTGTTTGTTCAATTATTAAATTAAGCACTGTTTTTATTTAATTTTGTATTTAAATAGTTACTTTTTTCCAATTCAGTGAGTAATTTTCTTAATGGAGTTTACTGTTTGTTAACACTTTGTTAGTTACATTTTTAATTTTCATATTGTTTAATACTTGATGCTTAATGTTTTTTATTTATTTATCATGTTTTATTTATATATCAATAATCTCTTTTTTCCCCAAATACTTTTAGGTTAATTCAACTAGATTAGATTGTGTAAAAAAGATTATTCCGTTTTTGACCAATGTTTTGTTTTTTTTTGTTTTTTTCTCATATAATTGTCCGTGTAGTCATGCTGGGTGCTGCACTCCTTCAGTCCTCTGAAGTTTCACAATGAGCTGGTCCTGAGGAACGCCGTGGAGCTGGTCAAGCACAACCTGGTGGAGGATAAGGAGATGCCTGTCAAAGTGGAGGCCGCCATCGCCCTGCAGACGCTGGTCAGAAACCAGGAGCAAGGTCTGATTACTCTCTCTCTCTCTCACACATACACACACACTTGCAGGCTATATCTATGTTTCCATCCACATATTTTTTCAATGATCACTATTTAGTATTGTGTTTTGGTTGGTTGCTAGGGCTTTTGCTAGGTGGTAGGCAAGCAGTTCTGACTGGTTGCTTAGTCTTTAATATGGCTGCAACCGTTTTTTTTTCTTTGACGCGGTTTCTAGAGAAACATAATATTAAATGATAAAACAGTGGGCGTGGCTTGTTTTTTTCTACTGCGAGCGGATTGGATGTACTAAAGTAGGCATTTCACTCAGAAAGATGGGGAAAAGGGTTTGGGTAGAGTCATTACAACCTAACAGACACCACCTCCTCACCATTTCAGTTTGTTGTCAAAACTGACAGTTGCAGCGACGTGGTTAAACATGTTAGCCACACACTAATATATTTGTAATTTGACAATTTAACAAAAAAAAACAGGAAGTGCATTTTCCAATTTTAGCAAACTTTTTTGTTTCTTAATATGCACAAATGACTAGTAATGTGAGCCAACAAAATCATATGGTTAGTTTTGATTTCGTCAAGTTGTTGCTACGTTTTCTGTATGGTTGGTAGGGTGTTGCATAGTTGCATGGCAGTTTTTCATTATGCTAGTTGTTAATGTTCCCAGTAGTTGGATGTTCTGCTTGTAGTGCTATATTAAGCCTTAGTTCAGGGTATCTGCAGAGTCTTAAAGTCCTAAAATGTCTTCAATTTCAAAAACCAAATTTTAGACCTTAAAAAGTCATAAATCCACTTAAATATTGTATTGTAGGTCTTAAATCATTTTAAACAGGTCTTAATTTTCCATGTCCATGTAAAGATATACCCAACTGGGCCAACACTCATCCAATCACTAACAATACATTTCAATAAGTTTTATGAAACATTTATTTATTAACTCTGTTTACTTATTAATATGGTTTAATTATCTTTCTTACAATAACATTTGTTTTTAATGTTTTTTTTTGGGTTTTAACTTGACCATTAAAAAAAATCTTTAGGGTTTAACCTTGTGTACGTCTGAAATTTCATTCATTAGGGTCTTAAAATAGTCTTAAAAATGTCTTAAGTCTTAAATTTGACTTGATGAAACCTGTAGAAACCCTGTTAGCGAGATATTTGTTTTGCCTTTCTACTACACTGGAAATAAATCTTGCTGGCTTAAATGTTTAAGTTGAATCAAATGAACTTTTCTCGTTATCTCAACTTACATCAATCAAAATTATTAGGTTAAACTTTGTGTATCTTAAAACATTTACATATTATTTACACTAGGGTTGGACGATGTTGACCAATTTGGCATCCTACGATGTCTAATGTGAAACATTGCGATGAACGATGGCAGGGGGTGGTGGTTGTTAAATATCAATTAATTCATAACAAATTAATTAATTGTAGCCCACCGTTTTCACTACCTGACCCACATGGTCTTTGCTTTACCCATAACCAAACCATAAATAAATAAAGTTACACACAAATTACCATCTGTTTTTTCCGGCGAACTCTGGCATGAATAGGCAGAGCTGATCTGTGTCGTTATAATGTTTTTTTTCTACAGCTGGTGGATTAGACAAGAGTTCGTTTGGGGTTCACTGTAATTTGTATTGTGATTGATGATAACTTCCTTATTTTATTATTATTATTATGAGGAAATAATAACAAGTAAAGATGCTAAGACTCGACCGTTTTGGTCGCATATGCGCCCGAAATTTTATCTATGTGACCTAAAAATATATTTGGAAGCATTTGTGCTAGTGCGTACATTCTTGCCGTGCGACCTGTTTTCACTGCAAAATCATCACCGCATCCGCGGATTTAGGAGACATCTATGCAGAAGGCATCTTTGCACCTAAAAACGCCAAATGCAGCGCTCGGGAACAGATTAAAACAGTTAAGTGAACTTGCTAAAGTAAAAAAAACCCTGCAATGCTTGCCCCGCCTTTGTGCTCTTCTTATTGGCCCACTGCGCTAGAACTGAACGCGAATGGATTGGTTAATATCAGCTGTCAATCACTCAGTCAAAGCCTTCTGCCTTCACATGACAGGAGCTACAACTGCGTAAATGTGAAGCGCTGAAGATGAGAGAATGAAAATAACACTGACAGATTTAGTTTTCGAAACCACCTAAAGTTACTAATAATGGCACATCTTATTAGTGATCATGTGCTGAATGTTAATCCACCATTTACACTTTTCCAAGAGTGGATAAAAGACTTCCAGTGGCTTCAAGTCCACTATGAAAATAACTAGAGCCATTCACTGTAAAGTCTGTGGGACGGGGTTTGCAGGTAACACCGTTTGCCACTGAATCTAGACATTTTAAGCGCAAAAGGTACTGTATAATCCTTCAGTTAATCCACACGATGCTGTCAGCCATGCAAGCGGCAGCTGAATGTAAAATTTAACACAGCTCATGGAAAGACCGTTATTGCTATTAAGATGACATGCAAATGATAAGTTATATATCAATATAAATGTGGGGCGGGGCGATGAATTGCGATGCCGGCTCAGCATCGTGAAGTTTATCTGCCATCGGCAATGGACGATGGCATCATCTATCGGCCCAACCCTAATTTACACCTGATTAACCTATTAAAATATGTTACAGTAACACAAAGGCTTTTGTTTTGTTTGTCATATCATTTTTTACAGTGTATGTCATTGCTAGCATGTTTTGGATGATATCTAGATAGATTGACTGTTGATGCTGTATACCAGAGGTGACCAACCCTGTTCAGGTTTCAGTCGCAGCCCATATCAAACACACCTGCCTGTAATTATCAAGCTGTTCAGCTCCTAGTTAATTGGTTCAGGTGTGTGCAGAGTTGGAGCTGAACTCTCCAGGATCTCCAGAAGCAGGGTTGAGCACCACTGCTGTGTACTTAGACACAATATATATATATTGTAAGGCTTTTTTGAAGTATGCCTCTTTTTATTTGAGAACAGACCATTAATATGCATTAAACTAGGTTTACTAATTGAATGGGTTTACTCTGTTTAATAATGAAGTGAATTAACCCTTTTTAACAACCCTTTTTGTTTAACCTGTACAGCTAAGGTCTACATCCGGCCCTTCATCAGGCCTGTGATGCAGGAGCTGCTGCACATCATCAAAGAAACCGAAAACGACGACCTGACCGGCGTCATTCAGAAGATGATCTGCGAATACAGCGAGGAAGTGACCGTCATCGCTGTGGATATGACACAGAACTTGGTACTGCATTCATCTTTAGTTAGTTAATACATAGAGTTTCTTGTTAAAAGAGGCTCTTGTGCACAGGCCGAGATCTTCAGCAAGATCCTCCAGAGTGAAGAATACGAGGAAAGTGAAGATAAGACTGTGATGGCCCTCGGTATCCTCAGCACCATAGACACCATCCTCACTGTCATGGGGGACCGGAAAGAGGTTTGGAAACATGTTCGAGGCATTTTTCAGCAGGAAAATCCCACAAATATACCACTGTTTCACATAGCATGAATTTGAGGGCAGTATTTGTATTTTAAAATAAGGCAAGGTTGCATTCAATTGATCAAAAGCAGCAGAATATATAATGTATAAAATGTAAATGAATTTAAATAAATGCTATTTTTAAACATTAAATGCATAAACAAATATAAAAAACAATTTATGCTATGAACAAATCATTAACTTTTAACTCAATATAACTATTAATTAGCTGCTTATTAATGGTTAGTAAGGTAGTTTGGTATTAGAATTGGAGATGTAAAATAAGATCATACTTTATAAGTGCAAATAAACAGTTAATATCTTAATAATATGCAGGTTATAAGCTATAGTTAATGGCATGAATTGCTACTTAAACCAAAGTGTCACCAAAAACTCCTATCTAAAATATAATAAAAGTAATTTTAGTAATATAATGTAATATAAAAACTATATTAAAATATACATACATGCATATACGAACATATACACACCTATATCATGCATGAATTCAAAATCAATTTAACACTGGTCTGAATGACTTTATTTGCACTGTGATTGTGCTTTTGGTGCACCGTCACTTTAAATCGTTTGAATAAGTTAAACAACATTTGTTTAGGCTCACTGGAAAAAAACTAAATGAGGTTAGCATATTAAGCAGGGTGTCCGCAGGGTCTTAAATTACATAAACAACATTTTAGGCCATAAAAAGTCTTCAATTTACTGAAATATTGTGTTGTAGGTTTTAAATCATTTTAAACTGGTCCATCTCAATAAGACTTTTAACAAAAGTTTATTTATTAACTGTATTTCATAACATTATTTTAATTTCTTCCTTACAATATTGTTTGTTTAAATGTTCTCTGTGTTTTTATAGCTACCCGGTGAGGACACTGACCTAGACAGTCTGTTTTGGTTACTTTTAGCATGTTATAGTTTTTAAAACCTGTCATTCTTTTAAAAGAATTGTTATATTGAAAAATAAGTGTATATACAGCATAGTTTGATTTGACACATTATTTAAAAGATGTAGCTAAGAAACAACACATTTTTTTGAGGAGGCGATTAAAAATGTTTCTGTTGGCCCAACCTGGCCCCTGTATACGTCTGAAATTTCATTCATAATGGTCTTAAAAAGGTCTTAAAAATCTTACATTTGACTTGATGAAACCCGCAGAAACCCTGTTAGGGCTGCACGGTATTGGAAAAATCGAACATTGCGCCACCTGATATATATTGTGATATGAATATAATTTCACTAGATGAATTGAATAGCTCTATTTGGAAAGATTTTATTCATTTAGATTGTCTAGGATGATCAAGTCTTTTTCCATGCAGTGCATCTGCATAAATTATAATAAATTACAAGCAAAAACAAGTAAATAAACAGTGCTTCATGGTTTTCTGGGGAGTCTAACAGTATTAGTGTACAGAAATTGGACAATTCAAGTTAAAATGACATGATCATCATTGTATAAATCATAAATAATATCTATTATTATTTTATCATTTAATCTTTAATAAATAATCTAATCCTGCGATGTGACTATTGCAGATACACACATTGCGATATCGATGCTCAAAGGATATATATTGTTCAGCCCTATAACACGTTTTCCGTCTCTCTCAGATCAGTCAGCAGCTGGAGGGAATTTGCCTGCAGGTGATTGGTCTTGTCCTCCAGAAACCCGTCATAGGTATGGCAGGTGTGTGTGTGTTTCCAGTTCAAGATTATTATTTATCACATTTTTTATGTAATATGAAATGTTTGAGTGAAGAAGAAGCACTAAATACATTTAAAGACTTACCCATGAGTGTTCTTAAAGGGACCTAAAAATTAAAAGTGAGTCTTTCTTTAGTCACCCTGGTAATTGGTTTGTTCTAATGCTTAATGCATGTTATTTAAAGCATCAAAGGAGAAGTAAATAAGTAATTAAGTCAATCCTGCTTTCACTCATCCATATAATGGCACTGAGTAGTGACCAGCATCAGGCATAAAAAATAGGTGTCATATAAAACTTGTATGTCTTTATAAGTGTTCTGTGGTGTACAGTTGGGTAAAACAAACCAGACTTTTATGTATTAAACAAAAATCATGACCTTGACTATCTTTGTAAGTGACCACAGTTATAAGACTATTAACTTGCCCAGAAAAGGTCACAAGCATGGAGAAACCAAGTTAAATAGAAGTGCAAAATATAATACAAAATAGAATTAAGTATATTTTGTTGTAAATTATACAATACAACAAACAGTAAGTCTGGTCTAGACAGTAAGTTACTGAGACAACCAGTGTTTTAGTCTGAAGATGTTAAACTTGGCAAGGAAAACACACTAATACTAGGCTTTACTGCGACAATAATAGAGTTTTATGAACCATAATTTAGACAAAACAAGCATTCAATGTCACAATTTTTGTAATGTGATGCATAAAATGTTGGTTTTTTATTTTCACCAAAACCTTATTGATATACAGTTGAAAGCAGAAGTTTACTTACACTCTAAAAAAAGGAACATAACCATTTTTAAAAAAAACGTCTGATGGTAAATCATACTAAACGTTTACTATTTTAAGTCCGTTAGGATTACCTAAATCATTTACACTTGCTAAATGCCAGAATAATGAGAGAATTTTTTTTTAGAATGTTTTATTAATTTCTAGAGAGTCAAAAGTTTACATACATTTTCTTGGTATTTTTTTTAGCTTTGCTTTTAAATTGTATAACTTTGGTCAAATGTTTTGGGTATCCTTCCACAAGCTTCTTACAATAGTTTGCAGGAATTTTGGCCCATTCCTTCTGACAGAATTGGTGTAACTGAGTCAGATTTGTTGGCTGTCTTGCTCGCACAAGCTTTTTCAAGTCTGCCCACAAATTTTCTATAGGATTGAGTTCAGGGCTTTGTGATGGCCACTCCAAAACATTCACTCTGTTGTCCTTAAAGCACATTTTAACTAATTTGGCAGTATGCTTAGGGTCAAGGTCTGTTTGGAAGACCCATTTGTGGCCAAGTTTTTCCTGGCTGATGTCTTGAGATGTTGCTTCAGTATTTCTACATAATGTTCTTTCTTCATGATGCCATCTATGCTGTGAAGTGGACCAGTCCCTCCTGCAGCAAAACAGCCCCACAACATGATGCTGCCGCCCCCATACTTCACAGTTGGGATGGTGTTCCTAAGCTTATAAGCTTTCCCCTTTGTCCTCCAAATGTAACACTGGTCATGTGTGAAGCAGTGTGTTTGAGGTTTTCCATAAATACTATTCTACAGTTGTGCCTCCAATTAACTCAAATGTTGTCAATTAGCCAATCAGAAACTTCCAAAACCTTGACACCATCATCTGAGCTTTTTCAGAGGCATAATAATCTTATTGTATGTAAACAATTTCTCAAAAAAATCTCTCTCATTATTCTGCTATTAAGCATAACAGAAACAAATTTGATAATCCTAACTTACCTAAAAGAGAAAAAGTTTAGTCACATTAACATCTGACTTTTTTTTTAAATGGTTATGTGCCTTTTTATACAGTGTATGTAAACCTCTGGTTTCAACTGTACGTCCAGAAGAAGGGGTAACATTTTGTGATTAAATGAGTGTTTTGTTTTTTTAAATAAAGATTTGGGAGATGTTTCTCAGCCTCAGGCCATCCAAGATGACTTTTTCTAACATTGAAGGAGATTTGTAGCTTAATTTGTGGCCCTTTCTTGGTCATTAATAAAATGCCAACAGCTATGGCCATTTTGAGCGTCAAATAAACATATACAGGAAAAACTAAGCAAAAAATCAAGGTCAACGTTTCAACTTTTGTCATCATCATCATCATCATCATCATCATCATCAAAAAAAGAAGAAATAAATGCATAGGAGCAACACCAGGGTGATTAAATATTGACTATTCATTTTTAGGTCGACTGTCCCTTTAAATGCATTCACAATGACAGCCACTTGGTGGAGCTCTAATTCAATATTTTGATATTTTACTTGTGTTCTGTATTTATTAAAAATATTTTATGGCTCAAAAAGGTTTGAGGATCGCTTAGTCACACTCTTTCTGTCTTTTTCAGAGTTTTATGAGGAGATCTTGTCGCTGGCCTTTGGACTCACCTGTTATTGCATCTCCCCTCAGATGTGGCAGCTGTTGGGGGTCCTGTATGACGTCTTCCAACACGACTGCTTCGACTACTTTACAGGTCACACACACATATACATTAATACACATTCACACATGTATACACGTAAATACATGCAGGTAAACACACATACATTAATAAACATTCACACATGTATACACGTAAATACATGCAGGTAAACACACATACATTAATAAACATTCACACATGTATACACGTAAATACATGCAGGTAAACACACATACATTAATAAACATTCACACATGTATACACGTAAATACATGCAGGTAAACACACATACACAAACACTATTGCTCAAAAGCTTGGGATCAGCTTGGGATGTTTTTTTAAATATGATTTTTTGCTCGCCAAGGCTACATTTGTTTAAAAATAGTAATATTGTGAAACATCACGATGTAAAATAATGTTTTTCTTATTGAATGCAGTTTAAAAGTGCAATAAATTTTTAGCATAATTACTACAAGAGGTAGTTGACCCAAAAATCTAAATTGACATGCTTGTTTACTCGCCCTCAAGTGTTTCCAAACCTTTATGAGTTTCTTCTTCTGAACACAAAAGTAGATATTTTGAAGAAAGCTGAAACCTTTGACTTCCATTGTAGAAAAAACACATATTATGGAAGTCAATGGTTACAGGTTTCCAACGTTTTTCAAAATATCTTCTTATGTGTTAAGAACAAAGAAACAAGTAAAAGCTGAACTATCACTTTAAGTCTTCCGTGTCACATGATCCTTCAGAAATCATTATAATATGATGATGTGCTGCTAAAGAAATATGTATTTGTTATCATTATGATGGTGATGATGATAAGTGTTATTATTATTATCATCATCAGCGTTGAAAACTCTTAACCTACTTAAGATGTTTGTGAAAACTGTAGTTTAAGTGAAGTTTTACAAACTAATTTCGAGAGGAGCACGTGATATGATTGATCGCGGCTGGTCTCTCATCTGTAATCAGCAATAATCCAATCAGATTGATCCAAGCCTACAGTAAATAGACTGATTTCGCCCTACTGCCTTTTCTCCGTTTTGGAAGAATCCCCCCTCCACCCCATCTCCTCCTTTTACCAGGGCGAACTCTCCATACCTACCTGATCTTGGACCCCCTTATATGCTTATTGACCAGACGCGAGCCCTGGGCTCAATCATATCCGAGCTCAGGGTTCTCTCCCGGGACAACATGCTAAACCTGCTAAAAGCGTCAAGCAATATCTAAGTGTAAACTCTTGAAATTGATCAAGAGTGAAAATAAAGACATTTAAAATGTTACAAAATGTTTTATCTTAAATAATTCCTATATTTGAATTTCTGATTAACCAAAAAAATGATGAAAAGTCTAATTTATCACAGTTTCCACAAATCTATGAAACGGAAAAAAAGTTTTAAATATTGGCAATTGTCAGTCATTATTAATGATTATAGTATAAGAAACAAAATCGCTTAAAGGGGCTAATAATATATATTAATCTATATTACATATATAATTAAGAATCATTATTAATGACTGACTACCAATAATAATCATAATAAAACCGCAAACCAACATATCCTAATGATTTCTAAAGGATCACGTGACACTGAAAACTGTAGTCAATCTAGCTTCGAATCACTGTAAAAAATTACATTATAAATCAAAAACACTTATTTTTAATGTAAACAATATTAATCCCGAACTCTTTGAAATGTAGTGCAGCTCAGACATGAAAGTCAAGCCCAGACTTGATGTCAGCGCTCCACCTTAAACTCATGTCACGATTGAACTATCCTGAAAGAGTCATTAACTTGATGGATGTGCGTATTTATTCCAGTCATTTGAAAACCGTTGTGCTGATATTGAGTTGTCGGCTAATGATTTGATGAATTGCCCCTGTTCATGTAGATATGATGCCCCTGTTGCACAATTATGTTACCGTGGACACCAATATGTTGCTGTCAGATCCAAAGTACCTGGAGGTCATCTACACCATGTGCAAAAAGGTCATTTCCTTTATTAAAATACACTTTACGTGGAAGATGATGTGTTTATGTGGTTTTTCTGTATGCATTTGACAGCTTGAGCTCTCATCATGTTTAGGTTTTAACTAGTGATGCTGGAGAGGACCCAGAATGCCACGCTGCCAAACTTCTGGAGGTCATTATATTACAGTGTCGTGGACGCGGCATTGACCAGGTTAGTTGTGGGTGTTTTTGTCATATTATTTTATTGTGAGTGTGCGTGTGTGTTATTTAGATAAATGTTAAATATTAAGGTCTATTAAATTAGTGTGTTAGATTATTATTTATATTGTGTGTTAGATCAGTGGTTCCCAAAGTGGGGGTCGGGGGACAATGACAAGGGGTCACTTGGTGATTTCCAAAAGTCAAGTAAATTTTATTAAACTATTAGAATAACCATGTTTGTCCATAACTCCAAGAATATTAAATTAAATTCAAATAAATAGTGCTGCATATTCTCTAGGGGCCTCAGGATGAGTGTCCCCAGGTGGAAATAGAGAATAAAGAAAATAATTAGCACAGCTGCTGTTCAAAGTGTATTTAAACTAGGTGCAAAAATGGAGTAAACAGTAGCTACTGTATATAAACAAACATGTAAAGCATATGAGTATTTCTAATAAATGTTTTCTTACAAAAATTCTAGCATGTCTGGTGCATTAAGACAGGAGGAGTGTGTTCTACAGGTGGTTTGTCAAGCCCGCTCACCTGCGTGGAGCACACTCATACATAATATCGATATGTGTGTATGCTTTACTAAAAAGATAGGTCTTTAATCTAGTTTTGAACTGAGGGAGTGTGTCTGAGACTCGGACACTATCAGGAAGGCTATTCCTTAGTTTCGGAGCCATAAATGAGAAGGCTCGACCTCCTTTAGTAGACTTTACTATTCTAGGTACTACCAGAGTTTTGAGATCTTAAAGAGCGGGTTGGATTGTAGCAAGACAGAAGGTTGGTTAGATAAACAGGAGCTAGATTATTTAAAGCTTTATAGGTAAGAAGTAATATTTTATAATCAATACGGAACTTAACAGGCAGCCAGTGTAAGGAGGATAAAATTGGGGTGATATGATCATATTTTCTAGACCTGGTAAGAACTCTGGCAGCTGCATTTTGTACTAGCTAAAGTTTATTAATAGAGGATGCTGGGCAACCAGCAAACAGAGCATTACAGTAATCCAGCCTAGAAGTCATAAAAGCATGAACTAGCTTTTTTAGTCTGTGTTAGATTATTATTTTTAGTGTGTGTTAGATTATTATTATTATTTGTTGTTAGTTTGTGCACATGTCTCTGCGTATATGATATTCCTGTGTTATTTAGATAAATGTTAAATATTATAGTTTGTATGAATATTTTGAAATGGCTTTAATATTAAAAAATTTCTCCTTTTTAGAGAAAATATTAGTTGTAATGTATTTTTAATTTTAAAAATATAATTAATATCTAAAACATGTATATAACTGATATAAAATGCTTTTATATTGTATATTCAGTGTTAATATTTACTCTAATAATAAAGAAATATATAAATAAAATTTAATGACTATAAAATAAATAATAAATAAAATAAAATTTCTTTTTAAAGATATAAAATAAAATAAAAAGTCATTTTCGTTGTATTTTAATACATTTTTGTGTTCTTTTTAAAAACCTGTATTTTTTTCAGTATTTTTAACAATATGTGGAATATTTGAGTATAGAAATTAAATCTTAATTATATTAATTGATTATAAATTAAAACAAAGCTATTTACATATTTTTCTCAATTCTGATTTATGAGTGTCATTTGTCTTTTCATGCTCTGAGAAATCTTCAGCCATCACTGTTTACCTTCAGTTATGTATATTTATATTTGATTTAATATTAATGAATAAAAAAACAATTATCATATAATAAATAATTTTTTAACATTTTTGTTAAGCTTTAAATGACTTCTGTTTCAGTTATTTTTTGTTCAATTTTGTTTTTCTTCATTTCATTTTTTATTGTTACATTTTATTTTATTGCAAATATATTATTTTATTTCACCAGCCAACATTTTGTTGAATAGATTCATGTTTAGTGACCGATAGAAACCCTATTTTAAGCCATTTTATTAGTTACAGCTGGTAGATTGCTGAAATTGCTGTTTAATGAGTAATATCAAGCATGCACATGAATGTAATATCAACAATATGTGTCTGTCTGTATGTTTAGTGTATCCCTCTGTTCGTGGAGGCCGTGCTGGAGCGTTTAACTCGTGGTGTGAAGTCCAGTGAGCTGCGCACCATGTGTCTGCAGGTGGTCATTGCAGCTCTGTACTACAACCCAACACTGCTGATTCACACACTGGAAAACATCCGCTTCCCTCACAGTCCAGAGCCAATCACAGCGCAGTTCATCAACCAGTGGATGAACGACACAGAGTTCTTCTTAGGGTGAGGCATCTCCTGATGGAACTTTCCGTTCGGTTCGGAATGTACCGTTGCACTTTATTAGTACCTTCTGGTTTAGGTTTAATTGTATTTGTGCTGATACTGTTTATAACAGATTTTAGAATGCAGTTGAATGGTTAGCAGAACTAACTATTGAATAGTAGAGTTTAAAGATTGAATTTGGTAGGTTTCTTATCAAAAACTAAAACCATTTTATTATGTATTATTGTGATAGCTTATCACTAGGGCCAGACAGAATCTGCTGACATTTTTTTGCTATTTCTGCAGAGAATTTTCTAAAAATCTGTGGATTTATGCTGAATTATTTTGGGAGTATCGTAACTAAAAACTTGATATATGAAATAAAGAATAATACCTTTTTAACTTTTATTTAATGTTTACAATGCAAATTCAGTTAGATCCACTTATTTGGTAAACAAAACAATCTGTCATATAATATATCCACTTAAAGACAGAAAATAATACTTTACAGACTGTATTGTAAATAAATCAAATTAACACTTTTAAAATAGTCAATATTATTACTGAAATTAATTTCAAAACTAAATAAATATAATTTTACATGCATTTACACAAGTAAATAAATAGACTCAATGAAGTGTGGGCCTACTTATCACTTGAAATGAATGTTAACTGAAATAAAAGCTATAAACTTTATTTATTTCAGGTGGTTCCCAGCAAAATACTTAATTTTGGCAAAATAACAAAAAAAATAAAAATCATAAGGAATGTATACACCGAAAAGAAAAAAATACTGTCAAATTTTGGTTAAAAGTTAGACTGTAAATTTACAAGCACACTAAGTAAAAAAAACAATCTGTAAAATTTACAGTCACGTACTGGCAGTCACTGTTGCCAACTTTTTTCAACGAAAAGGCGCTAAGCTCTGCCCGAAATGTCGCTAAAAGTCGCTAGATTACGTCATACGCTAATTTGCATATTACTGACGTCATCACGTTCTACCCTTTCTGTTTATTTAACAGCCTATGGTCAATAAAGGGGTATTTACGCTTTATGTAACGTTATGCATGTCAACTTCACTAAATTTATTGCTGTTTGAATACAGTATATCATTATAGATGTGTAGTGAATTTGGAGTAATCTCTCAGACGTAATAAACTCAGACAAGTTCTGAAACTCACTTAAAATATCTGTGATTGTGAACAAGAAAAGAATTAACGGTCAAAATAAATTGTTAAATTAAAGGAGAAGCAGATCGGTTTGACTGTACAAGGGAAATACCTTCAAACTGCCGGTGCTAATTCATTTGGCGTCGGTACGCAGAAGAGTGATCTGCTGTCAGGCTGCAGGTGGGAGAGAGACTGCTTTACTAGAACTGGGTCGCCTGTCAGTGCTCTGAGGCAGGGGAGGGGCATCACCCGCAGCTCGTTGAGAAGAGTAGGAACGGTACAGTAATGGACAAATAACAGTCTATAAACATCTCCAGTAACAAACAAAAAAGTCGCTAGATTTGTCGCTAGTCGCTTTTTTGAAAATTTGTCGCTAGGGGGGTCTGAAAAGTCGCTAAATCTAGCGACAAAGTCGCTAAGTTGGCAACACTGCTGGCAGTTGTTGAAATTAATAATTACAGTTGTAATGGGGAAAAAATACAGCACAATTGTAATTATTTATTTACAGTGTGCTTGTAAATTTTACAATCCTACTGGCTACCAAAGTTGCGAGTAAGTTACTGTAAATTTTACAGTACTGTTTTACAGTGTAGACATAAAATATAATGAATAAAATAAGAATAAAAATACACAACAAATTACTAAAAATGAAAAAAATAATAATTCTAAATAAAAACAATTTAGGGCAACCCAGTGGCACAGTAGGTAGTGCTGTTGCCTCACAGCAAGAACGTCGCTGGGTCGCAGGTTCGAACCTCGGCTGGGCTGGGTCAGTTGGCGTTTCTGTGTGGAGTTTGCATGTTCTCCCTGGGTTCGCGTGGGTTTCCTCCGGGTGCTCCGGTTTCCCCCACAGGCCAAAGACATGCAGTACAGGTGAATTGGGTAAGCTAAAATTGTCCATAGTGAATGTGTGTGTGGAAGTTCCCAGAGATGGGTTGCGGCTGGAAGGGCATCCGCTGCGTAAAATCGTGCTGGATAAGTTGGCGGTTCATTCCGCTGTGGCGACCCCGCAAGGGACAAAGCCGACAAGAAAATGAATGAATGAATGAAAAACAATTTATGAAAAATCCAAGCAGATATGATTGTAAACCATAAAACAAAAACAAAAGGTGAGATCAGCACTACCCCTATACGAGTCGATTCTCATATAGGCAAGTTGACTCATTTACATACAAATGAATATTCGTTTAAAAAAAGTTTCAACTACTTTTCTGATATTTTTTCATATATTTTATATAGTTCATATTTTATTTCAGCTAATTTTCATAATAAAAAATATTTCTCATAATTTGTACTAAAATAAAAAAAACTGGACTGACATAAATGATTAAACAATAGTAAATAATAAATTGCAAAAATAAATTATAATTATTTTTATATAAATGATACAAATAATTAATTAATAGAATTTAAATACAAATTTACAAACTAAAAAACTGCCAGTTTAATCTTTTTAGTACTTTTAGAAATGTTCAGTCATCCCCCTTTCCCTCAATTCAGTCAAACTGCATTCATTCTGTTTTCTCAAATGACATACTTGATTTTTTACAATGTTTGTTGACATGTTGTCCACAGACTGCATGACCGTAAGATGTGCGTCATTGGCCTCAGTATTCTTATGGAGCTGCCCAGCCGCCCTGCTGTCCTGAAGGAGGTAGCGGGCCAGATCGTCCCCTCCGTTCTCCTCCTGTTCCTGGGTTTAAAGCACATCTACGCCTCCCGAGTGCTCAACAAACCAGAGCAGTTCGGAAGAGCTCAAGGCTCAGAGGAGGAAGAGAATGGTGAGATCAGCACATTGTTTATTTTTCGGTGCACTATCTCTTTAAGACTTGTATATATAAATGACCTAATTTACATATACAACCCTTAAAGGTGTAGTAGCAGCTATTTTTGAATTCAAAGAATCATGGTTGAAAGGGGTAAACACACTTTATAAAAGATGTTTGCACTGTAGAAAATGCACAACTCTTCATGTTGTCTCTTACAAATCGTGCTTACTTCCTCAACACAAGACAGATGCATGAAAAAGAGTTTTTGCCTCCAGTGTCTGTCTTAAACTGAAGCTCACACGCAGATTGAATGGGAATTAAGTCTTTAAGCAGCAGCCAATCGAGTCCAATGCTACATTTGCTGTGGCTTTTGGTGGTCTGTGTGCTTGTATTAAATCTCACAGCTTCATCAAGTCCTTATCTCATTTCACCTCAGGTAAACTTAATCCCTGCGCAGGAAGTGCTATTTCTGGCACATATTGCTTGAGGTTGGTCTTTAGTCATCAGGCTTTACGGACGACTGAGAACTGATTGTATCGCTCTAACAGGGCCCCGGAGACATGGGGAAATGGAGGAACGATTCGCGCGTGTTAGTTTAACATGATTCTGTACCTTTGGGCATCAAACACTTCACTCAGCTGAACTCCATAGATCTTCTCGACCTTACACTCCTGACCTGAATTGGGACTGTATCGTACTGGTGGAGTTATGGATTTGTTGATCTCATGATGCCATGAGACACAGACATCAGCTGTTTTTGCACCTCCTAATGTTTGTGCTTAGTCTGTGTTTCTGTGTTTTAGAGTAGAGGCGGCTATTTGAGAATTGATACTCAAGTCAGGATTTTATATTTATTTTTATAACATTTTAAACATTTCTTTCAAATTTAAAATAAAAATTTTGTTTTTTTATTTGGCAGATAATCACAATTTGTCAAAATAATAGAAATTAAAAATTTTTGTGATTGGAAAATTAACGTTTTTCCACCAAATGTGGATTTCTGACCACATTTGACCACAAAGTTGAAATATTAGTATTGTTTTTTCGTACAAATGAATATAAATGTGGGTATATATATATATATATTTTTATGCCAAAATTTTTTAAATAATCTTTATTTTATATATAAAACATAATATATTTATAAATAATATAAATAAATATATAATATAAATATGTATATATATAATTTTTTTTTTTTTTTTACTCAAACTTGACAAAACCAGAGAAACTGACAATTTGTGTTCTTTTGATTTTTAAACACACATATTTATAGGATAGTTTTCTTCTAATACAGTTCTCATTTGTTTTGTTGTAACTATATAAAATCCAAAATGTTGCTCTTAGATTATGCACTTTTCCCCTTTATATTTAGCTCCATTCTATTGGAACTTGTAGATTATGACATTCAAACATTTGAAATTTTTGTCAATATTGTAAGATATTTTAGCTTTAGACAATTTTTATGATTAGAACTGATTTTCGAATGCTTCTAAATTTCTGGAATTTGAATTTTGAATTAAATTTTTTTTTTATTATAATGATTTAATAATAATTTTAAAAAAAAATTCTTTTACTTTTTTACAAAACAATTTTCTTCAGTATAAAGTCTGGGTGTCCACAAGGTCTTAAAGTCTTCAATTTAAAAAACTAAATTTTAGGCCTTAATTGGGTTGTAGGTCTTAAATCATTTTAAACAAGTCTTAATTCTTCCAGGTAAAAGCTACCCTATCAGGCAGACACCCAATCACCAATAATCCAGCTCATGACTTCCCATCTTTTTTATATTAATTTTTTTTATTGCAAAGAGAGACAATTTTCAACAGCTCTTAGACATTTTTACAAAAAATTCTTCAAATTAAATTCCCTAATTAGAGAAAGTAAACTAAAGCAACACATCCCTTTACATGACCTTCCGTTACTACAAAAACTATTTACAGAAGTAACTGGCCCATTAGAAAAAATCTTGAATGTTTATTTCTGTATAAGTCTAAAATTTTATTCATAAAAGTCTTAAATTTGACCTGCAGAAACCCTGCAATTATTCAAAAACATGTTATTTTGTAGTGTATATATAAAAAATACCTAGGTATGGACAACATTTTAAGAGAACATTTGCGAAAATATTTGCAGTTTTTCTGGATTCACTGGATTTTATAAGGTTTGAGATTTATTCTTTAGAGATTTGATTACATTACTTCTAAATGTCAAATAAATTTAGTTTTTTTATTTAGTAGTAAGTCAGGATAGTCAGAATAACAAATATTTTTAAGTTTTTCCATAAAATGTATATATATTTCACTCAAACACAAAAACAAAACCAGAGAAACTAACAATTTAAGTGTTCTCTTGATTTTTAAACACATATTTATAGTATAGTTTTCTTCTAATACACGTCTCATTATGTACACCATTTGTTCTGTTGTTAATTATATAAATTACAAAATATTGCTCTTAGATTATGCACTTTTCCCCTTTATATTTAGCTCCATCCTATTGGAACCTGTAGATTATTCATCATTCAAACACTTGAAATCTCTATATTTAGACCGTTACTTAAAGAAGATCAAGGCTTCGTCACTAAACCTCTTCTGTTCACTGCGCTGGGATCAGTTTATAGAAAATCATCATAATTTCCTGTGTTTTCCAGAGGAGATTCCTAGCGATGAGGATGAGGTCGGAGAGAAAGGAGTAGCCCTGCAGCCGTCCGGCGCTCCCACAGGAAACGACAACGAGGATGACGATGATGAGGACGATGACGAATACTGGGATGATGAGGGTCTTGAAGGGACTCCATTAGAGGAGTACAGTACGCCACTGGACTGCGACAACGGAGAGGATGAATACCAGTTCTTCACCGCCTCCCTGCTTCGTACGCTCATTTATTTTAATTCCATAATAAACCCTGCACGCACATTTACATGATGCATCTATTACATTATCAGATGTGTCACACTCTGGCAAATTTGCATAGGGCAGCTCCACCCACAGTGAAATCTCATTTGTCTAAAATCCGCCTCCAGAAAAATGAATAATAAATAAATGGCTAGTTGATTAATAATACCATGATTTTAGGCATCATATTTAAGATATTTAAATTAATATGAATGCATTAAGGCCACCAAGGTATTTTTATAATTACTATTCTTTCTTCCACCCAACTAGTTCAAAAAGTCCTGTAGTGTTGCAAATTGGTTTTTTTAAGTAGTTGAATTAACTTGGTCATAGAATTGTCCAATTGTTATTATATTGTATATCAGGCTACTGTTGGAATATATAATCAATTCCATGCATGTTTAATAAAAAAGGTCAGGAGAGGTTTTTCTTCAATGTCAAAAATATTAGTTATTGATTTGATACAAATGAATAGTCGATGAACAGAATTCTGGTATCCTCAATGCAATGCAAGAATTACATTCAGGAGGTGCGCAACCACTCTTCATTTCCTAACTCAAGAATTTATTCGCAGCTGATATTAACAGGTGGAGTTTAGTGGAATTCGTCACTCGTCAATCATTCTCCAGTCCTCCGTTGGCCGCACCCATACATACGTCCTCTTCTTTCTATGAATTCTCTGCACAGCATTAAAAGCATAAGACTTCTCAGCTGCAGCTATTCTGTGTTCAGCTTCTACCCATCTCTGCTCACAGGAAGTTTAGCTGCAGAGCTCAAGTCAGTATTAGACAATCAGGCGTTTCCATCAGCTCCATCTACTTCGGCAAAAATGCTTCATTAGTATGCAAGGCGTATCACACTCGGAGAAGAAGTTTGGTTAATATCACCTTAAGCAATCCAGATGTTTAATAAAAAGAAAAGAGACCAAGATAATAAAAAATACATTCCTTTTTCACAACACTACATAATGAATTGCAGGACTTGTCAACTCTCCAAATATCAAATGTTACGATTTTTTTTCTCTTTGCTTAGTATTTAATATTAAATATATATATTTATTTTGTCATTTATATGTACGAAAAGAAGTTTATTACTAAGTTGGGTTGGATGAATATTATTAAAGAGGTCATATTGTGTGTTTTTGTTTTACAAAATGTAGTATAACTCTCAACTCGAACTATCATGAATAATTTGTGCCGTGATATCAGCATACTTTTGTAAACATTTCTGAGTTTTAAAGATAGATGGATGGATGGATGGATGGATGGATGGATGGATGGATGGATGGATGGATGGATGGATAGATGTTAAATTACCGATGATGGATGGATGGATTATTGGATGGATGGATGGATGGATTAATGGATGGATGGATGGATGAATAGATATTTAATTACTGATGATGGATAGATGAATAGAGGTTTAATTACTGACGATATATAGATAGATAGATAGATAGATAGATAGATAGATAGATAGATAGATGGATGGATGGATGGATGGATGGATGGATGGATGGATGGATGGATGGATGGATGGATGGATGGATGGATGGATGGATGGATGGATGGATGGATGGATGGATGGATGGATAGATAGATAGATCATCATACTTTTGTAACTATCTCTGAGTTTTAAACCTTTCTCAGTTTAAACTCCTGATAAATATCTATTAAAAATGTTCTTATTCGAAACAAAAATCATGTCAAAAAAAAGTTTTGGGCAAAATATTGTATGTATATCAAGATATTAGATCTGTGAAATTGCATATTTTTTTATGTGAAAACAACACACTAGTAACACGACTTAACCATAAATTATATAATTCTGTATGTTGTGACGTGAATGTACCTTCAAGAAATCTCATGACCATAATCAACTAAATAATTCAGTGCTTATGTAGAGAATAACTCCCTTTGGATTGGACCTTAACAGCAACATTACACACTGAAAGAAGCTGAAAATGCAAAAAGCTTAACAGTTTATTTAAACATCAAAATAAATTAAATGAAAGTGTTTTACCGCTGCAGGTGTTCAGAGTTCAGACGCAGGCTGGTATCAGTCGCTCACGTCTCCTCTGAATGAAGACCAGAGGAAGCAGCTGCAGGAGATCTACAACCTGGCTCAGCAGAGGAGAAGCACAGGAGTCAAGGGACTGTGGTGAGTGATGCCAATCACTAGATAACAAACACTGCTTTAATCCTTGTGTATTGTTCATATTGACTACCCTTTCATTATGTTGGTGGCAGTTTTTGCCCCATTGACTTCCATTAGAAGTACATTTTTTGATTGCAAAGCCATGGCACCAAATAATCATGCATTATTGATTGTTGGTGGTTTTTCCTGTTTGGGAAGAGGTTGATTTTGTCATTTACTGTTGATCATCAGTTGGCATCATTCAGTATTTAGTTAGGCCTGTGCAAAAAAAGTTTCTTGTTTTAATATTGAGTTCTATGAAGTAATAAAATCAGCAGTAAAATCACTTATTTGACCTCTTCCCAACAGGGAAAACCACCAACAATCAAGAATGCATGATTATTTGGTGTCATGGCTTTGCAATCAATATACTTATAATGGAAGTCAATGGGGCAAAAACAGCCACAAACATAACGAAAGGGTAGAACATTTGCCCAGAGTGTATTGTTGAGTTTTTGAAAAATAACAAAGCATTTTCCCAAAATATGTGTCAAAATAGGATTTGTCACCAAAGATCATCCCTTTTGCAGAAACGCTGAGATTTTTTGGCCAAATTAAACCTCAAAATCTCTCCAACAGCACACAAGGGTTAATCCACAGGAGACTGAGGCCCCGTTTACACAAATGCATTTTCGTTTTAAAACGCAAAGGTTTTGCTACGGTTACGCCATCCGTCCACACTACGCCGGAGTTTTTGAGCCCCAAAAACTGAGCGTTTTGAAAACTCTGTAGAGGCCGTTTTCATTCTAAAACGCTGCTGCTCCATCTCAGTGTGGATGGGGGAAAACAGAGACATCTGAAAACGGAGGCGTGGCTGTTGAGATTCGCTACCTGATTGGGGCTTTTGGGTCATTGCATATCCTTCCCTTATTTGTCAAGCCCCTATCACATGACTATAACGCTACCGGAAGACGGCAGACCAGCCTTCACTGTAAACAACAACATTGACACAGAAATGGGAGCATTGTTTGCACTATTGTCCATTTTAGGCGCCATTGTGCAGTTAAACTGTGCCTTTTTTACTACAACAGCTGCATATATTCGCAAGAGGCAAGCTATTGTTCGAGCACTCGCTTATCGCACGCGTTCATCGATCAACCAGCGTTTGTTGACTAACAATAACCAAATGCCGAGCGAGACACATGCTTCCTGTTTATACTTGAACGCGCATGCCCAGAGTGCGCGAATGGTCACGTGATATACGTTTTTGGTGGAGTAGTGTGGACGGAGATATGTTTAGAAACGCTAGTGTAGACGCGGATCGTTTTTGATCTAAAACGCCATTTCAAAACGAAAACGCATTAGTGTAAACGGGGCCTGAGCTTCACTTCTACACTGTGATTATGGCATATGTACTATGCTCAAAGCACAAGAGACAAGCATCATGAGAGATTTGTGCAGTTAACTTCTGATTTTTTTGCCTTCCAACAGTTCCAATCTATTGTAAGATAATATTTTATTCCTGAAGTGGTAACACAGGACTTTCAGCAGCCATTACTGCAGCCTGAGTAGCATCAGTCTTCATTTAACATTAATATTGCATTATTTGAATGGTGAGGCTAAATATTTCATGCTACAGATCAGACTGTCAGAGTTTGCTGTATGTTTTCTAAATGATTGGACATGTTAATTCATGTTAGAAACAAGCTAAGATTGCTAATCTTGTTAACAATAGGTTAACCATTTTTGAAACCTGCAAAGCTAGCAACAAGCATATTTGTTAAAAAAAATGCTAAACAGGTTAGAAAACATCATAACAACAAGCTTATTTTATTAATTGAGGTTAACATTGTGCTAAACATGCTAGGAACATGTTAGCAATGTGTTAATTCATGTTAGAAACAAGCTAACAGTTTGCTAATCTTGTTAGCAATATGTTAACCATTTTTGAAACCTGCAAAGCTAGCAACAAGCTAATTAGTTTTCAAAAAATGTTGAACATGTTAGAAGACATGTTAGCATCAAGTTTATTACATTAATTGAGGTTAGCAATGTGCTAAACATGTTAGGAACAAGCAAACCGCTTGCTAATCTAAACCATTTTTGAAACCTGCAAAGCTAGCAACATGCTAATTTGTTTTCAAAAGGAGATTGCTAAACATGTTAGACAACATGTTAACAACAATCTTATTACATTAATTGTGGTTAACAATGTGCTGAACATGTTAGCAACATGTTAATTCATGTTAGAAACAAGCAAAAATGGCTTGCTAATCTAGTTAACAATATATTAACCATTTTCGACCATAAATGCATAATTCTAGCATAAATGATCATGTAGCTAACTTGTTCCTAGCTTGTTTAGCACGGTGTTAACCTGAATAAATAATTAACAAGCTAATTCATACTAATAATTATCATACTTTAAAGCTAACCCTGCTAAAAAGAAGCTGTGTTAATTCATGGCAGTAAAATATTTCATATTTCAGAAAAAATGCTAGTTCGTGCTAGCAGCATTAATTAATGGTAACAATATGATATATTAGAAACATGCTAGCAACATGTTAAATCATTTTTGTCATGTGCTAAAACGTGTAAAACATTTAAATGCTTCAGGTTAGCCAGATGTCAAACATGCTAACAACATGCTAGCTCATGTCAATAATGTGTTAGCCATGTTAGAAACATTACCAACATGCTAATTCATGTTAGAAACATGTTAGCAGCATATGCTTACAAATTGTTAACAGCATGTTAATTCAGGTTAACAATGTGCTAAACATGCTAGGAACATATTAGCAATGTGATCATTTATGCTAGAAACATGCTGACAACACACTAATTCATACTAATGCTTATCATACTTTAATGCTAACCCTGCTAAAAAATAAGCTTAATTGTAACAATATGTTATGTTAGAAACATGCTAGCAACATGTTAAAACATTTTTGTCATGTGGTAAAACATGTAAAAACAACAAAACATGTTTCAGGTTAGCGAGATGTTAAACATGCTAACAACATGCTAATTTATAATGCGTTAACCATGTGAGAAACATGTTAGTAGCATATGCTTACAAATTGCTAATTAATGGTGAAAACATGTTAATCATGCTAACAGTTTGTTAACATAAAACATGTTACCAACATTAATACATGCATTATGGGTGAAATTCCGGGAGTTTTCCAGGAGACAGAACAATACGGGAGATGGGTCTGAAATACGGGAGACTCCCGGGTAAAACGGGAGTGTTGGCAGGTATCCGTTAGCACATTGTTAAACAAGCCAGCAACGTGACTTTCTCCGACTTCCCTCAGGAAAACCTTCAAACTTTGAGCTTTTCGAAAGTTGTTTTCAACTTTCAGACTTGGCTATCAACATCAAAGCTATAGTCATCTTAACTACTCTAGTCACTTCTGAAATAATTGGGGGTCGTCTCATCCTCTCTCCACAGAGACGTGTCTGTTGTTCAGAGAGATCTGACACTTTGGATTTGGGTCTGCAAAGAGCTCAGACAGCGGAAACAGCCTGAACTCTGGTCGCATTTCAGTCAGGACTGGTGGCATCTTTAACCCAGGACCCAACGCAAGCTCTTCAGATCCAAGACTCTTAGCAGGAAACTGGTCAGAAAGGACTCAATGAGTTCAAAGAGGTTACTCTGGGTCCCTCAAACCTGTGTGTCTGCACATCTGTACAGAACTGTGTGTGTGCAGAAGGATGTGTGTGTGTGAGTAATTGAATGTTATATATTCTATTTCTCTCAGTCTCTCCTCCATTTGCTACGAGTCAGTAAGAAAACAGTGAGGATGGATGGATATCACTTCAGACTAACGCTCAGATGGAGGGATTTGCCATGTTGGTCAGTGCCTTCAGAGATGCATAGGCATTTTTCTGCCCGAACAGATGAAATGTTGCACTGGCTTGATGTCAGAAGGACGATGTTTATAGCGGTCACATGTTTGTATGTTTCAAAGTTTGTTTTTGTAACAGTCAGTTTTCAAAATTAACTTAAGTCATAAAGGTTAATATAACACTGTGTTTTTCGCTGTTTTTTTAATGTGATTATGTAATCATATTATCATCTGATTGTATATTTTCTGAGCGGAATATTTAGCATATTTCACCCTATACAGCTGAAGGCAAAATTATTAGCCCTAAATATTTCCTAAGTGATGTGTAACAGAGCAATGACATTTTCACAATATTTTCTAGCTTTTTTATTTAGTTTGACTGGAATAAAAAAACATAATTAAGCTATATAAATATATTTAAGGTCAAAGCTACAGAAAAAAACTGTATAGTCCAATGACTTTCCTAATTAACCCAATTATGCCTTTAAATGGAACTTTAAGCTGAATATTAGTATCTGGCAAAATAACTTAGCAAAGTAAGTAGTTATTAGAAATGTATTAACTATTTAGATGGATGGATGGATGGATGGATGGATAAATGGATAGATGGATAAATGGATGGATGGATAGATGGTTAAATGAATGGATGGATGGATGGATAGGTAGATGGATAAATGGATGGATGGATAGTTGGATGGAAAAATGGATGGATAGATACATGAGTGGATGGATAGATTCATGGATAATGGATAAGTCGATGGATGGATGGATAGATAGCTGAATGGATGGATGGATGGATAGATAGATTGGTAGATGGAAAGATGGATGGATAGATACAAAGGTGGATGGATGGATGGAAAAATGAATGGATAGATACATGGATGCATGGATGAATGAATGGATAGATGGATGGATGGATGGATAGATACATGGGTGGATGGATGGATGCATGGATAATGGATAAATCTATGTATGGATGGATGGATAGATTGGTGGATGGATAGATGGATGGAAAAATGGATGGATAGATACATGGGTGGATGGATAGATTCATGGATAATGGATAAGTCCATGGATGGATGGATAGATAGCTGAATGGATGGATGGATGGATAGATAGATTGGTAGATGGAAAGATGGATGGATAGATACATGGGTGGATGGATAGATGGAAAAATGAATGGAAAGATACATGGATGGATGGATGGATGGATAGATACATGGGTGGATGGATAGATGCATGGATAATGGATAAATCTATGTATGGATGGATGGACGGATGGATGGATGGATAGATTGGTGGATGGATAGATACATGGGTGGATGGATGGATGGATTGGTGGATGGATGGATAGATAGATGGATGGAAAATGGATGGGTAGATACATGGGTGGATGGATAGATGCATGATAGATAGATGGATGGATGGATGGATGGATGGATTGGTGGGTGGATGGATGGATGCATGGAATATGGATGGGTAGATACATGGATGGATGGATAGATGGATAAATTAATAGATGGATGGATAGATTGATGGATAGAAAATGGATGGATGAATACATGGATGGATGGATAAATCGGATGGATGGATGATAGATATAAATGGATGAATGGATGGAAAGATACATGGATGGATTGATGGATAGATCGAAGGAATGATAGATAGATTGATGATTTATTGATTGATTTAATATATTATATTTATTCAATATTATAAGCTTTATTAAACATCTTATTATTTATCACGTGCACCTTGCAATAATACACATGAAATCATTTAAATAGTTATGTGTATTCGTTCTCAGGTTTTGCTGTTGCTACTACACTACAGACAGTTGGTGAAGAGGATTTAAAAGTGCTTGATTGTCATGAAAATAATTGCAGAATGCAGAAATGCAGCATCAGCAGTCGTCAGTTGTGCTGTTCAGTCTGGATGTGAGCTTGAGCTGACCACAGGAAGCCACCAGATGTCTTTAAACAGCCCCCCAGAAGGGCCATTTGAACATTTCTCGCATAAAAGACGAATCATGTTTAGCCAGATGTTCAGCCATCACCATATCTTTAAAAGTGCGTTTATCATAATGATTCATTATCCTCGTCTTCCTGTTCCATTAGCAAGTCCAATTTGCTCATGACTGGTTGTGTGTGGAAGCGCAGGTCACGGTCAAGGCAGAGCAATCATTGTGTGAAATATCCCACAGCTCTTTATTGATTTCCAGCCTGCGCTCACGCTCATGCACTCCATAATTTGCATTTATCTCTCGCTTTCTCTTCTCCAAAATGTCACCTTGGTAGTCATGCTTCCTGCCAAAATATTCCCCAGTAACCGTAACACGTTGTGGAAATTCTTTTGAACAGTGTAAGATACTTTCAGATTCTTTTTTTGACATTTAGTTTAATGTAAGTTTGGTTACTACAGTTTATACAAAATTTAAATTGGAATATGAAGCATAATATATTTTTTAATTTGTTTTATAACTTTATATATATTAATTACATTTAACAAATGACATATAGGACGGATTGTTGATTATTTTGACAAAACAAATATGGCACATATACTTCAAATTTCACCATTAATATTAACAAAAGCAGACTGGTTGACTATTATATTAGATTGCTATAAGCTATATTTTGCTATTGTTCTTTTGGTTATTATTAGCTATTGTATATGATTATTATTATTTAAATCACATAATTTACATTTGGTATCAACCAATAAATAACTACAAACCAATTTTTACTGGTAAATTAGCTAGTAACATTAAGGGCCCTATCATACATGCAGCGCAATAAGGCGCAAGACGTGTTTGCCCCGACGTGTTGCTATTTTCAGACCAGCGCAACACTAATTTTCCAGTTTTCTGCCACGTTGTTTAAATAGTAAATCCATTTGCGCCACTTTGTGGACTCATGTGTGTTTCAGTCTAGAAAAGAGGTGTGTTAAGGCGCATTGTTGCCGCGTTGCTATTAGACTGTGCAATAGACCAGCTGAAAGCAGATCTAAAGTCCAGCGCAGAGCGCGTTAGTTGTGCGCCTTGCTTACAGATTGCTTAATACACATAGGATGTACAGCAATACGCAAATATCTTTACAAATGAAAAAGAATTAAAGTAATAAAACATAACAAAAATTATTACTTTCTATAAATATAAAAACCACTGCCTACATGCCTCCACTTCGAGGGGCGTTTTCAGTTTATTCACGACAACTTGCTTTTGTATAATGTTATTGTTAGTAGTAGTATTATTTATTATATGCATATTTATATTTGTTTTATTAAAAACAAGCTTAGATTTGTCCACCTGTCAGGTTTTGGACCATATGAGGCAGGACATGTGTTTGGATATAACTCGGTTTTTAACCACACTTCGTTATTATTGTTCATTTATTCGTTTGCTGGAAATTAGAACTGAATTTAGAAATAGTTTTGAAACAAATCTTTGTGCTCATCAAACAAAATGAATTATGTAGGCTAATGATGTCTTCAGTGGAGTGCGTACAACGTTTCCTTATCCACAAAAGAGAGAAAGAGAAAGTGAAAGTAAAGGTATATTGGAGAAGGCTTGTTGTTTATCCTCGCGCTGCAGATGCTCTGTTTAACTGTTTTCTCACTATTGAAGCATTCGGTTTTTACACTTACAAAGTCCGCCATGTAAATAGCGAATGTGCCATGGCACAACGACTCTTAAAGGGAATGGGAGATGAGACTCTGATTAGTTAATTCTCAAAACACACCTATAACTCATTAAGAGAATAAGCTCAACCCTGTAAGATTATGGGCCACGGCGCAGAGCGTAAATTTCTGTCCTTAAAATAGCAAAAGTGGATTCGGACACGCCCTTAATGCTTTTGCGCCATGCGCTTTAGACTTTGTGCCTAGACCGTTAAAATAGAGCCCTTGGTGTTTCATCATTAAGATTAGGTATAACAATACTAAGTGTAACAATAATAAACAATTGCAAACTAGACTAGCAAATGACTAATATAACATATTTTCCTGTAGTCATCTTTGTTTTCTCTGTGATAAAAAATGGCAGCTATTACACTATATAAATATATATTGCAGATAAATAAGGTAAATAAAACAACCAGAAACTCACTGCGCCTTCAAAAATGGGCCAATAGGTGTGTAGACCAAAAAATCCTAAAAGAAATAAATGACTAAAGAAAAGTCTGCACACTCAAACAACAAAAACTAAAAGGACACCCGCGAGTTTATTTCTAGTTTACTGAAATAATGCAAATGTTTCAATCAAGTGTTGACTATGGTCAGTGCCAAACAGAAATGTTTGCCTTTTTTCAGTAAACTGCTTCTCACTTAATTTCACTGGTGTCCCTTTGTTTTTTGGTGTTTGAGAGTACAGAATTTTCTTCAGTCATTTATTTGTTTAGAAATAGTCATTTAGTTAACTTTATTTGTCCCCATATAGAGAAATTTCATTTGCAGCGCACAACCACAGAGACATCTGACATTCCACAATTAACATTTATATAAATAAATCATATAAAAACATGGTACCACTACTCTAAATAAATATCCAGTCTACTGGCTATCAACTGATATTAAGAGATGAGGAATTAAAAAACTTAATTGCTTGAGGTATAAATGATAGCTTTGTCCTATTTTTACACATCTGAGAACACAATATCGACAACTTGATGGTAACAAAGGTGTATGATAAAGGATGCCTCTCATCATTGACAATCACTATAGCCTTATTTAGTACTCTTTCTTTGTATATATTATTAATGCTCTTTAGTTTTATTCCCAACAACTTACTGGCTGTTGTTACCACAAATATAAAGTAAGCACAAGTATAAAAAGTGAAATATTTATTACAATGTCATAACATTTCCTATTCTATTAACATTAACTAAGTATGAATAATCTGTAAAGCATTTATTAATCATAATTATGGTGGCTTGAGAAAGCCACCATCCTGATATACTACATAAACTTATTATGGTGGCTTGAGAAAGCCACCATCCTGATATACTACATAAACTTATTAGGCTGGCTTGTCAAAGCCAACCTACTGTTATCCTATTTAAACTTATTATTATCTTTATTATTATTATTAATATTATTATTCTTCTTCTGACTGAAAAAACTAAACTCTATCTCCTCCTTGAGCTTTCGAGCTATGACCACCAAACTCACACCAGACCTCCAAACTATTCGGACTCGGATTGCTATATCTTTTCCGACTGATCTGACTTTCGGTTTTCCGAAAAACGTCCCGGGACCGTCGGAAAAATCCCATAGACTTAACATTGGATCAAACTTTGTGACCTCATAACTCAGCGTCAGACTGTCGCACAGACTTCTAACTGGGCTCATTTAACTCAGACTACCAAACTGCCAATAACTGATCACCTTTAAACTTTCTAGCCACGCCCTAGCAACCACTTTTGGACCCTAGAAACCGTCCCATAGACTTCCATTCAAAAAACTCTCATTGACTTTACATTGGATCAAACTGTGTGAGCTCCTAACTTTGCATCAGACTGTCACACACTATATCTATCCTTTCAAACTGCTTCTATCTATCTATCTATCTATCTATCTATCTATCTATCTATCTATCTATCTATCTATCTATCTATCTATCTATCTATCTTTTTTCAAACTGCTTCTATCTATCTATCTATCTATCTATAAACTGTTTTAAACTATCTATCTATCTATCTATCTATCTATAAACTGTTTTAATCTATCTATCTATCTATCTATCTATCTATTTATCTATCTATCTATCTATCTTTAAACTGTTTTAAACTATCTATCTATCTATCTATCTATCTATCTATCTATCTATCTATCTATCTATCTATCTATCTATCTTTAAACTGTTTTAAACTATCTATCTATCTATCTATCTATCTATCTATCTATCTATCTATCTATCTATCTATCTATCTATCTATCTATCTATCTATCTATCTATCTATCTATCTATCTATCTATCTATCTATAAACTGTTTTAATCTATCTATCTATCTATCTATCTATCTATCTATCTATCTATCTATCTATCTATCTATCTAGCCACGCCCCCAAACTGATTCCATAGACTGCCATTATAACTGGCCTACATGCATATCTTTGCATAGCAGTGTCCTATTGACTTGGGGGTTGGCTCATTTGACTTAGACAACCAACCACTTTCAAGTTCACTCTGTAACCACGCCCATAGCAACAAAACAGAGTACCCTAGCAACCATTTATCAACAGCTGTATCTCAGCATCAGAACGTCGTAGAGACATGGGGATTGGCTCGTTTGGCTCATGCTAGCAAACGGAACTTCCTGTATGCTACACATGCTAGCAGTGACTAGCTACATGCTAATATTGACTAGCCAAGTGCTGTAACTTGCTAGAAATGCTTACTAAGTATAAACAAATGACCAAGCATGTATGTGAGGCTTGCCTAGTAACAACCTAGGGTACCCTAGCAACTGCCTAGCAACCACCCAAATTACCCTAGCAACCGCCTAGCAACCGCCTAGCAACGGCCTAGTAATGCCTCAGTAAGTGCCTAGCGACCACTCAGGACACCCTAGCAACAGCCTAGCAACGCCTTAGCAACCACTCAGAATACCCTAGCAACCACCTAGCAACACCTTAGCAACTACCTAGCAACCACTTAGGACACCCTAGCAACACCTTAGCAACCACCTAGCAACCACTTAGGACACCCTAGCAACCGCCTAGCAACACCTTAGCAACCGCCTAGCAACCACTCAGGACACCTTAGCAACCACCTAGCAACACCTTAGCAACCACTTAGAACACCCTAGCAACCGCCTAGCAACACCTTAGCAACCACTTAGGACACCCTAGCAACCACCTAGCAACCACTTAGGACACCCTAGCAACCGCCTAGCAACACCTTAGCAACCACTTAGGACACCCTAGCAACAGCCTAGCAACGGCTTAGCAACCGCCTAGCAACCACTCAGGACACCCTAGCAACCGCCTAGCAACGCCTTAGCAACCACTCAGAATACCCTAGCAACCACCAAGCAACACCTTAGCAACCACCTAGCAACCACATAGGACACCTTAGCAACCACCTAGCAACACCTTAGCAACCACCTAGCAACTGCTTAGGACACCCTAGCAACCAACTAGCAACACCTTAGCAACCACCTAGCAACCACTTAGGACACCCTAGCCACCGCCTAGCAACGCCTTAGCAACCACCTAGCAACCACTTAGGACACCCTAGCAACCACCTAGCAACACCTTAGCAACCACCTAGCAACCACTCAGGACACCCTAGCAACCGCCTAGCAACACCTTAGCAACCACTCAGGACACCATAGCAACTGCCTAGCAACACCTTAGCAACCACCCAGCAACCACTCAGAACACCCTAGCAACCACCTAGCAACCACTCAGAACACCATAGCAACTATTACCCATAAGCTTTGTCAAGCCAGCCTCAAAGTTTGTCTCGACGAACTTTATTGTCTAGTTATTATTCTTCTTCTTCTTCTTCTTCTTCCGTCTTCTGAGACTAATTTTAAAGGGTATCTCCTCCTAAACTTTTCAAGCTACAAACTTCAAACTTTCGTCAAACTTTCAAACTGGTCTGACTCGGGTTGCTATATCTTTTCTAACTGATTCGACTATGGGTTTTCTGAAAAACGACCCAGAAAATTTCCAAAAGTCCCATTGACTTAACATTGGGTCAAACTTTGTGAGCTCATAACTCTGCATCAGACTGTCCTACAGACTTCTAACTGGGCTCATTTAACTCAGTCTAGCCAGCAGCCAATAACTGATGACTTTTAACTTACTAGCCACTCCCTAGCAACCACTTACAGCACCCTAGCAACTGTCCCATAGACTTCCATTGTAAAAGACTGCCATTGACTTAACATTGGATGAACCTTTGTGAGCTCATAACTCTGCATCAGACTGTCCCACAGACTAATGGCTGAGCTCATTTAAATCAGTCTAGCCAGCAGCCAATCACTGATGACCTTTAAACCTAATAGCCACTCCCTAGCAACCACTTACAACACCCTAGCAACTGTCCCATAGACTGTGACTAGCTATTCTAACACATGTCAATAGTTTTAACATCCTACTGACATGCTAATTTTGCTAGAAAGATGCTAGCAACACACTAGTGACATGCTAGTCATGCTAGCACATGCTAATTCATGCTAATTCATGCTAGAAACAAGCTGATTCATGCTAGAATCATGCTAGTAACACACTAAAATCATGCTAGTAACACGCTAGAATCATGCTAGTAACATGCTAGAAACATGCTAGTAACATGCTAATTCATGCTAGAAACATGCTAGTAACATGCTAATTCATGCTAGAATCATGCTAGTAACATGCTAATTCATGCTAGAAACATGATAGTAACATGCTAATTCATGCTAGAAACATGCTAGAATCATGCTAGTAACATGCTAATTCATGCTAGAAACATTCTAGTAACATGCTAATTCATGCTAGAATCATGCTAGTAACATGCTAATTCATGCTAGAAACATGCTAGTAACATGCTAATTCATGCTAGAATCATGCTAGTAACATGCTAATTCATGCTAGAAACATGCTAGTAACATGCTAATTCATGCTAGAATCATGCTAGTAACATGCTAATTCATGCTAGAATCATGCTAGTAACATGCTAATTCATGCTAGAAACATGCTAGTAACATGCTAATTCATGCTAGAATCACGCTAGTAACATGCTAATTCATGCTAGAAACATGCTAGAATCATGCTAGTAACATGCTAATTCATGCTAGAATCATGCTAGTAACATGCTAATTCATGCTAGAAACATGCTAGTAACATGCTAATTCATGCTAGAACATGCTAGTAACATGCTAATTCATGCTAGAATCATGCTAGTAACATGCTAATTCATGCTAGAAACATGCTAGTAACATGCTAATTCATGCTAGAATCATGCTAGTAACATGCTAATTCATGCTAGAATCATGCTAGTAACATGCTAATTCATGCTAGAAACATGCTAGTAACATGCTAATTCATGCTAGAATCATGCTAGTAACATGCTAATTCATGCTAGAATCATGCTAGTAACATGCTAATTCATGCTAGAAACATGCTAGTCACATGCTAAATCATGCTAGAAACATGCTAGTAACATGCTAATTCATGCTAGAAACATGCTAGTAACATGCTAATTCATGCTAGAAACACGCTAGTAACATGCTAATTCATGCTAGAATCATGCTAGTAACATGCTAATTCATGCTAGAATCATGCTAGTAACATGCTAATTCATGCTAGAATCATGCTAAGCAACCACTAGAAACATGCTAACATATATGTACTTATCTATGCCGACTGTTTCAAACTTCATAAAAACTACTTCAGTTATTTACACTTTAAAACTACTTTAAACTTTCAGACTCGGCTTTCTCAAGCCACCATAAAGTTTGTCCTCAAACTTTAATATCTAGTTATTATTCTTCTTCTTCTTCTTCTTCTTCTTCTTCTTCCGTCTTCTGAGACTAATTTTAAAGGGTATCTCCTCCTAAACTGTTCAAGCTACAAACTTCAAACTTTCGTCAAACTTTCAAACTGGTCTGACTCGGGTTGCTATATCTTTTCTAACTGATTCGACTATCGGTTTTCTGAAAAACGACCCAGAAAATTTCCAAAAGTCCCATTGACTTAACATTGGGTCAAACTTTGTGAGCTCATAACTCTGCATCAGACTGTCCTACAGACTTCTAACTGGGCTCATTTAACTCAGTCTAGCCAGCAGCCAATAACTGATGACTTTTTAACTTACTAGCCACTCCCTAGCAACCACTTACAGCACCCTAGCAACTGTCCCATAGACTTCCATTGTAAAAGACTGCCATTGACTTAACATTGGATGAACTTTTGTGAGCTCATAACTCTGCATCAGACTGTCATACAGACTAATGGCTGAGCTCATTTAACTCAGTCTAGCCAGCAGCCAATCACTGATGACCTTTAAACTTAATAGCCACTCCCTAGCAACCACTTACAACACCCTAGCAACTGTCCCATAGACTGTGACTAGCTATTCTAACACATGCTAATAGTTTTAATATCCTACTGACATGCTAATTTTTCTAGAAAGATGCTAGCAGCACACTAGTGACATGCTAGTCATGCTAGCAGATGCTAATTCATGCTAATTCATGCTAGAAACAAGCTGATTCATGCTAGAATCATGCTAGTAACACACTAAAATCATGCTAGTAACACGCTAGAATCATGCTAGTAACATGCTAATTCATGCTAGAAACATGCTAGTAACATGCTAATTCATGCTAGAAACATGCTAGTAACATGCTAATTCATGCTAGAATCATGCTAGTAACATGCTAATTCATGCTAGAATCATGCTAGTAACATGCTAATTCATGCTAGAAACATGCTAGTAACATGCTAATTCATGCTAGAAACATGCTAGTAACATGCTAATTCATGCTAGAATCATGCTATTAACATGCTAATTCATGCTAGAATCATGCTAGTAACATGCTAATTCATGCTAGAAACATGCTAGTAACATGCTAATTCATGCTAGAATCATGCTAGTAACATGCTAATTCATGCTAGAAACATGCTAGTAACATGCTAACTCATGCTAGAATCATGCTAGTAACATGCTAATTCATGCTAGAATCATGCTAGTAACATGCTAATTCATGCTAGAATCATGCTAGTAACATGCTAATTCATGCTAGAAACATGCTAGTAACATGCTAGAATCATGCTAGTAACATGCTAATTCATGCTAGAATCATGCTAGTAACATGCTAATTCCTGCTAGAATCATGCTAGTAACATGCTAATTCATGCTAGAATCATGCTAGTAACATGCTAATTCATGCTAGAATCATGCTAGTAACATGCTAATTCCTGCTAGAATCATGCTAGTAACATGCTAATTCATGCTAGAAACATGCTAGTAACATGCTACTTCATGCTAGAAACATGCTAGTAACATGCTAATTCATGCTAGAATTATGCTAGTAACATGCTAATTCATGCTAGAATCATGCTAGTAACATGCTAATTCATGCTAGAAACACGCTAGTAACATGCTAATTCATGCTAGAATCACGCTAGTAACATGCTAATTCATGCTAGAATCATGCTAGTAACATGCTAATTCATGCTAGAATCATGCTAAGCAACCACTAGAAACATGCTAACATATATGTACTTATCTATGCCGACTGTTTCAAACTTCATAAAAACTACTTCAGTTATTTACACTTTAAAACTACTTCAAACTTTCAGACTCGGCTTTCTCAAGCCACCATAAAGTTTGTCCTCAAACTTTAATATCTAGTTCAACATTAATGCATTAATAAAAATCCAAAGTTGTTGGTTAACATTAGTTAATGCACTGAGTTAACATGAACTAACGTTATTTAACTTCAATAACATTAGACATCATCAAACATGAATAAATATATACCCTAATAAATGTATTACTAATAGTTTGTCCATGTTAGTATATACATTATATAACTGTTGGACCATTACAACTTTAAAAAATAAATTAAAACTAATAATAATAATAGTAAAGTTAAATATTTATAACAATAATATCATAAAATGTTCTATTCTACACACTCGTTTCCATTTGTTTCTCTTTCCATCTGTTTTTTTATTCCCTCCTCTTTCTCACACAGCTCATTTCTCTTCATTTACATCTCTCCCTCTCTCTCAGTATCTTCTGCGCATGCGCTGGTAGGCGGGTTGCATAGATCTCAACACCTTATACACATCCACACTCGCTGATATTACGCATTCAGACCTGATCCGCTGCCCGGGCTCCAGTGCAGCACACAGGCTATGGAACGGGACACATCTCCTCTCCTTGGCTCCCACGAGCAGCATGCGAGACGGGGACCGACATGACAGCAAACAACCGAGGGACCAAAGGCGCTCCTCCCCCGGTGCGGCGGCGGCTCTGCGCGCTGCCGAGGCCGGGAGCGGGAGTCCGGCTGCTCCGGTACGCCGCGCTGGTGGCAGTGTGCGCGCTCTGCTACAGTAACTCTCTCTGGGGCGAGTTCGTGCATGATGATATATGGGCCATCACCAATAATCCAGATGTCAGACCGGGCTCCAGCCTCCGGAGCATCTTCACCAATGACTTTTGGGGCAAACGGATGGCTGATAACACCAGCCACAAATCCTACCGTCCGCTCTGCATCCTCACTTTCAAGTAAGCATCCAGCATCCCACTCCTGCTGAAGTTGTTGTTTTCTTTAGGGCAAACAAACATGTTTTGGAGTTTGTAGAGTCTAAATGGAGTTTTTAATGGAAGTTGGTAACTTTTAGGAGAACGCTTGTATTGCTGGAGTCACGTGATCTGAGCTGTTTCATTCCTTTGAAAGATGATATCAGTGGCTTGGCATGAAACAGGACGCAATAAAGATAACAGTGTTAACAGATTGCAGATGTAACTAATTAACTCGCATAAATATTAGCAGATTTTAAACATTGGTAATAATACATGAAATTTAAAGTGAAAGTATGTTTTTAAATTCCATCAATAATTAAAAATATTGTAATTGTTTGATATTTACATTATGCAAATTTCTGTTTTGTTTATTTGACTTTCATCCATCTATAAACAGTTACTTATTAAATTCAAACACATTGCATGCTCTTTGTGTTGAAAAAAGTGATTTATGATAAGTGAAAAACTATTTACAGTTAAATAAGTGTTGTCGCAATAGTTAGTCTGTTTTATACACACAAGCACACATATACAAGACTTTAAATATGTCATATGAACAATCACATTTAATTAACTATGCTATTCTAGAAAACAGAAAGATGCAATGTATTTTATTTAAAGTTTTGATTTTGATTTAATAAAAAAGAACATGTTGTTCTTATTAATTATCCTATAGTAGCCTATGCCTATATCCCAGCAAACAATTTTGTTTAATAGACATCTAGTAGACATTTAAATGTAGACAGCTTGGCTAAAACAAGGCTAAACTTGGGCTGTCAGTGAAAATCTAATAGACAACTAAGAATAGCCCAAAAGTCGTCAAATAGACAGATTAGACAGACTTTATATGTGTGGTCATTCATTTCTGTTTATTTGATGAGTCTAGTTTTGGCCTATTCTTAGACGTCTATTAGATTTTTCACTGACGACCCAAGTTTAGCCTTGTTTTAGCCAAGCTGTCTACATTTATGTCTATTAGACGTCTATTAAACACAACATTGTTTGCTGGGGCATAGACTATTAGTCTATTAGACATCTATTAGGCATCTTTTAAAATCAAAAAATGCTTGCTGGGATGTGTGTGTGTGTGCAAGTTTGTATATGCATTTGTGCATATTGACCCTATTGAGTAAGGGTGATTATCATAAGGAGTTATTGAAAACGCTTATTTTTCAAGCAGATTTGCGACTTTTGCACGTTTAGCATCCATAAACCTGCAGTCTGCATCCATAAAGCGACACACCGCCCTTAAAACGCAACGCTTATTCCGCGACGTCTTTCAGACGCATGACCATAAAATCGCAGACGAAGTTCAAGAACAAGAGCGTCAAGTTCAAGTAAAAACCTCAAATCCGCGTTCACGCTCAGTCGCGCGCAGTTGTTGACACACAAACAATGCAAGCAAACACTTGTTGCGCAGTTCAAATACAACAGCTGTTTGAAGTTACTTTTTCATCCCAAAATAATACACAACAAAAAGTGCCGATGAAGAGTGAAACTGAACAGTGCTGTAGGAGTTTCAGACAGTCTGAGATAAGCTCGTGTGTTTTGACTCCAGATCCAGAGCGCGGGGCGTTTCTCCGCCGTCGATGACGTCATGTTCCACATGGCGCGCGCATCTGACGCTTCGCAGCATCGCGCGCGCGGGCAGCTGATCCACGTTCACACCGGTAAAAGCACCGAGAGCGCGGCCGACGAGGACTTTGTGTCTTATAGACGGAAAGGAGGCGTTGTATATTTATAGCAGGGCAATTAACAGCCTACTCTGCGCGTCATATTTTAGCTCTCTTATTTTTGGATCAGCCAGACTCTTCCTGCTCTCGGAGGCTTCTCTATAAATCACTGCCTGGGTCTTCAATGCATGGAAATCAGTCCCTTTAGGACTGTTTCATTATTTTTTAGAGTGTGTTAATTATGCATCAAATGTAATTCCAACAACTATTTCTTTTCCTGAAGTTGTGTTTAGTGGTGCTGTTCTGTTCTAGATGCTTAGCAAGTAATCATTTAGAAAATCTTCAGAAATATAAAATGTCCATTTAACGCTCTACAAAAAATATACTGCATGACTTAAAAGAATTTGCTTACTAAAAACTCACTTCACTTACTAAAAATGCTAAAAATTTCAGTGGCATGTCTGGTGAGAGGGGTCTGGCTGCAGCCTTGGTGCAGATGCAATCTAACCTCCATGCAATGCTTTTTAATGGGCTCACCTAACCCCACCCCTAACCCTACTTCTCACAGTGACGTACAAGCTCCATTGTGTCTGACATTGCATCACTGAGATAAGCAGTCACAGCCTACACCATAGGCTGCATTTAGATGTTTTTGTGTCCGGTTGGCAATTATTAGATATTGTACTTTAAGGTGAACGCTATAAACGGAGGTCGGAGCCAGCTCCAAATGGGCTGGTCAGCTCCAAGTGGGTGGGACTTGAGCTCCAAGTGAGCTGCACAAACCTCCTGGAGTTTTCATTTATTTAATGTCTTGTAGGAGTCCAACAGCGGCAGCAACCCAGTGCATGTAGACATGGTTAAGACGATTTGCTGTAGTTCAAACTGAGCATCAGATTGGGGAAGAAAGGTGATTTAGGTGACTTTGAACATGGCATGGTTGTTGGTGCCAGACGGGCTGGTCTGAGTATTTCAGAAGCTGCTAATCTACTGGGATTTTGACACAACCATCCCTAGGGTTTACAGAGAATGGACCAAAAAAAGGGAAAATATCCAATGAGCAGCAGTTTTGTGGGCGCAAATGCCTTGTTGATGCCAGAGGTCAGAGGAGAATGGCCAGACTGGTTCGAGTTGATAGCCCATTAGTACCAAGTGAGCATTGTGTCAACGCCACAGCCTACCTGAGTATTGTTGCTGACCATGTCCATCACTTTATGACCACAGTGTACCCATCTTCTGATGGCTACTTCCAGCAGGATAACACAGCATATCACAAAGCGCGAATCATCTTAGACTGGTTTCTTGAACATGACAATGTTCACTGTACTCAAATGGCCTCCACAGTCACCAGAGCTCAATCCAATAGAGCACCTTTGAGATGTGGTGGAATGAGAAACTCGCATCATGGATGTGCAGCCGACAAATCTGCAGCAACTGCGTGATGCTATCATGTCAATATGGAGCAAAATCTCTGAGGAATATTTCCAGCACCTTGTTGAATCTATGCTACGAAGGATTAAGGCAGTTACCTAATAAAGTTACCAGTGAGTGTATATAAATGGATTGCTAAATAAATAATAAAAAATAATCAATAAATAATTCAAAAAAAAACTTGACACTCTTTTAAGCTCTATTTTTGTTTTCAAAAGTAATTAAAACTTTTTTTAAATGTTAGCAATATTACTTTTGCTCACGCTTTCATCACTTTTCATCTTCATATTTTCCAAAGTTTGAAGGTAACCCTAGTCACTTGGTGTCTGTCAGTCTTGAAGCGTATCAGCTCTTTCTTTGCTGTGTGTGTATGAGTTAGAGAAGAGATAAAGCGAATCCCCTTGAGCTCAGTGTGTGTGTGTGTGTGTGTGTGTGTGAGAGAGAGAGCTGTGAGCTGCTCTTGTACCTCAGCTTGATCCTCCTGTCTTTTATCTGCTCTTTGATGCCGTCTTGACACAGACTCTTGAAAAACTTCAGCTGTCTTTCTCAGACATGCACAGATAGTTGGAGCTCAGAGCCTTTAAAGTCCCTTTGCAATCAAAACGACTCTTTTTGGGGGGTTGTTAGTATCAATATGTAAGTATTTAAGTTATCTATAAATTAGTGTGCTCACAAGCAGACACAATTCATATTAACAACATACAGCTGAAGTCAGATTCATTCGCCCTCCTGAATTATTATTAGCCTCCCTGTATATATTTTCCCCTCAATTTCTGTTTAATGGAAAGAATAATTTTTAAGCTTATTAGTTTTAATAACTTATCTCTAATAACTGATTTATTTTATCTTTGCCATGATGACAGTACACTGTAAAAAAAACCCTGGTTGCCTTAAATTTTTAAGCTGAATCAAATTAAACTTTTGAGTCCATTGAACTTATGTTAAACTGATTTAAAACTGCTTGCATAACTTATCAAATTAAGTTAGAACATGATTAACTTAGTTTAATGTTATAATAACAAAATAAAAACATATGCTGTCAGGAGTAATTAGTCATATAACTTTTTAAAGTGTACAATAATTTACTAGATATTTTTCAAGAGACTGGTATTCAGCTTAAAGTGTGATTTAAAGGCTTAACTAGGTTAATTAGGCAAGTTAAGGTCATTAGGTATGTCCAGGGCTTAATTTGTGCCGGAACACGCCGGATCCGGCACCTCTGAAATCTGATCAGGCACCTCATTTTACCGATCCCCCTCCTCAACCACCTTTCTCCCCCGTCCGCTGTTCACTTTCGCTTTCTTCCGCGACTCCCCGACCCTCACTGTCGTTCGCGACACCCCCGCCCTGCTCACTTTTGTCCGCGACATCCCTCCGCCATCCACCGCACCCCCCTGCTCCCCAATTTCGTGCGAGACACCTCTCCATCCTCGGGTAACATGCCGGATCCGTTACAGAGACCTCGCAATTTACAAATTAAGCACTGGGTGGGTATGTGATTGTATAACGATGGCTTGTTCTGTAGACAATTGAAAAAAAAATGCTTAAGAGGGCTAATAACATTGATATTAAAATGGTTATTAAAAAAATTAAAAGCTACTTTCATTCTAGCTTAAATAAAACAAATCAGACTTTCTTCAGAAGAAAAAATATTATAGGAAATACTATGAAAAATTCCTTGCTATGTTAAGCGAAGTTTATTTATAAACTAATTTCGAGAGGATCTCGTGCTTATGATTGGTCACAGCTGGTCCTGCATTAGCCAATTCATTATTCCCCGATCAGATGATTCCTAGCTCACTATAAATACCCAGAGTTTTCTTATCTCAATATTTTCATCTTGAAGAATCCCCCCCTACCCACCCCTACTACTCTTCTTTTCCAGATGGGCCACACGGTGCCCCAGTGATTAGCACTGTTGCCTCACAGAATGAATGTTTCTGGTTAAAGTCCCTACTAAACCAGTTGACATTTCTGTGCGGAGTTTGCTCATTCTGTGCTCATGTGGGTTTTCCCCGGGTTCTCCGGTTTCCTCCCACAGTCAAAAACACGCCACCTAAGGAAATTGAACATGCCAAATCGATACCATAGCCAAGCTCTTAGCAAGTGTACATCTCTCCTTAGCCATCCAATATCTGTCATTAGCCAGAAATAAGTCAGGGGAGTTCATCAAGATCTACCTGAGCTCAAACTCCCCTCTCGCCCTGCAAACAGGAGGGAGCCCAGGGCTCGAGGATCTCATGAGCTCAGGGCTCTCTCCCAGGACAGCATGCCAAACAAGCTTTATTATCAATCATCAGCTAAGTGTGAACTCTTGAAACATCATCAGACTGTATATAAGCATTCAGACGTCGTTTTCTCCCTTTTGCCAGTAAGAATGTTTATGACATCACCAAGCACTTCAACTACTTATCAGATCTACCGACCAATCAAATGCTATATCTGAAGTATCCCGCCCACTACAAGATTTGTAAATCTGTGACTCATTCTGTGAATTTATGAATTATTTATTTTTTTAACTCCATTAACAAGGGGCGGCACAGCTGTCGCCTCACAGCAAGGAGGTTAGTTGGCGTTTCCGTGTGGAGTGTGCTTGTTCTCCCCATGTTCATGTGGGTTTCCTCCATGTGCTCAGGTTTCCCCCACAAATCCAAAGACATGTTCTATAGGTGAATTGGGTAAGCTAAATTGTCTGTGTGTGAATGAGTGTGTATGGGTGTTTCCCAGTACTGGGTTGCAGCTGAAAGGGTATCCGCTGTGTAAAACATATGCTGGATAAGTTGGCGGTTCATTCCGCTGTGGCAACCCCTGATAAATAAAGGGACTAAGCCGAAAATAAAATAAATGAACTTTATAAACAAGTCATACGTGTTGATGCAAAGCACAAAACATATGTAAATGTATATTTGCAAAGCCAAACAAGCCCCTGGCAACTCAGAATAGAATCTGGCACCACTAAACACAACTTCAGAAAAAGAAATAGGTTTACATAAATATAAATGTAAAGAAATATAGAACCAAAATGCTAATACATAGGGTAAAATTGGAAAGTACATGGAATATCGCAATATGTGGATCAATTATAAATGTTATTGAATGATGATTAAAGGGTGAGTAAATAACAGTAAATAAAAATATACTATTTGATTTGGTCACCAGTTAGGTGGGGTGCCAAAATCACTCTGGACCCCTCACACCCAGCACACTGCCTCTGTGAACTTGTTTACCTTCTGGTCGACGCTACAGAGAACTGCGCACCAGAACAGCCCGACACAGAAACAGTTTCTTCTCCATCTCAGGAACACTTGATGATAATAATTATGAAACCAACATCACTACTTGCTATACACTTTTTATACACATATACACTTATTTAACAACACACTTTACATGCCAATTTGCCATAACAGCTGCACATATAACGTTGTATATAGTAATATACCTGTACATACACTTGTCAATTTGTATATTTGCATTCACTACTTACTTCTATTTTTAAAATATATTTATTATCTGTTTTTAGTCCTGTCTCTGTAATTCTGTTGCACTGTAGAAGCTCTGTCACGAAAACAAATTCCTCGTATGTGTGAACATACCTGGCAATAAAGCTCTTTCTGATTCTGATTCTGATTAAGCAGGAATTTACTCTATGAATGCACTAATGATCCTAAACTAAACTATAAAACTGTGGACAGCTAGATTTTGTCCTCCGCTCCGATGAGACTTGAAGATGTGTTCTTGTTCCCCTGTCGAGACAGTAATGCACACACTGGCGTCTCGCTGTCACGTTAATCAGCGGCAGTTAAATAAACACAGGCTTATTATTGCCTGCAGATGTACAAACTGTTTGCCAGTCCCTCTCTCTCGCTCCATCAGTTCATTAACTGTCACCTTTTCCCCTCGCCATCCATTTGCTGTTGCTTTTTTTGTGGGCCAAACGTCAGGCTTCAAGCTAAATGTTAAGTGGCAGGTGTATCAGTGACTCATGTATAACCTTCACGGGTGCTTATAATGCCTTTTAGGTCTGAGATCTGGCATTTATCTTGACAGAGTCTTACAACTTGTGCATTTCACACTCAAGTTCATCCAAGCTCATTTTTGTTAGACTCAAAAATCTTGTCACGATTGAGGATTGTAGAGGATTGTAGATTTATTTGGTAATTAATGCTGTTCATGATGAAGTGGGAAGTTTGGAGTCATATGAGGGATGCTAAATTTTGTATAGACTTGGAATGATGGACTTGAATGGACTTTAGATTTGTCCTGGTTGTTAATGCACAGTTAAGTGATGACATCAGAATGCAGCTATTCATAATTCTGAAGTTAAATTATTATGTTTGAGATGTATTCTTGTCATTTGTCATTAACAACATTATTAGCCCATATTTTTCCACCAGTAAAATGAGACATTTGTCATTATCAGATTCCCTCTTGCATTACATTCAACATTATATAGGCTAGAGTAGTTATACTGAACCTGTAAACATTTCTTTTTTATGCACAACATTTTCTTTTTGCTATTAAAGTAAAAACAAATCAAATGCTTGTCATAATCATAACTTTAAAATGCGATATGATCATGTAAATTATGTGCACTTTCGGTTTCACTTTCACGTTTATGTCATGGCTGCCGTTACTTTCAGAAAAAAAAACATACATGCAAACCTAACGACCACTCTGTGCCACAAACTGAACATTATTTACAACTACATTACCTGTAATTCACAGCCTATGCAGGTTCTGTTCACTAAAGTAGGCATCATACACGGGCACGCGCGTGTCCTCTCTGTAGTAAACAAACAGTGCGTCAGCTCACGTGTGATTTCGCAGCCACAAATTTTTTTTATTTTTTATTTTTTATTTATTTATTTATTTATTTATTTTTTTATTATTAATTTCAATAACAAACATACAAATTCCAATCGTACACAAAAAAAGACAATGATAATAACATAACAGATGAGGTTAAATAATATTCTAAACAGACAAGACTATAAAAAGAAACAAATAAATTAAAAAAATTAAGCAAATACAGCAAGAGGAAAGAGAGACTTATGTACCCGTGATATTTCCAAAATATTTATCATAATAATCCAAGAATCTGTGGCTTTTCTTATTTTTAATCAATCTAAGAGATTTAATGAAAATATCAATTTCAATCAAAAATGTGAAAAAGAAGGCTGCGAATTGGAGAATTTTTGTTTGTGAATAAAATATTTTCCATACAAAATAAAAAAGTTAATGATGTAATTCTCTGATATATCGGATTTATCTTTATAATAACAAACAATATCTTGTAGCTGAAAGGGTCTGGAAGAAGCAATTTGCAGCCACAAATACATCATTACATTACGACAGAAATGACGTTTTCGAGTGAATTATACCTTATAAACACGGTATGTGATACTTTTAATACCATTTAGAGGTGTCCATATTTGCTGAACAATGTATAGAGGAGAGCGGGGCACAAAGTAACAATTTTTGGTTTTGGCCAAATAATAAACAAAGTAATGGGGTTAGACAAACCATATATTTTTTTACCAAAAACACACAAGCCTCTTCTACAAATGAGCACTGGACATATGGTTTCTGTGCAGTATTGCCAAAAGTGCCAGGAGTAAAAATGTTACTATTCACCCCACCAGTGGGGCAAGTTGTAACAGACAGAGGGTTAGTTGAAACACATGCTTAAATAGGCAGATTTCACACAGTTAATTTAATTTCAGTTTACTTTAAATAGTAGCTATATTTCCTCATTACTTGGCTCATTTTATTTTTTATTCTACATAGAAGAGTATGTTTTTTTATTTTATTTATTTATTTATTAATCTATTGGATAAACACGTTTGGATTTATTTGCATTATTATACAATGCTTTTATTTGCATTATTAGCAATAAAACTATTTTCTTCTATAAAAAAAAAGATTTTCTATTGAAAAACATTTTATTTAAAAAGTTTTCAACATCACACTCAAAATTAAAAAAATCTTTTGTTTGTTTAATATGTGTCTAACAGTGTGTGGCTTAATTGTAACACCCTGTTACAACTAACCCCACTGTGTCGTGTTCTCCTCAAAACTGGCTAGCAGTCACTGTGTGTTTTTACATCTTTCAAAATGGTTTCATCTTTTAGCCTAAAAGACGGTGATCACAACAATATAAGATTTTACATACGTACTTTCACAGATTTTTTTTATTTAAATAAAAAATATCAATTATAATAAAAAATACTTTTATGATGCAAAAATGGTTTCGCCTGTGTCTCTCATCCAAATTTCTCCAAACTTTTTCAATATTTGGCAGGAAGACGTCTGCCGACACCGTGGTGATAACCTTGCCATGGTTAACCCTGAGCAAATACCTTAAAACTCTGTGTTACATTTTACGCACCCCTATAAAATACATTATGCCTCTCTCGAACTTAAAAATATAATACAAAAGGCTGAATCGTAGAGATGCTGGATTAACATCGTGTGGGAGGTCGAATCGAGATCACAATCTTTAAATGGGGGAATGAATATAACTTTTGCAATAGCTAAATATAAAATAAATAGTTTATTTGAAAGTTTCAGCAATAAATTATATCATTGTCGTTTTTTTTAGTTTCCTAAAGTCATTTTAAAACTGATCAGATTTTATAAAGATTTTTAAATGACTTCATGTCCATCATATTCCATGCCATGTTCTGCCTCTGGCGCTGCTGCTAAATTTTAATTCAATCTCTCCTCAGCCAAGGTGACCATGAAGCTCATTAATGCTGCATCGCTTTGGGCTAATTGTTCCCTTCTCTAGTCTCTCATCTCTCTCGGTTCCTTGCTCTCGTTTTCTTTAAGGGTTTTCTGTGCTAAAACATTGAGCAAATGTATTTATTTATTGTATATTATTTATTTATTTGTTTTGACTTTTTTAACTTTCTTCTCCAAAGTCTGTTCTATAGATTGTTTTTTGTTTGCTTTGTTGTCCAACTGTTCTATCATTAGTTGTTTAGTTGATTTGTTCCTTTGTTTGTTTTGCCATTAGCTTGTTCTTATGTTTGATCTTTAGTTTGTTTTTGTTTGTTCTGACTGTGAATGTCTAGCTGCTTTAAAAAAAGAACATGCTGCACAAGTAAATCCAGAAATGCAGATGCTCACACCAACTAAACATCATTGCTCATCATGGTCACAAACTGAGATTAGCATGAAAATTTGATCCAGGTTTAGACATACTCTCTAGGGCCTGTACCATGAAGACCGATTAGCTGCATATTCAGTTAAGTTTCTGTTTAGTTTAGACCAATTCTGCATTTTAGGTACCACGAAGCTCAGCTCAGCTTCTCTATAATTCCATGGCAACAATGTCTGATTACAGTCAAGCTGGCTTCATGATATCTAAAACCCAAGGATGGTGCAAACTAAACTGATCCAGCTTCATGTTACAGGCCCCTGGTCTTACTGATGCCACTCTCTTTTTCAGGTTGAACATTTTGCTGGGCGGCTTGACTCCATTCTTCTTCCACCTGGTGAATGTGTTCCTGCACTGCGTGGTGACGGCGCTGCTCATGTACACCTGCCAGCAGTGTGTGTTCGAGGACAGCAACTTCTCCTTCCTCACCGCACTGCTGTTCTCTGTGCACCCCATTCACACTGAAGCTGTGAGTCTGCAAATACAACTAATACTAATATATGCATTACTGTTTATGTCTGATCTATCCATCCATCCATCCATCCATCATCTATCCATCCATCCATCCATCATCCATCCATCCATAGTATGTCTATCTACCTATATATCTATCTACAGGTATCCATCCATCCATCCATCCATATTTCTGTTGATCTATCTATCTATCTATCTATCTATCTATCTATCTATCTATCTATCTATCTATCTATCTATCTATCTATCTATCTATCTATCTATCTATCTATCTATCTATCTATCTATCTATCTATCTATCTATCTATCTATCTATCTATCTATCTATTCATCTGTATTTCTGTTGTTCTATGCATCCATAGTATGTCTATCTTACCTATCCATCCATCCATCCATCCATCCATCCATCAATTCCATTTATCCATCCTTGTATCTATGTATCTATCCATCTGTTCGTCCGTCTGTCCTTTTATCCATCCATCCATTTCGTCCGCCCGTCTCTCCATCCATCCATCCATCCATCCATATTTCTGTCTATTTCCATCCATCCATCCATCTACAGGTATCTATCCATCCATCCGTATTTCTGTTGTTCTATCCATCCATCCATAGTATGTCCATCCATCCATCCATCCATCCATCTGTATTTCTGTTGTTCTATCCAACCATCTATCCATAGTATGTCTATCTACAGGTATCCATCCATCTATCAATCCATCCATCCATTCATAGTATGTCTATCTATCCATCATCCATCCATCCATCAATTCCATCCATCCATCCATCAATTCCATCCATCCATCCATCCATCCATCCATCCATCCATCCATCCATCCATCCATCCATCCATCCATCCATCCATCCATCCATCCATATTTCTGTTGATCTATCTATCTATCTATCTATCTATCTATCTATCTATCTATCTATCTATCTATCTATCTATCTATCTATCTATCTATCTATCTATCTATCTATCTATCTATCTATCTATCTATCTATCTATCTATCTATCTATCTATCTATCTATCTATCTATCTATCTATCTATCTATTCATCTGTATTTCTGTTGTTCTATGCATCCATAGTATGTCTATCTTACCTATCCATCCATCCATCCATCCATCCATCAATTCCATTTATCCATCCTTGTATCTATGTATCTATCCATCTGTTCGTCCGTCTGTCCTTTTATCCATCCATCCATTTCGTCCGCCCGTCTTTCCATCCATCCATATTTCTGTCTATTTCCATCCATCCATCCATCTACAGGTATCTATCCATCCATCCGTATTTCTGTTGTTCTATCCATCCATCCATAGTATGTCCATCCATCCATCCATCCATCCATCCATCCATCCATCTGTATTTCTGTTGTTCTATCCAACCATCTATCCATAGTATGTCTATCTACAGGTATCCATCCATCAATCCATCCATCCATTCATAGTATGTCTATCTATCCATCATCCATCCATCCATCAATTCCATCCATCCATCCATCCATCAATTCCATCCATCCATCCATCCATCCATCCATCCATCCATCCATCCATCCATCCATCCATCCATCCATCCATCCATCCATCCATCCATCCATCCATCCATCCATCCATCCATCCATCCATCCATCCATCCATCCATCATTTGTTCTCTCTGTATTGTTTGTTTGACCATTCATTCTGGTCACGATCTACATTACTTTAAATGTTATACATAACCTCTAATATTTATACAATAAAATTAAATTGAGTAATACATGCATTAATATATTTTAGTATTCTTAATTTCTGTTTGTAGTTTTGTGAAATGTGGATGTTTCTCATGTGTGTGTAATGTTTATGTCTGAGTCTTAGAGTGGTCGCTATACTTTTGTGAGTGTTTAGAGTAGAGCGCAGGCTGGAGCGAGTCCATGCTACTGAGCCAGACTCTGTTCACCAGCTCTCTGTAAACACCATACATCAACAGCTGCACTGCATTAATGAGACTCAAACCCACACACTCACATCCACACACCATTGATCAGCCATAAATAATATAATTAATCTCTGCATAAACATTAGAGATGCGTTAACCAAATCACTGTGTGTGTGATGGACAGCACTTATCATCTTTCCTTTCTCTTTTATTTATTGCATAGAGTAGGGACAGGGGAGATGACAATTGGGAAATGATGGATGAAGAGCGAGTATTAGGACTGGAAAAGGTCACAAGCTGGTTTTAAATTCACATTGCGTGCATGAAAACCATAGTGTGGTTCTAGTGCTAGCTCTAAAGATTAGCTTCATTTACAAATTTGTACATGAATCCAATTAAAACTTAACTGCAGTTTAAAAATCTCTTATATAAACCTCAGGGTTTTCTGCAGACTGACTGTACTCTGTTTGCAGTATGCATAATGCTGGACAAATATGATCAATTATAAATGCTCCTTATTCTTGGTTATTACAAATTCAGCTTTAGAGTTTGTGCCTGTTTATACTGTTATTATTCTTTTGTTCTGTTTTTTGTTCTGTCATTTGTTCTCTCATTTCTCTGGTTCAGAGAATCATTCATTCTTTTAATCAATCTGTAGTCTATCTGTCTGTTTATCTGTCTATCTGTCTATCTATCTGTCTGTTTATCTGTCTATCTGTCTATCTATCTGTCTGTTTTTGCTGTTTATCTGTTTATCCATCCATCCATCCATCTATCCATTGCTTTTTCGTTTTGTCTGTCTATCTATCTGTCTGAATATCTATTATCTGTCCATCTGTCCATAGATATCCATCCATCCATAGATATCTATTTATTCACCCCTTTGTCCATCCATCTTTCCAACCATCCATATATATCCATCCATCCATTATCCATATTCATCTATATCCATCGATATCCATCCATCTATAGAGATCTATCTATACATCCAACATCGACATCCATCCATGCATAGATATCCATCCATCCTTATCCATCTATCCATATTCATCCATATCCATCCATCTATTGATATCCATCCATCCATTTATATCCATCCATCCATCCATCCATCCATCCATCCATAGGTATCTATCTATCTATCTACCTATCTATCTATCTATCTATCCATCCATCCATCCATCCATCCATCCATCCATCCATCCATCCATCCATCCATCCATCCATCCATCCATCCATCCATCCATCCATCCATCCATCCATCCATCCATCCATCCATCCATCCATCCATCCATCCATCCATCCATCTATCTATCTATCTATCCAACCATTGATATCCATCCATCCATCCAATCCATTGGTATCCATTTATCTGTCCATGTACTGATATCCATCCATTTATCCATCAATATCCATCCATCTACTGATATCCATCCATCCACCCATAGGTATCCATCTATCCATCAATCAATCAATCAATATCCACCCATCCATCCATAGATATCCATCTATATCCATCCATCTATCCATTCAACCATCAATATCCATCCATCTACTGATATTCATCCATCCATCCATGCATAGATATCCATCTATTCATATCCATCGATATCCATCCAGCTATAGATATCCATTCATCCATCCAACCATCAATATTCATCCATCCATATCCATCCATCTACTGATATCCATCCATCTATCCATCCATCCATCGATATCCATCCATCCATCCATCCATGCATAGATATCCATCCATGCATAGATATCCATCTATCCATAGATATCCATCTATCCATATCCATCGATATCCATCCATTCATCGATATCCATGCATCCATCTATCCATATCCATCTATCCATATCCATCCATCCATATCCATCTATCTACTGATATCCATCCATACATCCATCCATCGATATCTATCCATCCATCCATAGATATCCATCTGTCCATATCCATCGGTATCCATCCATCCATCAATATCCATCCATCTATAGATATCCATCTATCCATCCAACCATCAATATCCATCTATCCATATCCATCTATCTATCCATCCATCCATGCATAGATATCCATCCATCCATAGATATCCATCTTTCCATATCCATCGATATCCATCCATCCATCGATATCCATCCATCCATTTATATCCATCCATTCATAGGTATCCGTCTATCCATCCAACCATCCATATCCATCCATCCATCCATAGATATTCATCCAACCAACCATCAATATCTATCCATCCATATCCATCTACTGTATCTATCTATCCATCCATCCATATCCAGCCATCGATATCCATTCATTCATAGATATCCATCCACCCATCGATATCCATCCATTCATCCATAGATGGAATGTCATTCTTTTGTTCTGTCATTTATCTGGTAGTTTATTTCTTCTGTCTTTCATTATTTGTTTGTTCAGTCTATCTATCTATCTATCTATCTATCTATCTATCTATCTATCTATCTATCTATCTATCTATCTATCTATCTATCTATCTATCTATCTGTCTGTCTGTCTGTCTGTCTGTCTGTCTGTCTGTCTGTCTGTCTGTCTGTCTGTCTGTCTGTCTGTCTGTCTGTCTGTCTGTCTGTCTGTCTGTCTGTCTGTCTGTCTGTCTGTCTGTCTATCCATCTATCCATCTATCCATCTATCTATCTATCTATCTATCTTTATTAGTCATTCCTATGATTCCTATCGCCTTTAGTGTCATGTGAATCTTCAGCAATCATTCAGTTATGGTAATAATTGTGCTCCAGCAGTGCCTCCTAATAACAAAAAACCAAATACCATAGCAGATGATATGCGGCAAAAATCCAGCATTCCATTACATCAGATCCTCTCTCCAGCTCATTCTGGAGATGCGCGTGGCTCAGCTTGTAACTGGAGGTTTGTCCTCACAGCAGGGTCTGCCGGCAGGCCGCTGGCTAGTTGTTAGTCGAGAGGAGCTTCACTTGACAGGCGTCAGCAGGCTCCTGATGGAGGATGAAAGGCCTCCGTTCACTGGCATTCCGTCTCTCCCTGGAGACTGTACTGAATCCTGCCTGCAACCTGCTGACCATCTGCCTGACAGCCGCACACCAGCACCCACGGCTGGACACTGTCGATCACGGCTTTTCATTGAAAAAAATACATCTTGTTGAGTCATTAGTTGCAGCTTTTGCTATCAGTTTCTGGCATAAAGAACGTTCTGGATGCATGAGTGCTTTGTTGATCTTGAAGTGTCCCCTATTAAGGGCACTTAAACTGCACTTATTTGAAAATTGACGATAATTGGAATAAAAAATTGACAGGAGGCTATAATAATTCTGGCTTCAACTGTATACGCTGTAACATCCTTATGTCAGCCAAGCTCAAAGATTGGAGATTTTAATGAATTTGTAAACACTGTAAACATTGTTCTCTCAATGACAAAATGTCCACAGAGATAAATGATCATAGTTACAGTATAGTGAACAATACATTTTCTTGCAGTCATCAGCAATGGGTCAAATCAGACATTCACAGGCACTACTGAAGACCAAAGGCTGTAATTATGAAACTCCATTACAAATGTTGGTTTGTACAGGAAGCGAGACTGAATTACTGACTCATATCAGGCAGTTCAAATTCGATTTTGCTTTTGGGAGGCAATAACTCCTACATGAAAATAATATCAAAATAGGAAAAGACAGGGCAAATTTAAAGGGATAGTTCACACAGAAATAAACATTCTGCCCTCATTTATTCATCATCCATTGGTTCCAAACCTGTCTGAGCTTCTTTCCTTTGTTCAACACAAAGTACTACAAACAAAAAAAAACTATAGAAGTATACCTTGAAGAATGTTCGAGTAAAAACAGCCATCGACTTCCATAGTATTTTTTGTTCCTACTAAGGATGTCAATAGCTGTTTTTCCCCCAGCGTAATATCTTGTTTGTGTTCAACAGAAGAAAGAACTAATAGAGTGAGTAAATTGTGAGAAATATAACATTTTTAGGTGAACTAACTGTAAATAAATCTGTAAAATATATAGTAAAAAACGGCAGCTATGGTTGACAAATTTTACCATTATAATAAAGTCTCTAAATTTTGTGGTAAACTATCGTTATTCATTATTAAATTATAATATTATACACCAGTGTTTTGCAGTTCTAACATCTTCATCTCCTGAGGAAGTCATATGATGAACCAATGATCATCACAAAAACTTTTCCCCAAGAGCAGAGAAATAAAGGTATACATCTGTCATTGGGGTGGCACCTTTTCAAAAGTGTACACTTTTGTACTACTGGTGGACATTAGTATACAGCAAAAAATCAGTGTACATTTAACTCAATTTGAGTTTACCTTAACACTCCATGGGTGTACATATGACTCCCTCCATTTTGGAGTTAAAATAACCCTTTCTGAAGTGTGAAATTTGTACATTACTCTCAGAGTTCATTTTAACACAGTAAGAGTTTATTCTTACACCGAACTGGAGTGTGTGTTACCCTTCAAAGTGTTAATAGATGACCTTTTTCCTATATTATCAATTGATGTGTGTGACCGATGATCAAATATGTTGAAAATAGTTTTAGTTTATTAAATGTTCATTAATCTTTTCAGAAATAATTTCATCAGATTCAACTCTTTGCATTTTAAAATGCAACAAGACATGTTTCAAGTTTAAGTAAAACATACTGGTTTGATCACTGTTTGTCTGACAGAACCGGTTAGAGTAAAAAAAACTGGACTTCCCATCACTAGTGGGAAATACACTGCATATTGGGTTAAAAGTTTAACACTGAAAAAAAAAACTCTTAAATATATGCACTTTCACACTCGTGGATTAAAATGTACTCCGCTCTTAACACTGAACAACACCAAAAAAAAAACACACTGTATATTTAACACTGGAATTTTGCTGTGTACCTTCAGGGTACACTTTTGTACCTTTAATGTACTGTGAGGTACACATTTGGACTTTTTAGATATTAACATCTGATGTTTTCTAAACAAATTTCGAGAGATGCACGATCTGTTTTGACGAGTCTGTTTCATTAGTGACAATCATTCTATTATCCAATCAGCTTAAGACCAAACCCTACACTGTAAAACCCAATAAGTTAAGGTAACTCAAACCAGTTGAGGAAATCGATTGCAACAAACCTTTTAAGCTCAAAAACTAATCCTAATGAGTACTGTGAACTTAATCCATTTGAGTAAACGAAGCAATTTGAGCATAGTAAAACCCAAAAAATAAAGAGAACTCAAACCAACTGAGTACTGTAAAACCCGATAAGTTAAGTCAACTCAAACCGTATGAGGAAACCGATTGCAACAAACCATTTGAGTTAAACTAATCTATACGAGTACTGTGAACTAACTCCATTTAAGCTGAAGTAATTAGGTATTTAATTAGCTCATTACCTTCAACACTGAGTTCAAAACTCTTTTCAAATGAGTAGAATTAACTTTCAGTCAATTTTGAGTTAACTACACTCATTTCATTTGATAAAGTTGACTGTTGGGTTTTACCATGTATAAATAGTCAAGCACGTCCTACCTCTGTTTTCTCTCGACTTCAGGATCCGTCCACTACCCAAACTCCTCACTTTTAAACTGATGCCTACATAAATCGGAGGGGGGAGTGTTCTGGAGCCGTGCTAGCCGCTGTGATAGGACCCTTATCTCTCTCTCTCTATCCTGATAGGGGGAATAAATTGAGTTAGGGTGTCTTTCTGAGCTCAGAGCCCTCTTCCTGGACAGCATGACAAATACGCATATTCTATTCAGTCAAATATCTGTGAGTGTGAAGTACCTTTAAGGACCTGTTAGGAACAGTACCTTTTGAAAAGCCCCAGCGACAGATTTTTTACCTTGTATTTCTGAGAGTGTATAGAAGATGATCAGTGTCAACTACTAAACATTATCATGGTAACACGCATACAATTAAACTAACGCCATTAACATTATTTATCAACATTAAATGTATACACTCACCGGCCACTTTGTTAGGTACAACTGCTTGTTAACGATATCTATAATCAGCCAATCACATGACAACAGCTCAATGCATGGTTAAGACTACTGCAGTTCAAACCGAGCATCAGAGTGGGGGATGAAAGGTGATTTAAGTGAACGTGGCATAGTTGTTGGTGCCAGACGGGCTGGTCTGAGTGTTTCAGAAATTGCTGATCTACTGGGATTTTCACGCACAACCATCTCTATGTTTTACAATGGTCCGAAAAAGAGAAAATATCCAGTGAGCGGCAGTTTTGTGGGCGCAAATGCCTTGTTGATGCCAGAGGTCAGAGGAGAATGGCCAGACTGGTTCGAGCTGATAGAAAGGCAACAGTAACTCAATCAACCACTCGTTACAACCAAGGTATGCAGAAGAGCATCTCTGAATGCACAACACGTCCAACCTTGAGGCGGATGGGCTACAGCAGCAGAAGACCAGACTGGGTGCCACTCCTGTCAGCTAATAATAGGAAACTGAAGCTACAATTTGCACAGGCTCACCAAAATTGGACAACAGAAGATTGGAAAAACGTTGCCTGGTTCGATGAGTCTCGAAGGATTAAGGCAGTTAAAGGGGGTCCAACCTGGTACTAGTAAGATGTACCTAATAAAGTGGCCGGCCTGTGTTTATATATGTATAATGTCAGCAAAAATACATAAAAGTGAAGTTTCATGCAGGGAATTCTTTGTTAATTTATGGTTATTAAAAAAACCTACTGTTTACCAGGTTACACATTTTTACTGTAGCATTTTCAGGGTTTTTTTACCATCGAAATTATGGTCATTTTTATTTTTTGCAGTCTATCTCTTTAATTTTTCCAGCACATTCAAGCACCATAGTCTGTTTGTTTTGAAATGGCTCAGGACACGGGCTTGATTCCAGCACCTGCTCGGCTTTCCTCTGTGCTTGTGCGATAAAATATGTTTGTGTGCGTTTCTACACACTCTCTGTTCCTCATACGAGTTTACTTTTACTGGGGTTGAAAGTTGCATGTGTGGAAAGCTGTTTAGAGATTTAGGTTTTCAGCAGTTTTGATGGCGTTTGTGTATGTGTGTGTGGGGGTGTTTGGCGGGCTGCAGCTGTTCTTGAGGAATTCCTGGTGAATTAGGTAATTGGCTGAAATGAGGTATAGCTGTGGGTCTTTCTGAGAAGTGCAGCATTTTAGATCTCCAGCTTGATATACTATTACCCTGCAGAATGTGTGAGTGTGTAGGTGTGTGTGTGAATTTAATCGCAAATGTATGCAGGGAGGAGAAACTGCATTTGAACTCGCACCCTTGAAGGGGCCCTGGACATCCATGAATTCACTTGCTGGACCAGATGTATTAAAACACTTCCAGATAAGGAGTGTTTGTTATTGTATATATTTGACGTACTGTATGTGTGGGTGCTGTGTCCATTAGTGGAGTCTGGAATATGGTTTATTAGTGATGGTAATTACATGTTGCTTGAAACATACAGTGGGAAGTGTGTAGGAAGACTGCTGACAAATAATAGAGTTTAAGTGGAGTGATGGATAATTAGAAGGCCATTCAAACTCTTGTTTTGCATTTAAACTGTGTAAAAAATAGTTTTTTTCATGGTAAGTTTTTTGTTTCTTGCTGTGTTTGTTTGGATTATACTCTCAGACTCTTGGGAAATAATTAGGAGAGGTTCCAATTGTTACAGTGACATATTTGTGATTAGATGTTGTATTGTGTTGTGTTGTTCAAGTTATTTTGACATGTTTAGGAATTTTAAAGCATATTAATAATAATAATAATAATAATAATTAATTATAGTTTAATATAATATTTTATCAAATAATAGATTTAATAACAATTGATTGTGTATATAATTAATATTATTCATTATGCTGTTATAATGAATGTCGTTTTCTTGGTGTTATTAAATAAACATGTATATGAATTGTAGTAATATTATTATTATTATTATTATTATTATTATTATTATTATTATTATTATTATTAACAACAATATATTAATATTATTATTAACAACCATTATTATTCATTCATTCATTTTCTTTTTGCCTTAGTCCCTTTATTAATCTGGGGTTGCCCCAGCGGAATGAACGGCCAACTTATCCAGCATATGTTTTACGCAGCGGATGCTCTTCCAGCTGCAACCCATCACTGGGCAACACCCATACACATACATACACTACGGACAATTTAGCTTACCCAATTCACCTGTACCACATGTCTTTGGACTTGTGAGGGAAACCGGAGCACCTCTAGGAAACCCACGACAACACAGTGAGAACTTGCAAACTCCACACTGAAATGCCAACTGACTCAGCAGGGGTTCAAACCAATAATTAATTCATGCAATAATGTTGTTGTTTTTATTATTATTATTATTATTATTATTATTATTATTATTATTATTATTATATTATTAACAACAACATTATTGTTGTTGTTGTTATTTTTATTGTTATGGTTATTATTGTTAACAATATTGGTATTTCCAGTCGTTTGTCTAGATATAATTAAATTTTTTTTACATGAATTGTAGTTATTATTATTATTATTATCATCATTATTGTTAGCAACAACAACAGCAATATATTATTATTATTATTATTATTATTATTATTATTATTATTAACAACAACAACAAAATATTATTATTATTATTCATTCATTCATTCATTTTCTTGTCGGCTTTGTCCCTTGCGGGGTCGCCACAGCGGAATGAACCGCCTATTATAATTAATTAACTAATTTTATTATATTTTATTGTATTTCTAGTCGATTTTCTTATAATTTATATAATTACTAAAAATTTATATGAATTGCAGTAATGTTGTTGTTGTTGTTGTTGTTAACAGCAACAATATATTATTATTATTATTATTTTAAAAACAACAACAACATTATTATTATTATTAACAACAGCAACAATATATTAATATTATTTTTATTATTATTAACAACCACATTATAATATTATTATTATTATTATTATTATTATTATTATTATTATTTCTATTAATTTTTATTTAATAATATCAATAAAAATGACTGGAAATATCAATATTTTACTAATGGATAACACAAGAACATTAACAACAACAACAAACTAAATTAAGACACAGGATAACTGCAATATTCCCTAGTCAATGCATCCATTATGGCATTACGATGGCATTCATATGTGCTCATCCCATAAACCCTGGGTTATTCCAACCTGTGCCAGAGGCAACATTTATACACACTTTTTTTCACCTGATGATTTTGTGTCTGCAACAGTGTTTTATTACAGAAGCTTTGAACGTCTGGCATTAGATTGCCTGACCGCTCCACTGGTCCCACATTTACATCTGTGTTCAGCCCAAAAACACAGCAACTGGACCGTAATACCACACAGGCGCTGGGCTGTTGTTAGAGCCGCTGGCCTTTTAAATGTTTATATTTAAGTGGATGTTTCTCAAACTAGTGTAAAAAAAAAAACACACACTTTTCCTGTCTCAAACCCCTAGTCCGTTTATGATCCACTGCTTCGGGTTTGTCTTCTGGAATTGTGTGTGTGTGTGTGTACAACTTGTGTTCCTTATGTTGTAGGGACCAAATGTCTCAAGTGTAGCAATTCCAGTCAATTTTGAACTTGTTGGGACATTTTTGTGGTCCCCATGAGGAAAACAATATCATAAATCACACAGAATGAAATATTTCATAAATGTACATGTGCTGATTATCTTTTGAGGGTTGGATTTAGTTTTTTTTTTATATACAGTCTGTACAATATAAAAAAAAATCATTAAGTCTATGGGAAGTCTCTATTAAGATAGCTGTATAAATGTGTGTGTGTGTGTGTGTGCGTGTGTGTGTTTGTGTTTAATTCAGAGGAATTCTGCTTTTGGGGGGAAGGGCTTCAGAAAAGCCCTCCAGATGTGGAGTGTGTCAACTGTGGGTTCATTTTAACATTTGTGCCTCTGGCGAAAAACAAGCAGGGAGAGAGTGCAAGAAAACAGATCGGAGAGGATCGGAGGTCGTACAAGGATGATGTATGCTTTTAGGGGGATGGGATGGTAAAAGGACGGAGCAGACAGCAAATAAATCTCTCTTCTTCTTACCCTCATGTTTGCGTTAGGTTTCTTTTAGCTTTGTTTGATTCTTCTCTCATTCGCTTTTTTGTATTAATAACAACCCACACTGGGTATGACACAATAAAAAAGGAAGGTCACACTTTATTTTGATGGTCCGTTTGTTGAATTTGAAGTTACATTGCATCTACATGCCAACTAATTCTCATTAGATTATAAGTAGACTGTTAGGTTGGGGTTAGAGTAAGTTGACATGTACTTGCTAAGTGTCTTATAGGCAGTTAAATGTCTGTTTGAAGGAGCAGTATCAACAGATATTAAGCAGACAGTCTACTAATACTCAAATGGACCATCAAAATAAAGTGCTACCAAAAGGAATGACAACGTATGTTTTTATGTTACTTTACTTAATTTAAGAAAGTTAATTGGGTTACAACTTCATTCATTCATTCATTTTCCTTCAGCTTAGTCTCTGATCCATCAGGGGTCGCCACAGTGGAATGCACCAGCAACTAATCTGGCATATTTAAAATTTTAACTTGATGTTTTAAGTCAACTTAATTGATTTAAAGAAGTTAAACCGGTTCAACTTAAAGATTTAAGTGAGCAACTATATGTGTGAATGGGGCGTAATATGCTGATCTTATGCTCAATAAACATTTCTTCTTAGTAGTGTTATTATTATCAGTGTTGCAAACTGTTGTTCTGCTTGTGTGTGTGTGTGTTCTTGGTGAAAAGTGTGTATTGTTGTACTGCTGTTTTTGTAATTGTAATGTTTTTACCGCTGGTTATTGTTGTGGGGTTTTTATTAGCATGGTAGCTTATGAAAGTGTGATGTTTGTGTGTTTACAGGTGTCTGGGATTGTCGGGAGAGCAGATGTGTTAGCCAGCATGCTGTTCCTCCTGGCCTTTCTCTCCTATATTAGGTAACAGCACTGCATTCTCTGATAGGATTGGGAAAAAAAACCCTGCACATTATAGAGTGGCTTTTTGTTGTGGCCAGCCTAAGGCACACCAGTGCAATAATCATGCTGTCTAATCAGCATTTTGGTATGGCATATCTGTGAAGGGAATGGATTATCCTGGCAAAGCAGAAGTGCTCACTAACACAGATTTAGACAAATGTGTGAACAATACATAACAATACAATAACAATAGAAGATTTTTCAGTTCAACTTATGAAAAATGGGAGCAAAAACACAAGTGCTGTTAATATATTTTTGTTGAGTGTAATTATAAAACTATTATAACTTTAAATAATCTTTGTTTTTTTTACATGCAATTTTCATATTTAAATCTTTTTTATTTTAAATTATTCTTTTATTAAACAGAACCTTTTAAATGTTATGATGTGTTGTTAATTAATATGTGTTAATAAACTGATGATATAATACGACATTTGTTATGCCAACTTAATAAAAATAGCCTAATTTGGATATATGGTCATTATTTTATGCATCTATATTGAATAAGAATATTTAAAAAGTAAATGCATTTTATTTGTCTTATATGAGTGGTACATTGTTTTTTTTTTGTTTTGTTTTTTTTGTTTTTTTTTTCAGGAGTGTGTCACCTATCAGGAGTGCGGATGAGTTTCCTCCTACAGTGTGTGTGTGGTCCCTGGCTCTCAGCCTGTTGTTGGGCACCTGTGCCATGCTGGTGAAGGAGACGGGGGTGACGGTGTTTGGTGTGTGTGTCCTCTATGATTTCCTGGTGCTCTGCCGCAAGCCGCTCATCTTGTGAGTTTATATTTTCACATACAACACCTTTATTAGCTAATTCTGCTGCTTTTTGTTGGCTAAACATGGAACTGAATATCTCTGCACTCCTTTTTTTTGCAGTTAGCACGCATGACGACATTTCTATTCTCTTTATCACTTTTAATAATTTTGCTTTTAAATAATTTTTATAGGTGATAATTACGGAAGTCCTAAGAGGCCATGCATTAAAATATTTTTTCTCTCTTGTTTTGTCGTGATCACGACTTAATTATCTCGTGATCTCGACATAACAACTCGTTTTCTCGTGATCTCGACATAACAAAAAGTTATGTCATGATCACGACTTAATAAAGTTGTTATGTCGTGATAACGATTTATTTTTCTCATGATCTCAATATAACAAAAAGTTTTTATGTCGTGATTACGACTTTTTTTTTTTTTGCTTTTATTTATTTATGTATTAATTATTATTATTATTATTATCTGGCAAATGTCTGGCCAGAGAGTCTACACCGGCCTTGCGAACAGGGAGAGGATAGCCAAACTGCAGACATGCATTTGTGCAACACATTAAAGGCGTTCAGAACAGCCATAATATGAGAGCAAACGCTCGTGCTCCTGATTAATGTACATTTATGATTATATTCACGTATTTGATTATATACCATTATTTACAATAATTTTCTCTCAACTGTTACCATTTTAAGGCAACTCTATATGGCGCAAAATAAGTTGCTGCATGCATGAATTAAATTATGAAGAATGATGAAGATCCTGCACTTGCTTTGATCCTTTCCGCAAATTATTTGCAACTTTAAAAATGCGCCATAGAGTTGCTTTAAAATGGTAACAGTTGATGCAAATTATTGTAAATAATTATCATATACATGAAGATAATCATGAATGTACATTAATCAGGAGCACGAGCGTTTGCTCTCATATCATGGCTGTTCTGAACGCTTTTAATGTGTTGCATGAATGCGCGTCTGCAGTTATTCTCTCCCTGTTCGCAAGGCCGGTGTCCTGACATTTGCCAGATATTAATACTAATACTACTACTATACTACTTATAATAATAACAATAATTAATACATAAATTAATTAATTAAAGCAAAAAAAAATAAGTCATGATCACGACATAACAAGTTTTTGTTATGTCGAGATCACGAGATAATTAAGTCGTGATCCCGACAAAACAAGAGAGAAAAAATATTTTAATGCATGGCCTCTTAGGACTTCCGTAGATAATAGTGTCATATAATTATAATATAATATCAATAATTAATAATTTAATTTGAATTATTCTTTTAGTGGTGTTAGTGAGACCAGCAGGGGGCGCTCAACCTGCGGTCTTTGTGTGTTCTAACGCCCCAGTATAGTGAAGGGGACTCTGTACTGCTCAGTGAGCACAGTCTTTCGTATGAGACATTACACCGAGGTCCTGACTCTCTGTGGTTATTAAAAATCCCAGGATGTCTTTCGAAAAAGAGTTGGGGTTTAACCCCGGCATCCTGGCTAAATTTGTCCACTGGCCTCCTAACCATCCCCATATCATAACTGGCTTTATCACGTCTCCTCTCCACCAATCAGCTGGTGTGTGGTGTGCAGTCTGGCACAATATGGCTGCCATCGTGTCATCCAGGTGGAAGCTGCACACTGGTGGTGGATGAGGAGATTCCCCCAAAATTGTGTAAAGCGCTTTGAGTGTCTAGAATGCAAGGAATTATTATTATTAATTATTTTAATTTAATAAAATAAATAATAAAAAATTATAATAAATGTATAAAAATGTAATTTAATAATATAATATAATATAATATAATATAATATAATATAATATAATATAATATAATATAATATAATATAATATAATATAATATATCATTAGGAGATTTTTTTTATCACTCCAAAATTCAAAAAAAAAAAATTTACTATTTCTTTTTAAAATAAAATGTATATGATCAGTCAAATTATGTATGATTACATAGGTATGAAGTGGATATTTATGCCTTATTTTAAGAAAAGGCATTTAAAATATGCATTATAATTCAAATTACAATTTACAAACATAAAATGACTTAGTGTGAACATTTTAATGTGTACTTTGGTATGTTTTCTTTCCATGAGGCTGAAAATCCATATAAAAAACAAAACTCCCAAAGTCTCATAATATTGAACAGCTTTGTGCAGACATTTCACAAAAATAGCAAAACATCTTGAAGTGTCAGCTTTTAGCTTTAGATCTGAAACAGCAGTCATTTCTCTTCCTAATTGATTTGTTGTGTATGGAAATGGCATGTTAGGGATTCTAAGAATGATGCGTGTCTATGATCACAGCAGGATCTGTGTTGGAATGTTTATGGAGAATTCTGCTGTGTCCGTGGCATCAGAACAGCCATGTGCTTTCAATCTTCAGTTCAAGGCGGACACTGGTGCAATAAATGACCAATACACATTCATCACGTGCCGTCGGATCACATCGCACAGACACTCATTAAATTCATTAGGAGACTGTTAACGATCCAATGTCCCTAGTCAGACATTGACTGGTTGCATGTACTGTCTGAAAATTAGCTTAGCTCATCAAAACATGGTCTGACCTTGGCTAGTGTCCTTTCAGGAAAACCTATTGAATGTACTTGTATATTTCCGTGTAACAAATATATGCTAACTCTAATATATAATGGTGTTGCAATTATTGTACCATTGAGAATATAGCAGGGATTTGATGTGCCTTTTTAACAATGTATTAAATTTTTTTTTAAATACAACAAATTTATAACTGGATTGCTTAAATATTCAGAAAATTCTGTTTATAATTTTTAATGAAAAAGTGAGTGTGTCTGTATGTGTGTGTAAAAAAAGAGGAGAAAATATTACATTTATTTTTAATGTTTATTTATTTATTTATTTATTTATTTATTTATTTTATTAAATTGTTGGGAAAAAATGCATTTATTTTTATTGCTTTTATGTTTTTTTTTTTTACTTTATTAAATATATGTATTGCTTAGGTGATATATATTAACTAAACTTATCTGAGTGTGATGCGCTTTGCATACTAATGAAGCATATTTGCAGAAGTAGTTACAGCTAACTGGAGAGGCGCATCAATATCTGAAAATAACTTTAACTTCTCGCTTAGCTTTCCTGTTGAAGCAAAAACGTGCTGAAGCTGAGCACAGAATGTTTGCAGTTGAGAAGTCTTATGCTTTTAATTTTGTGCGGAGAATTTGTAGAAAAGAGGAAGTATGTTTGGGTGCAGCCGCCAGAGGACTGTAGAATGATTGACAAGTGACAAATTCCACCAAAACGCCACCTTTTAATATTAGTTGTGTATAAATACTGGAGTCAGGGGAATGCAGAGTTGTTGCGAACCTCCTGAATGTAATTCTTGTATTGGTGTAACATGACCCAGAGCTCTGAATATCGAGTTATTTATTGTATCTAATGAATAACTAATATTTTTGGTATTGAAGAAAACCCTCTCCTGCTCTTTTTTTTTAATGCGCATGGCTCTTGGGTAAATATTCCAACTATATTTATTTATTTATTTATTTATAAATTTATAAATTTATTTATTTTATTCGTTTGTTTATTTATTTGAATGTCATGCAAAATGTTTATTGTAAAAAAAGTATGTTTGGTCTAAACACATTTCAAGGTATTTCTAAACCATTTTTAAATTATTGTGATATATAAACACTAAATATTTTCAATTGTATCTATATACATTGTATATATACATAGATAAATATTGAATATATATACAATAATAATAATAATGATGATTTTATAGTTAAATATGAATTAAAATCTATTTAAATAATTATAATATATAAATATTTATACAAAAGTGTGAATAGTTGTCAATAATTTTAATTCACTGATTTTATTTTCATTTTTTTCCTGAAAATATCTTAGAAATCACCGAGAACCTGCATAAAAACCTACAACTGATTACCCTAGAAAGCACACAACACTTTACCAGTTATTGCTAGAAGAATTATTAATATTATTTAATAAGTTACCCTAAAAATTGTATTTTACTAAGGTTCCCCACCACCTGAATCAAAATAGTATTGTAAACGGTAATTATACCAATTATTATTTATTAAATTACCCATTAAATTGCATTATATTAATGCCTACCTCTACCCCAACCCTAAACTTACCCTTAACAGTAATGTAAAAATACTGTTACAAAAATGATGCTATATTGATGTAAGTTTTCACTGCTGTATCCCCTCTAGACTTTACCCACTTCAACAACTTCTTAGAAACACCTTAGAAATCAGTTGAATACACTGTAGCAACAGTGTAAAAGTATCAGCCACCTAGAAACACCCTAAAAATCACTGGAAAAAATGTTATATGACTACAAAGTACACACAATGTGAATCTATAGAAGGCATACATTGGATTCAATGGATTTACTAGATTTTTTTTGAGGGGGGGGGTTATGTGGGCAGAATTAAAACAAACACATTAAATTTAGTAATTAAATCCACCTTAATTTGTTTGTTTAAATTCAGCCTGTATAATTTGTTTGCAAGCACTTATCTTAAAAAATGTTTAGGAAATCCAATGAATCATATTTTTCAGTGCAGGAAAAACTGCTTTTTTTACACTACAGCAAACTATTTTTTCCCTTCTTTAATAATTTTAAAAGACAACCTGCAGTTTGACGAGTACCAAACAAAGTGTACCAGCAGACGATTTTAGCCAGATCAGCACTCAAATCTACGATGGCGAAAGCACAAAGCAATCTTCCAATTACAGCTCGGCTCTTTCGCTGGCCTGTGCTGGTAATTGGCATTCAAAGAGAGTCAATCAGGCGAGACAAACAGCAGCCGCACTCTTCAACTCAACCCAAACTCTCTCTCTCTTTCTCTCTCTCTCTCTCTCAATCGGTGAACTTCATTTGCTTCAATTACAGAGACGGCTACTTAAAATGTGCTCTGTGTCCAATGGGTCTTCATTCTCTGAGAATGCGAAAAGGCTGAACAAAGGGGCTCATCAGTGAGTGGGAAACAGAGAGGGACCCCTTGACTGGCCCTCGGGTTCTCATTACTGAAGGAGACACACACGACTGAGATGCCAGACTGATCCTTGAGTGCTCTGTGCAAATATTACACCCTCTGACAACACATTCACAGCCCCGTGCCCATTCCTCCCCTTCCAGGCTAATAAGCTGCTGTAGCGGCATCACGGTTTTTGCATGGTGTTATGGAACCTGTGTTTTATGTGTTAGGGTGTGCAGAGAAATTAATGAGTGTTTAGGAGAGGTGGATAAATGCATTTTTCATCGGAACACATTTGGAAAAATTGGGAAATTTGTCGGACCAATAATATAATCTGATTGTAATCCTTGCGTTTCTGCCCTGCATGCAATGGAACTATTTTACCATTATTTAATTAAAAAAAAATAGCTTTACTAAATATATACCATTTGTTTATGGTAATGAAAAGTATTGATAGGCATTTGCCAGTACATGTTAAATTTTTACATTAACAGTCCTAATAGTATTTAAGTAATGTTAATGGCATTATTTAGCAACAAACATCCTAAAAAACACTCAAAACTATTAAGCAACCGTCTAGGAACCACTCAGAACATTCAGAACACCATAAGAACGCCATAGAAACCACTCAAAACATCTTAGCAACTGGCTAGAAACACCCTAGAAATCACTCAGAATGATATAGCAACAGCCTAGAAACGCCATAAACACACTCTAAGAAACACTCAACCCATCTTAGCAGCTGCCAAACCACTCAGAACTATTTAGCAACTGCCTAGAAACTACTCAGAACATCCAGAACACCAAAACAACACCATAAGAACCACTGAGAATGTCTTAGCAACCACCTAGAAACCACTTAGAACATTCAGAACACCAGGAAGAACACCCTAGAAACCACTCAAAACATCTTAGCAACTGGCTAGAAAGACCCTAGACATGTTGATATAGCAACAGCCTAGAAACACCATAAACACACTCTAAGAACCACTACAAAACACCTTAGCAGCTGCCTCAAAATCACTCAGAACTATTTAGCAACTGCCTGGAAACACCCGAGAAACTACTCAGAACATCCAGAACACCATAACAACACCCTAAGAACCACTGAGAACATCTTAGCAACCATCTGGAAACCGCTCAGAACATTCAGAACACCAGAAAAACCACTCAAACCACTGAGCAACTGCCAAATACCCTTAAAAACACCCAGAACTATTTAGCAACTGCCTAGAAACCCCCTTGAAACCACTGCTTAGGAACCTGTTTAGCAACCGCCTAGAAACACCATAGAAACCATTCAGAATGCCATAAAACCTTTGGAACCACTTAGAAACGCCATAGCAGCCACTTAAATGCATTTGAAACCCACTAGAAACCACTCTGACACCATAAAAACACCTGGATACATCCTAGCAACCTAAACACCTTTGGAACCACTTAGAAACACCCTAGCAACCACCTAAATGCCTTAGAAACCCACTAGAAACCACTCTGACACCATAGAAACCACCTGGATACACCCTAGCAACTTAAACCCATTAGGAACCACATAGAAATGCCCTAGCAACCACTTAAATGCCGTGGAAACCCACTAGAAACCACTCAGACACCATAAAACCCACCTGGATATACCCTAGCAACTTAAAACACCTTTGGAACCACTTAGAAACACACTAGCAACCACTCAATTATCTTCGAAACCCACTAGAAACCTTACAGACACTATAAAATACAACTGGCTATACCCTAGCTACTAAAACACCTTAGAAACACTTTAGAAATGCCCTAGCAACCACTCATATGGCTTAGAAAGCACCGAGAACACATTTGTGAATGGTAAAGTTATCTGCAACATCTGTGCATCTATTCTAACATCTCACCGTTTCACACTACACTTGTGCGTGATGCTGTTGTTGAACACACAACTCTACAGCTTCACTCTCTTAAATTATGTTCAGCGTCAGTGATGTTTACGCATTTGAGTCTCTCATCGCTCCCATGTGTTCAGCAGAGATCAAAAACTCAAGACATGCCTCTATTCCTGTGCATTAGTCACAGAGCACACAACCCCGGGGACAACAGAGACCTCACAGATAAACATGACATCAAACATTCAGCAGCAGAAGCTCTTATAATCCATTATTAAGACATTTAAAATGGATAATCCGATGTTTGGTGTGATCGTGCACATGTTGTTGTTGTTTATGTACAGGCACGTGCTGTGTTTTTTTGTATAATTGTAGTGTTTTAATGCAGTTTGTTTGATATTGAATTCAAACGTCAAAAAAAGTGTTTACTTTACTCGATACCCTTGAACTCTGAACACCTTATCGGCAAAAACAATTAGAAATGTCTTAGCAACCACCTAGAAACATCAAACCAACCACTCAAACACCTTAACAACCACCTAGAAATACTTGTTTACTTACTATGTATTTTGGGCTTGTCCCACCTGAAATTTGTTCACATTTTTAAATATATTTTTTACTTATTTTAATAGTTATTTACTTTAAAATGTTTCTTAAGCTTTAGTGAAATACGAATGTTTTAAGGTTTTTATTAAATCCCTCTTTAACCTCATTACTTTCATTACAAAAATTCTTAATCATATTTATATATTATTTAATATAACCATAATATTTTTTTGCATTCCAAAGCAGATTTTATTTAATGAGTAAAGTCTCGTTCATTCATTCATTCATTTCTATCCATTCATCCATTTATTTATTTATCTATCAAAAATTCAATTTATTTATTTTTCATTTATTTATAAATTCCATTTAATTATCCAAAAATTTTACTAACAGTGTTGTTAAATTTACGAAATAAATATTATAATAAAAATAATATATACAAAATGTAATAATAATAATTATTATATAATAATAATAATAATAATATATTGCTTATGTATTTATTTATTTATTTATTATAAATTCCATTTAAATATCCCCATACTTTACTACTAGTGTTGTTAAATTTACAAATAAATTCTAATAAAAATAATACACAAAAATATTATTATCATTATTATTATTATAAAAATATTTTATAAATATATATACATTTATTTATTTTATGTACCAACATTTTTCTTACAAGTAATATAAATATATATACATATACATATATATAAGCGTCACGGTGGCGCAGTGGATAGCAAGATCACCTCACAGTAAGCAGGTCCCTGGTTCGAGCCCCGGCCTGGTCAGTTGGCATTTCTGTGTGGAGTTTGCATGTTCTCCCTGTGTTCGCGTGGGTTTCCTCCGGGTGCTCCGGTTTCCCCCACAGTCCAAAGACGTGATATAAGTGAATTGGGTAAGCTAAATTGGCCATAGTGTATGAGTGTGTATGGATGTTTCCCAGTGATGGGTTGCAGCTGGAAGGACATCCGCTGCGTAAAACATATGCTGGATAAGTTGGCGGTTCATTCCGCTGTGGCGACCCCAGATTAATAAAGGGAATAAGCCGAAAATGAATGAATGAATATATTTATTTATTTATTTATTTTACAAGCTATTATAAGAAAGAAAACAATTGTACCTTGATTATTAAATGTGTAATGAATATGTATTAGGTCAAGTATTAAATATAAATCATGATTTATGAACTAATATTGCATCGCGGTTAAAGGAAGTTAACAATGATGGCAGAAACGGACATCTGTGACACGTATAAAAACAGAAGGACATAGGCTGTAGCCTTGTAGAACAGCAAAGAAAAGATCTCTTTCTTTCTCTCTTTCTCTCTCTCCCTCTGGGGAATCAGGGCTCTGTAGCTTTATTTGATTTTCAAAAGTGCCCATAAACCTTTGCTGCTCCCCGTGACCCTGAGAGGACACGAGACACAATCTCTCTCACACACACACTCGCAGTGTGGAGTGCGCGAGTGTGTGATGATGACTGATAGTCGTCGTAATGCCTGCAGACACGCTGTCTCTCAGTGGATGTGTTTGGTGTGTATGTGTGTGTGTTTGCAGGCTTTGTTATTATTAAATGCTTAAGCTGACAGTTCTTTTTCTCCTGTAACTCTGCGCCAGTGCAATATTCATAACGGGATGATCAACATACGCTTAACATTAAGTAAACGCTTCCATTTCCATTAACATGATTGCTTATTAGGAGTAGACGTGGCATAACTGTCTTCGTGTTAGATGCTATAATGCATATAATGTCACAGCAGATTTTGAAATCTTGTTTGTAAATATACGTGTGTGTGTGTGTGTGTGGGTCTAATTATGCACGGTGGCAGAAATATAAAATTATTTCAGGAGGCATTTTAAAAATAAAACTGCATTTGCATTTGCTGTGATATTTACAAGGGGTTTAATGAGGGAAAAAATGTCAGGCATGCCTTCGTTTCTTTTAATTGGCACGCCAATTAGCATTTTGGTTCTGATGCCTCCCATTGGCTGAAATGTGAAATGTCTAGATGATGTCGTCAAAAGTGAAGCATGATTTACCATGCAGAGAAAGTGTTTAATTTGTCTAAAACTAGGACTGGGAACTTCCCCATTGGTTGATGCTTGTTGGCCTTGGTGATGTCATCAATGAAGAAAAGTCGTTTCGGAGACAGAAAAAAGAGGAATCAGCATTATTGCTGGATGGCATTGACATTTATGATAAAAAATGTAATAATAAACATATTCATCTAATTCTTCAGCAAAGAAATCGTATTGTTCCACGAGGCAAATTGCATTGGGCTGCATTAATTAATAACATAGATTGGAGAAAGGCTTGGTTGTTGCCTCATAAATACTTCCTTCCTAATAAAACGAAAGAAATCCACTTTAAAATATTGCATAAAATATATCCGGCTAACTCATTTGTTTCTAAATATGTTGATATTCCGAGTAGTTGTACATTTTGTGGTAAGGAGGATGAAACTTTAATACATTTATTTTGTATGTGTGAATTTGTTCAGAAATTTTGGTTTGACCTGTATTGTTATTTAAACACTCCTCCTACCTTTGCACAATCTTTTAGTTTAAAAGAAATTATTTGTTATCACTCAGAATCTTCACATAAATCTAAAGAATTTATCTTCAATTTTTTTATTTTGTTTGGAAATTTGTTTGGAAGTCCCTGCTTTTCGACATTTTCTGATTGAAGTTGATTCACTGCTCAAATCTTTTCGTATGTGTAACAACAAAAAATGTGTCAGATTCTTGGTTCTATATGAAGAATTGTTGTCTATTGACTCAGATTTGAGTTAGTTATCTTTCCTGTAATGCTCTTAATTTATTTATTTTCATACACTTTTATACAATTTTAATTTACTAACCCCCTTCTTTGTTTTGAAAAAAAAGAGACAGAAAAAAGGGATTCTCATTTATTTTGGTGTGTGTGTATTTGCAGCGTCCCTATTTTTAAATGCTTAAGCTCACACTTGTTTGGTTTCTGTTTCTCTATGCCAGTGCAATATTTCTAAGAGTATCTGTAACAAATGCTTAACATCAAGTAAACGCTTCCCTTTCCATTAGCATGATTTCTTATCTGCATTTCGTTATTAAGAGTAGACGAGCTGTAATTGTCTTCGACTTAGCAGCTATAATGCACTTAATGGCACAGCAGACATTAAGGTCTTATTTGTATGTTTATGGGCGTGGGTCTAATTATGCATGGTGGCAGAAATATAGAACCGGGAGGCATTTTAAAACGAAGCAGCATTTGCATTTACTGTGATATTTTCCAAGTGAATTTAATGAGGAAGAAATGTCAGGCATGACTTCATCTCATTTAATTGGCACGCCAGTTTGCATTTTGGGTCAGATTCCTTCTTTTCTGTAACATTGATTACTTCCCATTGGCTGAAAGTTGGTGGCTATGATGATGTCATCGTTAATGAAAGTCCCATACGGGGCCGATCACACCGAACGGGCTTTTCCACTCTTTATGTTGACAAGCGAAAAAGGAGTGCACTGCGCAATTTATTTTGCTCGGAAACTACTCAATCAGCAGTGTATTGTGCGAAAGCGCTGCTGTTGATATTGTCAGGGTGTGATCAATTATACATTGATGATCAGGGGGGTCAACTTTTTCAGTAATGTTATTTTGTGTAATACACGTTTCAGTGAATCAAATTAAATGACATCTATTTTATATAACTTTTTTGTGTTTTGTGGGATAGTTTGTGTATTCTGACATACAATATCCTGTGATTAGCCATTTCAGAGATTACTAGTCAAACTGTATAAACATCACATCTGATTTTACTTTCATGTGAACACAAGTTGTGTCTATCGGCTTAGATTATTTGTTGCGATTATGCATTCACAATGGTATAATCCATTGCAGGGGGGTGGTCAAATGTATACTTATAACGGAAACTCCTCCTCTGCTTTCATTTGATTGGAGAATAAAAAAGACGGGACTGACTAAGCGTGCTTTTTCCGCTCAAAGTTGACTTTTTACAACTGCAGGCGCACAGAGCGCACTGGCAAAAACGTCAGAAAATCATTCAAAAAGGCGACTCAACACAAAAAGTGTGTTCGGTGTGATCAGGGCATACGTGTTTGTATTTTTGATGAAATCTACATTTAAGATTTTGATTTCTATGGAAGAACATGTGTAAATTATTTGTTCACACTAATGCTGGGTCTGGATCTAGATTACTCACGGGATGAATTTTTTTTTGCCGAGTTCAATTTGAGCTTGTGCGGAAGACAAATTGCGACAAGATCTGCATCTTTGCAGCAAACTCTAAAGCATAAGCATTCTACCTTATTAACGTTGCCTGATCAAATTTGCTTTTGGATTGACTTTGTATAAAATCTACTCGCACGAATACCTAAATTTGCATTCGGTATGACTGGGAAGCTTTCCATTGGTTAAAATGTTGAAATTCAAACCCGTCCATTGGGTCAAATGTTGAAATTCAAACCCCTCCATTGGGTCAAATGTTGAAATTCAAACCCATCCATTGGGTGAAATGTTGAAATTCAAACCCCTCCATTGGGTCAAATGTTGAAATTCAAAACCCTCCATTGGGTCAAATATTGAAATTCAAACCCATCCATTGGGTCAAATGTTGAAATTCAAACCCCTCCATTGGGTCAAATGTTGAAATTCAAACCCCTCCATTGGGTCAAATATTGAAATTCAAACCCATCCATTGGGTCAAATGTTGAAATTCAAACCCCTCCATTGGGTCAAATATTGAAATTCAAACCCCTCCATTGGGTCAAATGTTGAAATTCAAACCCCTCCATTGGGTGTAATGTTGAAATTCAAACCCCTCTATTTGGTCAAATGTTGAAAATTAAACCCCTCCAATGGGTCAAATGTTGAAATTCAAACCCCTCTATTTGGTCAAATGTTGAAAATTAAACCCCTCCAATGGGTCAAATGTTGAAATTCAAACCCCTCCAATGGGTCGAATGTTGAAATTCAAACCCCTCCAATGGGTCAAATGTTGAAATTCAAACCCCTCCAATGGGTGAAATGTTGAAATTTAAACCCCCCATTTGGTCAAATGTTGAAATTCAAACCCCTCCATTGGGTCAAATGTTGAAATTCAAACCCCTCCATTGGGTCAAATATTGAAATTCAAACCCCTCCATTGGGTCAAATGTTGAAATTCAAAACCCTCCATTGGGTCAAATATTGAAATTCAAACCCCTCCATTGGGTCAAATATTGAAATTCAAACCCCTCCATTGGGTGTAATGTTGAAATTCAAACCCCCCCCATTGGGTGAAATGTTGAAATTCAAACCCCCCCATTGGGTGAAATGTTGAAATTCAAACCCCTCTATTTGGTCAAATGTTGAAAATTAAACCCCTCCAATGGGTCAAATGTTGAAATTCAAACCCCTCCAATGGGTCAAATGTTGAAATTCAAACCCCTCTATTTGGTCAAATGTTGAAATTCAAACCCCTCCAATGGGTCAAATGTTGAAATTCAAACCCCTCCAATGGGTCAAATGTTGAAATTCAAACCCCCCCATTGGGTGAAATGTTGAAATTCAAACCCCCCATTGGGTGAAATGTTGAAATTCAAACCCCCCATTTGGTCAAATGTTGAAATTCAAACCCCCCATTTGGTCAAACGTTGAAATTCAAACCCCCCATTTGGTCAAATGTTGAAATTCAAACACCTTCATTGGTTGAAATGTTGCATCCCTTATGATGTCGTCAGAGATATTATTTACGTTTTGTTAAAAACATTACCACGACTTTTCATATCTATTAGTTTTGAGCTCATCTGTATGCTAGACAATACTAAAAGCTTTTAGAATAGGCTTGATTTCAAAGACGTATGAGCAAATTTGTTTAATTAAACAGTGGATATAATATATTGTATGGTTTGAGCATAAATTATGATACAAAAATTGGGTAATGAGCCCAATTTGATTGAAGTGTTACATCCCTTAAAATGCCATCAGAGAAATTTAATACATTACAATGACTTTTTGTTTCTTTCGAATAACAAACACTGATTAATAGATCACATAAGCACAATAAATGTGGCTTAATAAACCTAAATGGAATATTTTTTTATTTTTATTAAGCAATCTTTGTTCAATATAAACCTCATCCCTATTTTCTATAACTTCTCCTTTTCTTGTAACAAGCCCAAAGCAGCAGAAAATGGAAATGTCAATGAAGGGCAAGGATAGAGGTGCGTTTTTTTTTTCTTAACTACAGTGCTGTCTTCGAGCGCAGTAACAGATCCCTAGAGTACAATACGCTCTGAAAAGCACTGATGCACACACACTCACAGACACACACACATAGTCATTAAGCTGAGCTCTTTACTGAATCAATCAGCAGAAGTGCGACGTACAGCCTGAGCTCCATTCCTCCCCCACCTCCTTCTCTCGCCTTTTCCTTTCTTTCATTCATCTCAGCCCACATTCCCAGTCACAGCTGTCATGGTGTCATGTCACGCCGTATTAAAATTCACTGTACATCCCTGCACTCTCATAGAAGGATGATGCTGTTCCAGTTTAGAGAGGTGTTTTAAAGCACTGTGAAAGCATTTGTGTGTGTGTGTGTGTGTCATTTCTTCCCGCTGTTTTCTAAGATGGAGAGGTAATTAATGGAAAGCAGCAGTAAACAGATTAATATACCCCGTAAAGTAATTCGCTGATGGTTTGATTAAGCCAGTAATGAATGAAAATGAGTTCATCGGCTGATTGAGTTATGGAGTTGTTGAGCGACTGTCACATCTGGTTATGTTTTTTTTGTTTGCAGGCACCTGTCCCGCTCCAGGCTGAAGGAGCTCGGCAGAATTTCCTCTCCGTTCGTCAAACGTGCTTGTGTCGTCTCGTTGCATGTAAGTATTGTAACACCTTTGGTTTATCCTAATATACAGTATAACGTCAGTATTATTAGCCCTCCTGAATTTTTAGCCCCTCCTGTATATTTATTTTCAATAATTTTTGTTTAACGGAGAAACACATTTCTAAACATAATAGTTTTAATAACTCATTTCTAATAACTGATTTATTTTTTCTTTGCCATGATGACAGTAAATAATATTTGACTAGATATTTTTCAAGATACTAGTATTCAGCTTGTGAGCAAGTGACATTTAAAGGCTTAACTAGGTTAATTAGGCAGGTTAGGGTAATTAGGTCATTGCATAATGATGGTTTGTTCTGTAGACAATCAATTGCTTAAGGGGGCTAATAATAATGACCTTAAAATGGTTTCTAAAAAATTAAAAACTGCTTTTATTCTAGCCAAAATAAAACAAAGAAGACTTTCTTTAGAAGAAAAAATATTATAGGAAATACTGTGAAAAATTCATTGATCTGTTAAACACCATTTGGGAAATATCAAAAAAAAAAAAAAAGAAGTGCGATACATTTTTTACTTCAACTGTAAAGCATTACCTCTTTTTTTTTACATGACTGAAATGGTTCATTCAAGAATCTGGTCTCTCTAAACTCCTCCTCCTCAAGAGTCTGAGTTGCTCTGATTGGTCGACAAATAATAGCGTGTATCAGAAACCAAGTGCTCATTATCATATCTGAATTTCAGCTCAACAAAGAGATATGAACAGCAACGATGCTACTGTATGTATTGCATGCAGAGTTCTCGTCCTTCAGCAGTGCATTGAAAGTGATTTTTCTAAAAAAAAATTGACATGTCAACAACACAAACCAAGCTATTCCAGTTTTGTGGGTCAAAGCAGAAAGTGTTTTTGGGCCGCTTATTTGAAAACATTGGCATAAAGCAACCCAGCAGACACAGAACGTCAACATGACGTCAGATTGACGTTGTACCCCAATGTCGTAGGGACGTTGCATTTTGTTTAGATGTTACAAGCTGTAACATCATTAGACGTTGATATTTGGTTTATTGTAGGTCGGATGTTGGACATTGATGTTGGCTTGACATTGGGTTCTGACGTCAACCCGACATCAATGTCCAACATCCGACCTAAAATCAACCTAATATCAACGTCTAATGCTGGTTACAGCTTGAGGTTGTGTCAACGTTACCACTATGACGTCTATAAGACAATGAATTTTGGTTGCCATACCTGACCAATAATTGTCAGTATTTGACGTCAATATGACGTTGGTTTAAGATGTTGGTTTGACGTTGGATTTTGGTCACTATCCAACACAACCTAAAATCAACCATATATAAACTTTGTTATTGGACTACAAAATAATGTTGTCCTTAGATGCTGGCTAGACATTGAATTTTGGCCACCTGACATCTCGACCTAAATCTAATCTAATATTAGACTCACACTATGCTATCCGAACCGTGCCCAGACCCGTTTCCTGGATCGTTTGAGAAGTGTGAGTGCTCTGAATCGGGCTCAGGCACGGTACACTTGGCCGGCCCTGACCCGGTTGGAAGAGGTGGGCCAGAGCGCGGTTCACTTGGGCTCAGGCGCGGTACGCTTACAGTGTGAGTGCAAACGTGCTTGAGCCCGAAACTGAAAGCGAGACGTGACTTTTAAAAGGGACTGTATGATATGGATTAGTTAATCACTGGTACTGTTCAATGAACGCAAACTGTCGTAGTTTAATAAAGACGCAAACCCCTCACTGCACGACAGCTGTGCCTTCAGCAAGCTTCCTAATTCCTGCAGCATGAGGACTTCATAATTGTTTATGAGCGTCAAAAGTGGCTGCTCTGTTGGCGCAATATTAGACTGCATGTCACTGCATATCAAACGACTTAAACGATATAACTAAAGAAATATCCACTGTGCTGAGCGAGAGCACTTGCTGTACTCAGCAGTGCGTCATCGATGACGTAAGCGCACCCAGGCCCGAATGTAATGTGAGTGCAGGCCGTCGGGGGAGACGGGAGGGGGGACAAGCGTGCTTTGGCCTGGTTCAAGGCAACTGTACATAGTGTGAGTACGGCCTTAATGTCTTGTAACGTTGTGTGCCTGCTGGGAAAGTTCTTAAAAAACAGGTTTGTGATGAAAGTAATTATAATAATTGTGGACTTTGATCTTTGAAACTTTCCTGTCCTCCTTTTGTTCACAAACAACTTTATTATACAGTACATGAAAGGTTCTAGAACAGCACAATAGGGGGGCTTTAAAGTTCTGGTCTGAATTATTCACATGAAATCAAATTCAAATGTTTGTTGCCTATAGTTCGTATCTGTTAGCTTTGAAGCTCATCTGTATGCTAGGCGTGTACTAAAAGCTAGCTGAACAGGCTGGTTTTTAAGGAGGTAAGAGCAAATTTGTTCAATTAAACAGTGATATTTATGGACAGTTTTATGTCACTCTCCTTAATAATTTTAGCTGCCAAACTACACTGTAAAAATATCTGTTTATTAACAGTGTATTATAATAGAAGTTATGCCTATTTTATTGAGGATGGTTGTGTTTTTATTGACACATGCTGTAGTTTGATATGATGTAATGTCTTGGCTGAACATTAATTATGCTACAAAAATTGGATAAATGGAGACTTATTTTTTACTTGATTTTCTTCTTTTTTTGTTAAATATGCACATTTTTATGGTAGATCTTATGTTTATTGTTTAATCTAGTCAAAAATGTTCATGTAAAAAATAAAAATGACATTTTTGTTCTTCAAAATTACGTTTATTTAATGTTTTACATGTTTGGTCACAGGCTAAATTGTCCGTAGTGTATGTTTGTGAATGAGTGTGTATGGATGTTTCCCAGAGATAGGGAAGGGAAGGGCATCCGCTGCATAAAACATATGCTTGATAAGTTGGAGGTTCATTCCGCTGTGGCGATCCCTGATTAATAAAGGGACTAAGCCGAAAATAAAATGAATGAATGAATGTTTGGTCACACTTTATTTTAATGGTCCGTTTGTTGAATTTTAGGTTACATTGCATCTACATGTCAACTAATTCTCATTAGATTATAAGTAGACTGTTAGGGTAGGGTTAGTGTAAGTTGACATGAGCTTGCAATGTTTCTTATAGTCAGATAAATGTCTGTTGAAGGAGCAGTATCAACAGATATTAAGCAGAGAGTCTACTAATACTCAAATGGACCATTAAAATAAAGTGTTAACACATGTTTTTTCCCCCACATGTGTTTCATACATAATTTTTTTGTTCGTTTTTTTATGATCTTCATTTTCAAACTTTTCATTTAAATCATTAGCATTTCTATTACATTTGCTTACAGCCCCAATGACCTCCTGTGCTGACTTGTTGCAGTTTCACAAGTATATTTACTGCTCTTTTCTTCAGGTTACAGTCATCATGTCTGTCCGCTTATGGTTGATGGGTGGATCCATGCCGCTGTTCTCCGAACAAGACAATCCTGCATCCTTCTCTCCATATCTGCTCACCAGGTCTGTCGTAATGCCATCCCTCACAAATCTTCATCTTAAAATGTTTTACACCAAACAATGCAGTCCGTTTTCATGCACTGGAGACTACAAGGGCTACAACGGGATTCAGAATCAGCCTGCAGTTTGAAATGCACACAAAAGCAGGAAAACCTTGACATTTCCTCCCATACATGAACTAAAGGGGGAGAACTGTTGTTTCACTTTTACTATTAAAGCAGTTTCATGTGTGTTACTGTGCATCTATCTATAATTTCCTAATTGTATTCATCATTTCTGTGGAGCTTCTTAGAGGAGGTTTCTTCAAATAGCCATTTATGACATGTTTGGCTTTAGATTGACTTAAGTAAAAAATAACACGTCCAATACACCATAGCAAAACTCTAGCAACCTCCCAGAATATCCTAATGACTGCATACCAACATTATAGCAACCATCTACAATACTATGGCATTATGGTGGTGACTTAAGTGATCATAGCATTGATTTTCTTCTGAAATTGTCCAAACTGCTTTACGACTGTTTACACTTTACATTGAGTTATTTATTCAGCTTTAGTCAAAGCATTTAAATCGTTCTTAAATCAGGTGGCATGCATGATCACAGTTATACATTTTTGCAAAAAATTATGAGTGTTATATATTATATTATGCTATATCTTATAAAAAATAAAGAATTACGTGGGTCAAAACTAAGACTTCAGGATGCACTTGAGATCACTTTTGCACTTATTTATTTTTGTTTGTTTTTATTGACATTATATAAAAACATTATTTTATGTAATTATGTAATATGTGTAATTTATGTAATATTTTATGTAAAATGTAATTAAATTTTTGTTTGTTTGTTTGTTTGTTTGTTAACTGCTTGATTTAATGTTTTATTATTTTTCTAAAAAATCTGGGTCAAAATTAAGACTTCAGAATGCACTTGGGATCACTTTTTTTCTTTTTTCAATTTCTTTTTGGTTTGTTTTTAATTGTATAAATAATTATGAAAAAAATAATTTAAATGGTTTTGTTTGTTTTATGAACTGCTATAGAATTTAAAATTTTATATTTTATATATATATATATATATATATATATATATATATATATATATATATATATATATATATATATATATATATATATATATTTATTTTATTTTTTTTTGCTTGCTTTTAATTACATTGTATAAAAACATTACTTAAAAATAATTTAATGATTTTTTTACTTGTTTGTTTGTTTAATAACTGCTCAATTTAAATATTTATTTATTTATTTTTTAAATCTGGGTCAAAACTAAGACTTCAGAATGCACTTGGGATCACTTTTGCACTTTTTATATTTATGTTTTATTTGTTTTTAATTGTATAAAAAATATGAAAAAAATATAAATTTTTTGTTTGTTTATTAACTGCTTGATTGAAATTTTTTTTTTATATATATTTATTTTTCATTTTTGTTTGTTTTTAATTACATTCTGTAAAATCATTATTTAAAATAATTATATACAGTTTTGTACATGTTTGTTTGTTTATCAACTGCTTGATAGAAATTGTTATCATTTTTGTGAAAAATCTGGGTCAAAACTAAAACTTCAGAATGCACGTGAGATCACTTTTGCACTTTTTAATTTATTTTTTGAAGATTTTTAATTGCATAAAAAACATAAAAAAAACTAATAAATGTTTTTTGCTTGTTTATTGTTTATCAACTGCTTGATTGAAAATGTTATATATATTTTATATATATGTTTTATATTTTATTTTTAATTACATTGTTTAAAGAAAATTTAAAAAAATATATTTTCATTAAATTTTTCTATTTGTTTGTTTATTAACTGCTTGATATTTATATTTATATATATATATATATATATATATATATATATATATATATATATATATATATATATATATATATATATATATATATATATATATATATATATATATATATATATATATATAATTTTTTTTTTTTTTTAAGATTTTACCAAAACAAAAAATGAAAATAAGACTTACCTACAATAATCAATTAATTAATAACATTTATTAAATAATCAACACTTAAAAAAACGGTTGACCAGTGGTGGAAAATGTGATCGGAGAAAGATTAATCAAACTCATCTCTTTCAGTCAATAATTTCAGCCCTTCTAAACCATTTTAGGCTGAAACCAGAAAAATTAAAATTCAGTCCAAAACAAATGTTCAATAGGTGGCATTTCAGTTGCATTCCTTCATAAAAATAATTTCATATATTTTTATTAAATCAATGGACTAACTATCTGTGATATTAAGAGGAGTTCCCGGGTTAACAGAAACAGATAAATCATTCAAAAATAATGTTAAATGTCCCTTTTCACACAATTAAAACATTGGTGGTCAGGAACATGCAACAAGTCTGTGAGTTAAAGTGAAAAATTACAATTAAAATTAGAGAACAATCTGCAATTACCTAAATGTCTAGATCAATGCGTAGTCATATGTATTTAAAGCTATTATTATCTATTATGAAGCACATAAAAAAATGAAATTAAATATTTAAAAAGGAATATTGATCAAAATTAGAGAGCACTTCCAGTTATTGGTGTTAATCTGGTGGTAATTGTCTGAATTATCAGACAAGCTAACTGAATCACAGTGGGCAATCAGTGCAGTGCTGAAGCTGGAATTGCTTGCTTTTTCCTTACTAAACAGAGTTAAGATCTGTTTCCACATCTAGTGTCTCAAATCAAATTGAGGAAAGACTAAACCCAAAGTGAAAGGTATGTAGTGCTGTGGTTTGGTGCATGTTTCCTGCAGCTCTTTAACAGCTTCAGAGTAAATGCTAATGTTTATAACAAGTTTCTTCTGCAACATTCGGTTCCTTCCCTGTGTTCATCACAAAATCAGCCAGCAATTTTGATGCAGGACATTGAGCAAAATGATAAAGCAGTTTTAGGACTGTTAAGAAACACTAATACTAAAATGGCCACCCATGAGTCCTGAGTTAAACCTGATTGAAAATATCTGGGAAATCTTTGGTGACAGAGTTATGGCTGAGAAACACTAGAATATTGTGGAAGAGACTGAAAATTTTGTAGCTTTTAGTAAACATGCTCTCATTTCCGTCTTTTTTTTTTAGGTTTCTTACATACTGCTATCTGCTCGCTTTCAACGCCTGGCTCCTGCTGGCTCCCATAATGCTTTGCTACGACTGGCAGGTAAACGACAACAACAGAAAAACCCAGCCGTCGCTTCATTGGAGTGAGCGTTTGCTTGACTGCGTGCCTTCTGATTGGCAGGTGGGCAGCATTCCTTTAGTGGAGTCTCTGTGGGACGGACGCAATATTGCCTCGCTGACTTTGGCTCTTGTCATGCTGGCATTGAGCCTGAACTGTGTTACATGCCTACAGGTGAGTGATTGAACGCACACATTTCCACATGACAAGACAACCTCTGAGAGTTCATCTCCACAGACTCGCTCTGTCATCATTTATGAAAAACACACACGTTTCCCCGGTTTCAGGAGACATAAAAGACTCGCTCTGTCTCATGCTTTTCTGTGCTGTCGGTTTCTTCCACTCCCAGTGCAATTCTTCTCAACTCAACGCCATTGCAACTCGTGAAAAATAGCAGCAGTCGTGTAAATGAGTGCAAACAGGCACGTAAGGCAGATGTTGTGCACAGGTTACACATGAAGAGAGATGTGAGATTCTGTTATATTTAGCAGGTTGTTCAGATCCGGCTCATCTCTGGATACTGGCTATAGCAATTATTTATATATTATTATGTCATTTCAGAACTGTACTAAAAGTATTGCGCACTGTTTATAAATATTTATTAGCTCTGTTTGAGTTAAATCATGTTTAAATTATATCACCCTGCAGGGCCAACACCGGTTACTCACTGAAGCTATGAGCCTGGTCAGTACCTGGATGTGAGACCACATGGGAAAGCTAGGTTGCTGTTGGAAGTGGTGTTAGTGAGGCCAGCAGGGGGTGCTCATCCTTTGGTCTGCGTGTGTTCTAATGCTCCAGTATAGTGAAGGGGACACTATACTGTCAGTGAGCTCCGTTTTTCAGAATGAATTTCCTCCATTGGCCCTTACCATCATGGCCTCCCAATCATCCCATCCACCAAAATTGGCTCTATCATTAGGTGCGTTTGACTTGAACCATGGCTGCAGCCGGTGATCAATGAGATTAGGGGGTGGAGTTAAAAAACGGAGCCGTCAAGCCGGACAGCTGGACACTTCGGGGCTCAAAGTTGCGGCTGTCATGGGCGTTGCTAGGTCTATTTTCGGGGGGCTGTAGCCCCCCTATATTTCTACTCAGCCCCCCTAAAACTTTTGCGATTAGCTCATAAACTGTACACTAAATTATCGCCTCAGTCCCCTTTAAATTTGATAAAACGGCGGCAGAATTCAGCTTCTCCCAGTCTTTTGTTTTTCCTTTGATCAGCAAACCTGAATAAGCCAAATAAGCTCAACTCCCCTGTTTACTGTAGTGAAAGCCACTTTCTATATTCAAGTGCATGTTTTGTTTTTATGTATTAAATAAACAAACTGCCACTTTTCTAATTAAATGACATACAGATAGATATACATTTTTAAACGTACAGGCTACTTCACATATTTCACGATCTGAATGATAATAATAAATAAAACGTTTTTTTAATACTAGACAACACTTGATGTTTCTCTCTCTGTCAGTGACTCAATGACAGTTAAACGAGTACATTCTCTAAGTGCTTGTCACTGTGTTTAATCCTTTCTGTGCAAGACTGTATGCTATAGTTAATGCCACACAAACTGTAAAGTGTTTATTATTGGCAGTTCATTTTGAAATTAAAATAGCGAAATGTTCGTTAAGAGTTACATTTTTCATTGGAGGAAACAGCTGTGCTGATGAGGTGAACGTCGAGAAAACCCGACTGCTCCTCTGTGACATTGAGATACAGGTGATACAAGGTTATCTATATCAAAGAACTGCAAATAAGCAGATATTATAACAATTTATCAATAAACACAAACATCCACGGTTGTGGTTTCAGAACTCAAATGGTTATGACTGTCTGTGTAATACAATGGAATACTAGTATACAACCCATATTAGACAAACATTTTTAAATGTATTACTATTAAATTACTTCTTATAAATGTAATATTAGGTTATATATATATATATATATATATATATATATATATATATATATATATATATATATATATATATATATATATATATATATATATATATATATATATATATATATATATATATAAATATATATATATATATATATATATATATATATATATATATATATATATATATATATAGTTTTTTTTTTTTTTTTTTTTTTTTTTTACCTTATAAGGAGCTGAGCCCCCCTAAAATGCTGTCATGATGACCGCATTGATGATTTTTAATTTATAACAAAAGATTTACAGTACAAATAAAACAGAATACGGTCTCTACAAACTACAGGTTATTTTTAAACAATAAGGGAATTATGAATTAAATATATAACAAACACATGAGAGAAATAAGGGGAAACGAGAGGGTAATATAAACATAAAAATGATTAGAATATAAATACAAAGCAATAAGCACAATTTCTAGGAGTTTGAACATCACTCTTTAGGCTAATGCTTCTTGTTTGAATATGCTAAAATGGGTTTACATTTATTTACATTTATAGATATAAAACTTTCCAATATATATTAGTGTAAAACCCAAAACAAGGTGTTTTGATTAAGTCTTAAACAATGATTAAGATTATTTTGGTTAATGAAAGCATTTTCAAACAAAAGGACTGAAATTAATGAGCTACACTTTAAGTAGAAATTTCCCAGCAGGAGCAGGTACATCAATATCACTTCTGCATAAATGGCTTGACAGGAAATAAAATATTTCATATTTTAATAAAATATATATATATATTTTAACTTAACTTGTTAAGAAACCTTTATAGGGGTGTCAGGATCAGTGATGAGAATTATTTTATTACAAGTCTGTAAGACTTATTTGAGTTAATATTTAGGTTATTTACTAAAACATGTCATTTAAATCGTTGACTGATTACAGTAGTCTGTATACAAAGGCAGAATAAACCTATGCAAACAATCTAGTCATTATAAACTAATTCTTTAGCAAAAGATGATACTGCAGTAAAATATTTGTAGTCTTTTAATAAGCATGATTATACAAGATAGAGATGGTATAAAAAGTTGTCCAATAATAAACCAGAAACACACGTGGTTGTTGTCATGCAGTGAACTCAGCCAATCGTGTAATAATAATAAATAGTTTGAACGTTAACACTGTACTGTGCTTATAGGTAAAAATAAATAAATAGACAAAAAGTCAACTTTTAAAATGTGCTTTTAAAAGTAAATAAAATGGTAGGCTACTGTTCCTAAAGTAAAAAGAAAACTGCTGTGCTTAAATATAATTAACAAACAGTAACATATTCATCAAAACCTGTAAATGTTGCTTGGACCTCATAAATATAAGCTGTATGTTATCATATTCATATATAAACCATTTTTGATCAATTTTGAAATATGTTGCATGTACACATGACCTATTTGTATATCTTTGAAATCTAAATATTAACTTGTATTTTTAAATAAATGATTTGGAATTACATATTTAAATTAGAAATTAAATCTGCTTACTGTGCGTTCTTTACAATACGTGTCAAAAAATTGAGCGATTACATGCATAAATACACCGCTTGACCAATTCATACGTGATTTATCCATTCATACGTACGGAATTTCCCTGATTTGAGATCTCATCTTAAGTGGACCATGGGGTTTGTGTTAATCGCACACGGAGACCAACTTTAATAATGCTACTTTCCTGCGCCTAGACTGCAGCTCTGCACAAGACGTTTGGCCATAGGGGAAATGGTCGTGCCCAACTAAGCCTGGTTTCTCTCGAGGTTTTTTAAATCTTCGCTTTCGCCAATTGGTGAAGTTTTTTCCTCGCCGCTGTCGCCACTGGCTTGCATGGTTCGGGATCTGTAGAGCTGTGCATCGATGGATTTGCTCTTCAGTGTTTGGACTCTCAGTAGTGATTATTAACCCACACTGAACTGAGCTAAACTGAACTGAACTGAACTTAATCTCTGAAAACTGAACTGACTCTGTTTCAATTCACTATAATGTTCCATGTGAAGCTGCTTTGACACAATCTACATTGTATAAGCGCTATACAAATAAAGATGAATTGAATTGAATTGAATATTTTCTTGCTCCAAGCTTCAAGGCAAGGTAAAGTTGCTTGAGTCTATGATCTGTGTCCCGCGACATTTGAATCACATCTGGATAAAGTAGCCTAAACCTGAGGTAACAAATGAATTGAAAGCCACGCTGCTATTTACAAAACAAACAACTTTATAAATCGATAAAACGCAATTTGCACAATTACAAACACACATTTGTGATAATCATTTTACCAATGATGCAGCATGGGGAGTTTCCTGAGTTTGCAGTAACTGAAATGCCAACACAACAGCACTGGTCTGCAAAAGTGCTTCTCTAGCTTCTCTCTTTTTTTTATGTTTGTATTGTTTAAGTTTTTACCAAAATCTGGTTCAATTCCACATCAACAGCTCCTTTAGAAATATTATTCCCAGAAAAAAACATGACGTGTTAAAGACTTATTTTCCCTACTGTATTAAAACTGCTGCATTTAAAATGTTCTCTCTGTTAAACAGCACTTGGGAAATATTTTAAAAAGAATTATAATTTCTTAGAAGGGCTTATCTTTTACCCATCAACCACATAAAACACAGGTCATGCAGGCTTTTCTTCTGTGAATTTCTTCATGTGAAATCGTCTTTTTTCATCTCCATGCAAAAATTCTTTGGATGAAACTACAAATGCGACTGACCCTTCAGAATAAAGCATGCACTGATAGAAAAATAATAGAAAAAGCATCAAGCATGCAGGGTTTAGTGAAACCTTGAGAGCTCCAGCTACCGATTAAACATTCACAAGCTGGTTTTATAAAACTGCTAGAGAATGCCATTGTGTTTTTGTTCGACCCCCAGAATGCTCTTTTAGTTGTTTGCCGATGTGCTGGCGATGTCCTTGAGGGATCTTTTCGAAATGTTCTCGTTTCTCCAGTTTGTGGAGGGAAAAAAGGCAGTTTTCTTGATTCTTGATTCGACTCCATATAAAGAGAGCGGGAAAAGAGAGAGAATATTTCAGTCCCTCATCAGCAGCTCTCATAACTTCAGACTGAATAATTCATAGCGTGTGTCTGAGACATGCTGATGGACCAGTGTCAGTAATCGGCTTGCTTCTTTTACTGATGGAGTCCAGGATGTCTGGAACTGTGCAAATGTTTCATACTGTAAAAAAAAAAAAACATGGTTTTCTCATTCCAACAATCTCAGATTTCAAATCCTATAAATGTTGCACAAGCGAACGGATCCTCCGGTCCAAACTTTAAACCACTGCATACTGTGGAGTGGAGCTGATGTTGAAGATATGGGAATTCAAATTCAATGTAAACCTGGAAATGCTATATACTGTACTTTATGAAATATGTTATATATACATTATGACACAAGACATGTTTGAGGTGCATTGTGGGTAACAGTTTTATAACTACTTAAAATTAATAATAGTAAAACGTATTCAAAGTGTTAAAGGGGTTTTTTTCTCAATGTACATTTGCTCTTAAAGGGAAAGTGTCTTCATTTACTCATCCTTGCAAACCTGTTTGACTTTCTTTCTTTTGTTGAACACAAAAAAAGATATTTTGAAAAATGTTGGAAACAAGAAGCCCTTAACTTTCATAGTATTTGTTTTTAAGTCAGTGGTTACAGGTTTCCTTTACAATATATTCTTTTGTGTTCAACAGGTTTGGAACCACTTGAGCGTGATTAAATAGTGAGAACATTTTTATTTTGGGGTGAACTATCCCTTTAATTTATTCATCCTCAGAGTATATTGGTGACTTTTTTTCTCTTCAGTACATTTGTTCATTCATTCATTAATTTTTCTTCGGTTTAGTCTCTGATTTATCAGAGGTTGCCACAGCAGAATGAACCACCAACTATTCCAGAATATGTTTTACACAGCGGATGCCCTTCCAGCCGAAACCCATCTCTGGGAAACTACGGCCAATTTAGTTTACCCAATTTACTTATACTGCATGCCTTTGCACTGGGGTGGAAACCGGAGCATCCGGAAGAAACCCACACAAACATGGGGAGAACATGCAAACTCCACACAGAAATGCCAACTGGATCAACCGAGATTTGAACCAGCAACCTTCTTGCTGTGAGGCGCCATGTTTCCGTACATTTTACAGTATTTTATCTGAAACTATGATCATATTTGATTCATAAAATAAAATGTTTTGAAACTAAAAAATATTTACAGCCAACACAAAACTACTACCAGTGGCTCTTTGTGATAAATTGAAGTCTTAGAAATGACATGATTGGCCTTGGCTCGAAAATGCACTCTGTTTACAACATCATTACTGGCAAACAGTCATGAGAGCATTAAATGTATTTTCAGGGTCAAAACCATAGGTGCAAACTCACACATTACTGTGTTTGTTTCCAACTTACTTTTTAGGTTGGAGAATCCAGAACAAGCACATACAGTTGAAGTCAAAATTATTAGCCCCCCTGATTTATTAGCCCCTCTGTTTATTTTTTTTCCCAATTTCTGTTTAACGGAGAGAAGATTTTTTTCAACACATTTCTAAACATAATAGTTTTAATAACTCATCTCTAATAACTGATTTATTTTATCTTTGCCATGATGACAGTAAATAATATTTGACTAGATATTTTTCAAGACGCTTCTATACAGCTTAAAGTGACATTTAAAGGCTTAACTAGGTTAATTAGGTTAACTAGGCAGGTTAGGGTCATTAGGCAAGTTATTGTATAACGATGGTTTGTTCTGTAGACTATCGAAATAAATATAGCTTAAAGGGGCTAATAATTTTGACCTTAAAATGGCTTTTAAATAATTAAAAACTGCTTTTATTCTAGTCGAAATAAAACAAATAAGACTTTCTCCAGAAGAAATAATATTATCAGACATACTGTGAAAATTTTCTTGAAAAAAAAATTCAAAAGGGGGCTAATAATTCTGACTTCAACTGTATGTGATCCTCGACCACTGGATTCTGGTCTTTTGTTGCAATAGCCAAAAGTACATTGTATGAGTCAAAATTATCAACTTTAATGCCAAAAATTATTAGAATATTAAGATCCTGGGTGTCATAGTGGTGCAGTGGGTAGCACAATCGCCTCACAGCAAGAATGTCGCTGGTTCGAACTTCGGGTGGGTCAGTTGTCGTTCTGTGTAAAGTTTGCATGTTCTCCCCGTGTTTGCTTGGGTTTCCTCCGGGTGCTCCGGTTTCCCCCACAGTTCTAACACATGCGCTATAGGTGAATTGGATAAGCTAAGCTTGGCCGTAGTGTATGTGTGTGAATGAGTGTGTATGGATGTTTCCCAGTGATGGGTTGTGGCTGGAAGGGCATCCGCTGTGTAAAACATGTGCTGGATAAGTTGGCGGTTCATTCCGCAGTGGCGACCCCTAATTAATAAAAGGACTATGCCGAAGGAAAATGAATGAATGAATGAATGAATTATTAAGATTCTTTTTCTTGAAGTCATTTAGTAAATCTTCTACAGTAAATAAGTCAAAACTTACATTTTAATTAGTGGTATGCATTGCTAACAACTTATTTTGACAGCTTTATAGGTGATTTTCTCAATATTTAGATTTTTTCTGACAAATGTTGACACGTATGGTCAAATCCTAATAAATCATACATCAATGTAAAGTCTATTCATTCAGCTTTAAGATTATATATACCATTATGACATATATCATTTATATTATGACATCATATATCATTTTTATGAACAATACAACACATGCATCCTCTCTCTTTGTTGCAAACAAAATGCTTGAGTTACGTCATACAGCTATATCCTTCTTACCTCGGGGAGGGAAAAATGATATGAAGGATCTGAGAAACCGCAAAACAACCCAAGGTGAGAGGAAATAAAGGAAGATAAGTCTGAGGGGGTGAAGGAGCAGAGCTGACCGAAAGGTGTGACTCTTTAGACGGCCACTGATTGGAGTTTTTGGGCAAGTGACATGTTGGGACGGCCCTCGGATGACCCCCATTTGTGCTGCCATGACAACAGATGGCGACTGGCACAAAGGATAATGCCATGGCTAGCATCATTCTCATGACCCAGCTTTAGCCCTCTAATATTTCCCAGAAAAACATAAGCTTAGGGGTTCTTGTTGTCTGGTATTTGCTTCTTTCAGTCTGTGTTGGCGCACTTTCAGTTCCTGTTTGTATTGTGAAAAGGCCATATGGATTTTTGTAGTGCTGTTTATTAGCATAACAAAGCAGAGATGTCTCATTGGGGTGTCTGAATCAAATTCAATTTACAAAAGTGGTTTGATATATAGAAAGATTCTTAGACGCAAGCAAAATGTCTCCTTTAATGTTTCAAATAACGTTTGGGTCACTCTTTTTTACTTTATGGTCCTTTTTTTATGCCAAGTGCAGATGTCATTGTTTATACAGAAATAGATTTTTTTAAAAACCCACTTCAACAAACCCTAACTACACTGCCTAATATAAATATTGACAGAAACAATAATAAAAATAGTAAGGACACAAGAAAAAATAAATTAATAATAATAATTAGTAGTAATAATAATAATAATAATAATTTAAATAAATAAATAAATAATAATAATAATACATAATAGTAATTAATTAATTATTAAATAACAAAATAAATTATAATACATAACATTAATAATAATAATACATAATAATAACAATAATAATAATAATAAATATTCATTAATTAAATAATAATAATAAATAATTATAAGAATAATAAATAATTAAAATAATTAAATAATTAGTTAATTAATAATAAATTACAAATAATAATAATATTAATAATAATAAATAATAATACTTAATTAATTATTAAATAACAATAATAAAAAATAATACATAACTAATATTACTAATAATAAATAATAATAATAATTAATTAAATAAATAATCATCTTAAATAAATAAATAAATAATATTATTATTATTATTATTATTAATAATAATAATAAATAAATAAATAAAAACAGCTAAATTGCCTAATATTGACCCTAACAGTAATAAAAATAGTAAGGACACAAAATAAATAAATAAAAATAATAAATAATAATAATAATAATAATTAAATAAATAGTAATAATGATGATGATTATTATTATTATTAAATAAACAAACAATCAACAAACAAACAAACAAACAAACAAACAAACAAACAAACAAAAAACAACTAATTTGCATAAAATAAAATAGTAAAAAGAAATACTTTATTTTAAGGTACAGTTATCATTATTAACAAGCTATTAACTATGGTAATAAACAGCAAATTCAAGGCAGGTAATAAGTCACTTGTTATTAGTGAGACTTGCTACTTAAACTAAAGTGTTACCAACTTTTTTTTTTTTTTAAACAAAAGATTTGGTGTAATAATGATAAAGTTAAGGATTGAAAAATTTATTCCTCACACTTTATTATATGTAATTGATTATTATAAACAAAGTTTCAGAATTGTTTATGAGGTCAGTCAATAATAACAAACATCCTTTACACACAAAAAAATAAATTAACTAGGTTAACTAAAATTATATTTAAAAAAAAAAGCCTAATAAATTATAATATAAAATCATGATTAAACAATTAATTGAACGATTAAAATGACAAAAAGTAGGATAAAAATGCAAAATATCAAAATTCTATATATATTTAAAAATGTTATACTGATATAATAATAGTATAATAATAATAATAATAATGCTAAAGTGTTAAGGAAAAGGGAAGCAAAAGTGTGCAATAGACCCTTATAGGTCACACTTTACAATAAGGTTTCATTAGTTATGTTATGTATTTAATAACAATATAGTTCAACATTTTACAAGAGTTAACAATGAATAACGTTATATTCTTTAATTAACCTTAACAATCATGAATAAATACTGTCATAAATGTATTGTTCATTCTTTGTTTAATGCATTAACTATTAATAACTAATGAAAGCTTATTGTAAAGTGTTACCGCATTATATAATATCAGAAAATACGCATCATCCATTGCTATGACATATAGAACCTGAGTTACGAGTCTGCTCGAGGTCATCTGAGGTGATATAAACCTGGCGTCTAGTCAGTGTTTACATTTCTAAACCACAAGCACAAACAGACTTCAGAAACTCGAAGCTGTTCCTATTACTGCAATTGTCACATGACCATCTTTGGCTCCACCTTCATCATTGGCTTGGCAGTTGTCATTCAATCAGCCACGAGAGGCCCAGTGCCAGCGATTCACCCTAATAACTTTCCAATCTGTCTCCTCAGGAATGTTTACTAGGCTAATTATCTCATGCAAAAACACAGAGAGAGAGAGAGACAGACAGTCGACAGCGAGAATGAATGTTATCAGCTCATTTTTATATGAGCGTTTTGTTTATTTCGCCGCACACTCTTATTGCATGTCGCTGATTATGAAGTTAATTAATGTTCCTTGTGGACTGGAAAGCAGAAATCAATATTAAAACATTCATATCCTGTCGGTGTATGTGAGAATGAAACCCCAGATAATGGTTTTATTGTTTATTTTGTATGAGTGTATTGACGGCAAGTGGAGCGTGATGCGGTTATGATTTCATTCCTCCTCAGCCTTTCTCATTCTGGCTCAGGTTTCATATCCAATTCATATCTGTGTATTGATCCTTCAGTCCTCCGCCGTCATATTTAATGAATTTTTACGTCGATAAAAACAAAACTAACTCATATTTCAAGGATACGCTCTCAGATAACAGTAATAAAGACATTGGAGCTGTGTAGTGATTTTTGAAGTGCGATTATTGCCCGGGCAGTAAATTAAGTGTCCTGAAGTCTGATTGTTGGGTCTTTGTTTCATTTCTGTTGCTTGCTAATCAATGCTATTGCCGTTCCTCGTGTTTAGGGTTAGGGATTTGAAATTCATCTATATTTTTCCACATATTTCACTTCAGATTTTGTGCCAGCATTTGAGACTTTTCACACGTAAAAAAAAAATTCAATATCACCTTGTGGCAAGCACAATTACACACAGCCTTCAGAAACTTTCATTCTTTATAAAAAAAAAAACTGGATCAAGTTTTCCAATTATCACATCCAAAAAAAAAAGTTTTGAGTGGTTTTAGAGGTGCAGTATGTAAGTTTGACACCCAGTGGTTAAACTAGGTATTGCACTCTTGGTTCAAAACAAACGCAAGCGCAGGTTGCCAGATTGACGACATCAACAGGAGCGAGCCTGACTATCGAGCCTAAAGGCTGATTTAAGTTGTGTTCTAAATAAAAGCAACGGCACGTGAAAGAAGGAATATTATTTATATTAAAAGGAATTTTTGTTCCAACCAACACCTAAAATTGATAGGTAATGAAACGGCTTCGATTTCTTGCAGCTGAACAACAGGATAAACTGACAATGATCACCTCAGGTACACCTCATGTGCTTTATTCAGTGTTAATTGCTAACAATGTGAGTTTTAATGCCATTTTACGTGACATTTATTGCCATTTTATTGACATTTTATTGACATTTATTGGAATTGGATTTGTGTATTTACGAATCGATTTTGAATTACGAATTGTATTTGTGTATTTATGAATCGTGCTTTGAATTTAGGAACTGGATTTGTGGATTTACGAATCGTGTTTTGAATTTACGAATTGGATTTGTGTATTTACGAATCGTGTTTTGAATTTAGGAACTGGATTTGTGTATTTACGAATCGTGTTTTGAATTTACGAATTAGATTTGTGTATTTACGAATCGTGTTTTGAATTTAGGAACTGGATTTGTGTATTTACGAATCGTGTTTTGAATTTACGAATTGGATTTGTGTATTTACGAATCGTGTTTTGAATTTAGGAACTGGATTTGTGTATTTACGAATCGTGTTTTGAATTTACGAATTAGATTTATGTATTTATGAATCGTGTTTTGAATTAAGGAACTGGATTTGTGTATTTACGAATCGTGTTTTAAATTTACGAATTGGATTTGTGTATTTACGCTTCGTGTTTTGAATTTACGAATTGGATTTATGTATTTACGAATCGTGTTTTGAATTTAGGAACTGGATTTGTGTATTTACGAATCGTGTTTTAAATTAAGAACTGGATTTGTGTATTTACAAATCGTGTTTCGAATTTACGAACTGGATTTGTGTATTTATGATTCGTGATTTGAATTAACAAATTGATAAATTGATATATTAGAAACAGCTTTAATTTCTTGCAGCTAAACAACGGGATAAGTTGACGGATCACCTCAGGTACACCTCATGTGCTTAATTCAGTGTTAAATGCTATTAATGTGAGTTTGAATGCCTTTTTACATGACATTTATTGCCATACTACTGAAAACAGCAGCAGATAGTTCACCTCAGATCTTGAAAATAAAATAAACCATTTAAAAATGAGCTTCAGAAGTGTGACCGTGCAAGCCAATACAAATCAGTTATTCAGCATCTACATTTAATAATGTTAAAGAGATTTAATATGTATTATTTAATTCTAAACCTTACCATTTTGTTGAAGTGCAGTAAGTGCGCTATTCTGTGCTTCTGAATGGCTGTATTTAAATTTCGTGTTTCGTTTGTTGCAAACAGCCAAATTATTTATCACTGCAAATCTCGTCACGTAGCGTGTTGTTAGGACATGGGGTTACAATATAACCTGCTCACCTAATGTTTACGTTCGTAATATTTATATTATTTGCTATTTAATAACCTCATGTGGAACTCTGAATCTGCATCTTATTTCGTAGGCAGCTACTGTCCACCTGAGGTCACATTTCGATCACGGGCACATGCTTTGAGAGCTTTTCTGACTGAATGAATGAACCTGGGGTACTGAAATATAACTGGCTAAACTGGCATTGGGTGGGTTAAAGGGAACAAAACAAAGACAGACGTTCCAGTACGTTACACACATTTTCAAAGCAGAATATCTGACTTCAGCATTGTTTTTCAGATAAACAAGAATGTTCACTTAGCATGTTTCTTAAATATCTGCAAGTATAGTGTTTTTATGCTTAAAAAGAGTCAAAAGCTAATATACAGCACCTTTAACAAGTCAGAGCTACCGTACAAGCAAAAGCCAAAATCCAGAATGCTCTATATGACCAACAAAGTGGAGAATACAAACACAGAATGACGCGTATGGTTGAGAACCACTGCTGTAGCCTACTGTATGCTTCTTTGAATTGATTTTTACACAACTGTTATATTTATTTACACTATTTAAGGCAAGTATAGTATAAGTAACTAATTAGATTACCTAAAAATGAAAAGTAATCCCTTACTTGCAAAAAAGTAATCTAATTACAGTAACTTGTTAATTCCTCCCAACACTGTTTATAGCACATTAAAAGCCATTCAGAATACCTTAGCAACACCTTAACATTGCCAATACACTTCTAAAATATAACTGTAGCTGCATGTACTGCATAGAAATGTAGCAAACTCTGGGTTTTGTTTCATCCTTGTTTTTCTTACAGCAAACAGCCTCTGGTTTCTCTCTTCATCTGTCTCTCCTTTTCCTCCCTCTCTCTTTCTCTCTCTCTCTATCTCTCCTTGTGCAGAAGATGAAAGGGAAGGAGGTGTTGGTGGGCCTGCTGTTCCTGGTCTTTCCCTTCATCCCAGCCAGTAATCTGTTCTTCCGCGTGGGATTTGTGGTGGCGGAAAGAGTTCTCTACATGCCCAGGTTTGTGTGTGTGCGTGCGTGTGTGTGTGTGTGCGTGTGCGACTGTAAAAATATATTGCGACAGCCAGAGAAAATGTTCCTTTTTCAAATTCCTCGCTCTGCCTTATGAATTCAACCCATTTTTCTCTCTCTTCTGTATGGAGTCAGGTCAGTCTCAAAAATAATACATTTACAAAATAAAATTCATACATCCTGCACAGCACAATTCATAATCCAATTTCAAAGTCCAATTTCATAAACATAACACTCAATTTGTGAGTTCACAAGTAAAAATCATAAATTCTTTCACCAAAAAAATTGGATTTGAGTATTTTTGAATTATGTTTTGAATTTACGAATTGGATTTCTTTGTTTATGAATCGTGTTTTAAATTTAAGAATCAGATTTGAGTATTTTTGAATCGTGTTTTGAATTTACGAATCGGATTTGAGTATTTTTGAATCGTGTTTTGAATTTACAAATCACATTTGTGTATTTACGAATCGTGTGTTTAATCTACGAATTGGATTTGTGTATTTACGAGCCATGTTTTGAAATTCCGAATTGGATTTGTGTGTTTATGAATCGTGTTTTGAATTTCCGAATTGGATTTGTGTATTTATGAATCGTGTTTTGAACATGCAAATTGGATTTGTGTATTTACGAATCATGTTTTGAGTTTCCGAATTGGATTTGTGTATTTACAAATCGTGATTTGAATTTCTGAATTGAATTTGTGTATTTATAATTTGTATTTTGATTCTAAGAATTGGATTTGTGTATTTACGAATTGTGTTTTGAATTTCCGAATTGGATTTATGTATTTTTTTTATCGTGTTTTAAATATGCAAATTGGATTTGTGTGTTTACGAATCGTGTTTTAAATTTCCGACTTGGATTTATGTATTTACGAATCGTGTTTTGAATTTTCGAATTGGATTTGTGTATTTACGAATCGTGTTTTGAATTTCCGAATTGAATTTGTGTATTTACGAATCGTGTTTTGAATTTCCGAATTGGATTTGTGTATTTACGAATCGTGTTTTAAATTTCCGACCTGGATTTATGTATTTACGAATCGTGTTTTGAATTTCTGAATTGGATTTGTGTATTTACGAATCGTGTTTTGAATTTCCGAATTGGATTTGTGTATTTACGAATCGTGTTTTAAATTTCCGAATTGGATTTGTGTATTTACGAATCGTGTTTTGAATTTCTGAATTGGATTTGTGTATTTACGAATCGTGTTTTGAATTTCCGAATTGGATTTGTGTATTTACGAATCGTGTTTTGAATTTCCGAATTGGATTTGTGTATTTGTGAACTGTGTTTTGAATTTCCGAATTGGATTTGTGTATTTATGAATCGTGTTTAGAACATAGGAAGTGGATTTCGTAAATGTGAATTGTGGATATGTGAATTATATTTTGTAAATCTATTATTTTTGAGACTAATCTGGCCCCATACTTTTGCCCCGCTTTGGGAATCACAAACCACTGATAACACTGCATAATCTGTCTTGAGCCCTGCTTCCCATAATGCACCACTGATCTGTTATAAAAGTGCATGCATCATGTGTGTTTTGCACTTACGCGATTAAATCGAAATTTGAACAACGAGGTGAGGCGTTTAATAGAGATTGTTCAGAAATTATCTTATTAGCGGCGGGGTGTAGCAGTGACCCGACAGATGCCCCAATACACACATGACTATGAGTACACACTGCATTACATCCCTGAGTACACTTAGTTATGAGTAATGAGCGGTTTGTGCTCTGGGAATTTAATAGGCTGTGTTTGGATCAGATGAGCACTTATCTTGGCATTTAGGTGGCTGTTCTCCGCGCATGCTGGGTAAATATTAGTAGCGCTGTCTTTGTTGGAGCCGAACAGCAGTAGTAATCAGACACGTGAGGGCGGCACTGCGGCTTGGAGGCCAAACCATTTATACACACTTACACACTCACACATACACAGCATCAGTGCAGAGCTATGAGAGGAATGTGAGGCACTCGCAGACTCCAGATTCACTTTATTTGTGTCTTTGGAGGAAAAACATACTGTGAGCATCTTTATTATTGGTTGTACTCCGGTTAACCACATGAAAATATGCCTTCTTGCATTGAAATTCAAAGAGAAGTACATTATATAAGATTATATGAGATTTATGATTATTATTTTGTGAGGATTAAGAACAGCAAATTCTCATGGAAGGCTCAAAATACATCTGTTACATCTAGAAATTATGTTTTTATATACTTTTTTATGTAATGTACAATCAATTTGTACAATAACATAGTTATATTGTCTTGTACATGAGATTGTAATACAATTAATACAAGTAAATAAAGTATTTGACTGCCAGTAGACAGATTATCTTGCCAGAGAGATGCTAATTTATGCTAACAAACATTAAAACATAATAAAACTTTGCTAGTAAAATGCTGATTCATGCTATCAAACATGTTAAACACGCTAACAACAATGCTGACATAGTTAAAACATGCTACTAACTCTGTAATTCTTGTTAGCACTATGTTAAAGCATGTTAGCAAAGGTTTCAAACACTGAGGAAAGGCTTTGTTTTTTGTTAGGTTTATGTAATATTTTAGATTACAAAAAAGAAGCTTTACTGCTTATCTCTGCATGGTAGAGGAATATTTATTTTATGCAAAACATGCTTGCATATTGTTAAAATCACATTAGCAGAATGCTAAGAGACATTTTAAAAGTTTTATAAACATGCTAGAAACATGTTATGTTAGAAACTGGTCAACATAGTGTTAAAACACGCTAGAACCATGCCAGTATGATGCAAATTTATGCTTGCAAACATTAAAACATGCTAGAACCTTGCCAGTAAGATGCTATTTCATGCTAGCAGATATTAACATTGCCAATAAGATGCAAATTCATGCTTGCAAACATTAAAACATGCTATAATCTTGCCCCTAAGATGCTAATTCATGCTTGCAAACATTAAAACATGCTATAATCTTGCCAGTAAGATGCAAAATTATGCTAGCAAACATTAAAACATGCTAGAACCCTGCCAATAAGATGCTAATTCATGTTTGCAAACATTAAAACATGCTAGAACCTTGTCAGTAAGATGCTAATTCATGCTTGCAAACATTAAAACATGCTAAAACCGCGCCAGTAAAATGCTAATTCATGCTTGCAAACATTAAAACATTCTAGAACCGTGCCAGAAAGATGCTAATTTATGCTAGCAAACATTAAAACATGTTGGAACAGAAAAAAGATAATTCATGCTAGGAAACATGTTTAACATGCTCACAACAAGGTTGGTTAGAACATAGTTAGTTAGAACATACAGTAGTTAGTTAAAACATGCTATTAAATCTAATTCTTGGTAGCACTATGTTAAAGCATGTTACCTATGTGTTAAACCTGCTAGAAACATGGTAGCAACAAGTTAAACCATGCTATCGATGTCATAAAAATTGAGGAATTGTGCAAACATGTATATTTTTCCACTTCACCCTAAGCTTAAACAAACAGCAAATCTTTTAAGCATTGAGGAAAGGTTTCCGAAGCCAACATTTAGGTTTGTCCCAACAAATTATACTCGATTTGAGGTGAAAATGACTTTTGACTATTATTCAGTATTAAAGATTTCCCTGCACCAGCTATGCAACAGATACCATCAGATCTTGTAGGGGAAGCTTTTTATAATGCTGCAATGAAAAGGGTGTAGTAACATTAATTAAATCAAAGTATGAATCATTTACTGTAGACAAAATAAACACATTGCAAACTGTTTATATTTCAGGCTATTTGAGTTTTATTTTTGCCTGTTCAAGGTAAAATATGCAAAACTCTCCTGTTGACATATTCAGAAGGAACATCCTTAACTGTGTTATGATTTCAAAATATCATCCCAAAAAAAAAAACACTTCATATTTTAGCAACCAGACAAATAACGCCTTAGCATTGTGGATGAAGTTTTGCCTAGGCAAGCACACTCACATTCTCTTCAGTAAAAATGTAGCTCAACTAGTGTATCTTCAGGTTACAAGACAAAAAAAACTCATTTGAGCAGTGAATGTTCAGAAGTGTGTTTGTGTGTGTGTGTGTGCGTGCGTGCGTGCGTGTGTGTGTGTGTGTGTTGACAGGGAAAGGGAGGTGTCACCTTCCAAATATACGTTTCCTGTGAGAAAGATAGAAAGCAGAAAGAGAGAGAGAGACTGAAAATAAGATTGGAAATGAAGCCACAAAAACACCCCAGCGCTGAATAAGTAACACAAAGCATGAACCAAATATTCCCAAAGAATTTGTCATTTGATATAACTCACTCCTTCCTTCGATTTTTTTTTTTTTTAATGTGCTGTAATATTGTCTGTGTGGGAGATTGATGGTATTGTGTTTGACTTCAGCCGTTTCTGACCTTTTCCGCTGTGTCTGAAGATAAACGTGGGATATGATCCAGTCTCTTTCCTGCTGATAAACGATTGAAGGCTGTTTTGTCCTTTTCAAATCGACAAATATAATTCACAGATGTGGTGGAGAGCGTAATGTTAAAGTGTTTTTTTTTTTGTGTGTGTTTGTGCTTGCAGTCCAGTTTAATAATGCTATATTTACGTGGAGGATCTTACATTATTGACAAAAATACATTATCTTACCAATATTAACATTGTTTTATTATATATAATAATAGTTATTGAATTCTTACATTTTTTAATGTGTTCTGTAAATTTGAACTTTAGCAATATCAATTGGTCAATAATAATAGGTCATCGTTAATTAAAAAAAACAGGAAATTATTATTTTTTTAAATCATACAATTATTTAATTTTATTGATTGACAAATAGATAAATTTTGTAAAAAAAAAAAAAAAAAAAAAAGTGTAAATTACATATATAAATATAATTTCTTATCAATTCAATATTTGTAATAACTGATATGCACTCACCGGCCACTTTATTAGGTACACATGTCCAACTACTCGTTATGCCTTGTTGGTGTTAGAGGAGAATGGGCAGACTGGTTCTGAGTAACTGAAATAGCCATTTGTTACAACCGAGGTATGCAGAAGGGCATATCTGAATGCACAACACGTCCAACCTTGAGGCCGAAGGGCTACAGCAGCAGAAGACCACACCGGGTGCCACTCATGTCAGCTAAGAACAGGAAACTGAGTCTACAATTCGCACAGGCTCACGAAAATTGGACAATAGAAGATTGGAAAAACATTGCCTGGCCTGATTAGTCTCGATTTCTGCTGCCACTTCAGGTGGTAGGCTCAGAATTTGGCGTCAATAACATGAAAGCATGAATCCATTCTGCCTTGTATCAATGCTTCAGGCTGGTAGTGGTGGTGTAATGATGTGGGGGATATTTTCTTGGCACAATTTGGGCCTATTAGTACCAACTGAGCATTGTGTCAACGCCACAGCCTACCTGAGTATTGTTGCTGACCATGTCCATCCCTTTATGACTACAGTGTACCCATCTTCTGATGGCTACTTCCAGTTCACTGTACTCAAATGGCCTCCACAGTCACCAGAGCTCAATCCAATAGAGCACCTTTGGGATGTGGTGGAACGGGAGATTTGCATCATGAATGTGCAGCCGACAAATCTGCAGCAACTGCGTGATGCTCTCATGTCAATATGGACCAAAATCTACCTTGTTGAATCTATGCCACGAAGGATTAAGGCAGTTCTGAAGACAAAAGGGGGTCCAACCCGCTACTAGTAAGGTGTACCTAATAAAGTGACCTGTGAGTGTGTATGTATATATATATATATGTGTGTGTGTGTGTGTGTGAGAGATAAATGTACATTTATTTTTATATTGTTTTCAATAATTTTATTATTTATCAAAAAATATTATTATAGCATTCTCTATATTATTTAATATTGTATCCAAATAAATATTATTTTGTTATATTTTCATTAGATATTTATTTCCCCAAGTTTATGATAATGTGTGACATACAGTATCATTTCAATTCCTGAATTTATGGTGTAAAATTTCTTCACCATTCCCTATTAAAAGACAGTCACGTAGCATTAGTGCATGCATGAATGATATTCAAGATACTTACATAAGAGTCATATGTTGCCAGTCGTAATCTGAATTTTTGATTACATCTTTGAAATGATGCATAATATTCCAAGGGCATCCTACCAGTGTTTTTCAGGAGAGTTCACTGTCTGCCCCTAGGAAATGTTTCATATCTGCATGTAAATCCTAATGAGCATGTATGTACTGTAATTTACATTTTCCTATTTAGCAATAACCATCTTTAGGCATCTAAATGAGTTCTTTAGCTGTCTATAAAAAGCATCGTAGCTTAAGTTTTCCAGCTACAGTATTTTCCACACTACATTACCTGTAGAATATACACAAAGGCCTGTTCAAACCTGGTTGAGTTCATTCGTTTGTGCAGCAATGCTCACATTACTAAGGACTTTTCCATAACAGCGCTGTCTTTGTGTGTGTGTCCAGTATGGGTTACTGTATTCTGGTGGTCCACGGGTTGAACAGACTGTATTCGGTGGTCAGTCGGTGGGGAGCAGCTGCTCTGACCGTGTCCATGCTGGTTGTCCTCCTCCTTTTTTCCTGGAAAACCGTCCAACAGAATGAGATCTGGCTCTCCAGAGAAGCCCTGTTCAGGTGTGTGCATGTGTGTGTGTGTGTGTGTGTGTACAGGTTTATGTGGTTTACAGGGACATGAATTTGTGTAGACCATTTCAATGTGGTCATGTCATTGACCCATGAATGTTTCCTGCTTGTTATCAATCTATTTCATATCTGTAATAAGACAGCTATCATAAGATTATTTATCAATATGTTACTCTTTTTGGGTTCTCGGAAGCCATAGAAATTAAAAATGTAAAACAGGAAATACATTGGGACCATTGTTATTGTTTACATCCCTCAAAATGGTCTATAATGACATGGGTATGACTTCGTTGTAGTCTATTAAGGTGATTTATAAGGACACACATCATGTCCCTGTAAATCAAAATGTTTTAAAATCATACTTAACAGGGTCTTTTAACATTTAAGATGTCCATGTTTCCTTTGAGGGTTGGGTTAATAAGCAAATAAGCAAACAGTAACAAGACTCAGCAATATCAGAGCAAGCTGAACTGGCGCTCTAGGTTACGATTATGCCGCCGATTGACAATTGAGTTGCCGCCTCTTGCAAAATGCCGCCCTGGGTGATCGCCTATATTGCCCATGCCTTAATCCGCCACTGAGACTCAGCAATAGGTATGCATCAGAATGGAGTTTATATAGGGAGTATAATAAGTAATAAATGATATTCAGCTGTATGTGTGTGTCAGTCCAGATTGTTTACAGATGTAGCGGGTGATGATTGGCGCAAAGCCTCATGGTAGTCGTAGTCCATGTAAATAACAGATAGCATACAGATAAGCTGGAGTGCTCTGTAATGAGTATACTGGGCACTCCAGCTGATAATCGAAACACACATAATGTAGGTGGTAGACCAATCACAACAGACTGGGCTTTGATCTGACCAATCAGAGCAGAGTAGGCTTTTGTAAAGGCGGGGTTTAGAGAGAGCGGGTCCTTGAATGAACTGTTTGAGATATACTAGAAGTGTTTTTGATGTTGGATGGATGTAAATCTATTGTGATAGACCTCCAAAGCAAAATTGTTACATTAAGAATTCCCAATTTGTTTTTTGTAGTGCACGTTTTCAAAATGCACTAATTTGCATACATTTTAAGCATAAAATCTGAATATATGGAATAAGTCAGATTAATTATTTTTTACACAGGTATTTACTGAGAGAATTTATATATTTTTAACAATAAATTAAGTTATTCAGACAGATTTATTTATTTTTATTTTGTTTTCAAATCTGTGAAGTGTGGTGTTTGCAAGTGCTGATGAAAATTTGTGGTTCGTTTCAGGAGGAAATAAATCTAATATGTAAATATAAATGTAATTGAAATATACACACAGAGAAGTGTATCCTTTCTGACAGATGTAAGTGTATTTTGGATGTTTAGACTGAAAACGCACTTTATGAACAGCCAATTGATTTGCCTAATTTTTTGCCTGCAGTGTCTTGACTTAAAATGGTGAAAACAAAATGCATTTTCTCTCTATTTCCTTCTCCCTCCATCAGGTCTGGCATACAGACTTTACCTCACAATGCTAAAGTTCATTACAACTATGCCAACTTCCTAAAGGACAAAGGGCGAAACCAAGAAGCCATTTACCACTATAAAACAGCCCTCAGGTACTGTAAATGCCTGTATGTGTTGCTAAACAAAATATTTACAGTTGCCAGAAAATAACTCAACACCCACATTTTCTTCAAACATATTTATACATTAATAAGAACCGTAAGTATAATTCTTGATTAAGTTATTAAGGTAACACTTTAGCATATAGACCAATTCATTTCACAGCCATATCACCCTGCAGCCCAAGACCGGTTACTCACTGAAGCTTAGCAGAGCTGAGCCTGGTCAGTACCTGGATGGGAGACCACATGGGAAAACTAGGTTGCTGTTGGTAGTGGTGTTACTGAGGCCAGCAGGGGGCGCTCAACCTGTAGTCTGTGTGAGTCCTAATGCCCCAGTATAGTGAAGGGGACACTATACTGTCAGTGAGCGCCGTCTTTCGGATGAGACGTAAACCGAGGTCCTGATTCTCTGTGGTCATCCCATGGCACTTCTTGTAAAGAGTAGGGGTGTAACCCCAGTGTCCTGGCCAAATTCCCTCTCGGCCCTTAACCATCATGACCTCCCAATCATCCCCATCTACCGAATTGGCTCTATCACTGTCTCTTCACTCCATAGCTGGTGTGTGGTGAGCGCACTAGCGCCGTTGTCCTGTGGCTGCCGTCGCATCATTCAAGTGGATGCTGCACACTAGTGGTGGTGTCAAGAGACCCCCCTCATTATTGTGAAGTGCTTTGGGTGTATAGCTATACACTATAAATACGTTATATAAATGCACATTACATTACAATTTTCACTAGTATCCAGTGGTTTATTACCTGCCTATTATTAAGATATTGGCTCTTTATTACTAATTAATTAGTACATATTCTGCACGATCTTATTCTGCACCCCTATCAATACCTAAACCCACTACTACCTTAATCACTATATTAATAAGAAGCAAATTAGCAGTTTATTGAGCTAAAGGTCATAGTTAATGGCATGTTAATACACTGAAAATAATGATTCATTGGATTTACTAAATTTTTTAAGGTTTAAAATGGTTGAAAACAGTTTATATGGGCTGAATTTAAACAAACAAATTGAATTTAGTAATGTTCAACTTCATTAGTTTGTTTAAATTCAGCCTATATATGGTTTACCTTAAAAAATTGAGTAAATCCAATGAATATTTTTTTTAGTGTAGCGAGAATTAAAAATAAAGTGTGTCCAATATTAATCTCTATTTTATAATCCTTTATTAATGCTTAATATTAAATGTTAAAAAATAAATCTGCATTTTTTATGTTGTTGTTGTATTGTATTTTTTTTAAGCTGTTGTTTTTTTGTCATTTGTTATCCTAATCCTAATCCTTCTGTAAATCCTAATAACCTCCTCTATGTTTGTGTAGACTGTACCCTCGCCATGCCAGTGCTCTGAATAATCTTGGCACATTGACTCACCAGGCGGAGGAGGCTGAGGTTTATTACAGGAGAGCGCTGGACATTAACCCTCAACACAACAGAGCCCTCTTCAACCTGGGAAACCTCCTCAAGTAAAATACACACACACACACACACTCTCTCTACCACAATATCACTGAAGTCCCCGAATCTGATAACACTCTGCTTCTGAGCGCAACACTGGCAGACACCCAAGCATTTCTCAGTGGTGGAACGGATGAAAAATATTGTGACATAGTGGTTCACTGAAATTATTTTCGTGCCACTGCTTTAGATTTAGGACTCAACTGCTGTGTTTATGTGGGGTGGGGAGTTTGAAATGACATTGCATTTGCACTGTCACACATGACAAAAATTAATATAATTAGTATTTTCATCATTTATAGTGCAGTAAATGGTCAAACATGTTTTCTTATGGACCGCTTGTTCTAAAATCAGCTGTGTTATTACATTTTTTTAGCCAAATTAAAAAGAAAAGATTAAAAAGAAAATCGTTTAATCATTAATAAATACCTCAGGTCTTTTATAAATGCCTTTAAAAAAACAAAGCACTCTCCATTTATGAAGTGTGCTTCACACAGGTGAGTGGGCTTGACAAACCACCTGTAGAAATACTCTTTTCTCTCTAAAACAAATTTAGCTAAGACAAAAATATAAAACACACACACTCCCCCTCCTTACTTTAGTACTTAATTCTCTGAGCACAAACAGATCCCTTGTATAATGTGTTTATTGCCTCTTCTTGTTGAATTGCTGGATGCCTCAATAGGGTCTATGCGGAAGTATGCAGAAGAACTTTTAATTTTTCAGTAACCTGGGTCAATCGATTCTGGAGAACTGTGTGCAGTTACAAAATCGGCGCATTTAAGGTCTGTTTCCTTTAAAAATCAACAATCTCCACTGCCTGATTGATATACAATATAAAGTGGGTCTCAGATTGTACAAGAAGCACTGCATTCAATTTAATTTTCCCACTCAATGCCTTTAAAATATGAACATTTATTTTACCCCAGTGTTTTCAATGGTGTTTCTGCGCTCGCCTGCGGATCCTGACGGGCACGTGCGTGTACACGGCTTTTCATCTCGATTTACACTTCAACAACTAAATGAATGCTGAAGTCAATTTAACTGATTATATTTTAATTACATTACAACATTGATGCTGTAAAAGAAACCGTATACGATTGAAAAAAGTCCCATTGACCGTTCACCGGGAGCTTATCGGTGTGGGAAGAAACACTTGCTGTGCATGTACCCCATTGTAAGTCACTTTGGACAAAAGCATCTGCTAACTGTGAATGGATTGTAAATGCCTATTTTCACAAGTGCAAATCACACATTTTTTAATCCAAATATTTCTATAAACATGGCACCTTAATACATTCTGTCACACAAAACCATCTTCTTTGTTGTGACACTACACAGTATGCGAACTTTAAATGGGCCAGTTCCATTGAAAACTTTAATTAGTCTAAGGATCCCATTCAAGATGACGTGACTGAAGCCCCATGTTGAGTTTTTGTCTCTGAATTTTTCCCATATATAACTTTTTTGTAACCACTATAAAATGATTACATTTTGTTGTCCCCTATTTATTGAAAAAATATTATTCATAATTTCATTAAAAATGTAAATAGCAGTGTTTGAAGATAATTCTCCAACAATGAAGATGAATTGCTCTTTAACTCTTTGTATATTATTCAGAGCTGGTTTTCTCAGTCTTACACAATAGACCATTTTGATGGATGTAAACAATAACAATGGTCCTAATGTATTTCCTGTTTTACATTTTTCATTTCCACAGCTTCTGAGAATCCAAAAAGGTCCACATATTGATAAATAATGTTATGGTAGCTGTTTTAACCTTAAGTTATGATTGAATTGCCTCTTGTTACAGTTATGAAGTAGTTTGACAACAAGAAGGAAATGTTCATGGGCCAATGACATCACCACATTCAAATGATCTATTGGACCACTTATATTTTCACAAACATCAGACTTCATTCATTCATTCATTTTCTTTTCGGCTTAGTCCCTTTATTAATCCGGGGTCGCCACAGCGGAATGAACCGCCAACTTATCCAGCACATGTTTTACGCAGCGGATGCCCTTCCATCTCTGGGAAACAACCATACACACTCATTCACACTCATACACTACGGACATTTTTAGCTTACCCAATTCACCTGTACTGCATGTCTTTGGACTGTGGGGGAAATCGGAGCACGCGGAGGAAACCCACGCGAACGCAGGGAGAACATGCAAACTCCACACAGAAACGCCAACTAAGGCTCGAACCAGCGTCCTTCTTGCTGTGAGGCGACAGCACTACCTACTGCGCCACTGCATCGCCAACATCAAACTTCAAACTACATAAATATAACTGTTATTTTGAAAAATGGTGCATTTTTACTGCCTATTTGTCAACTACCCATGTACAGTATGAGGAAGAGGATGATGGTGATGTTGTTTTCCAGGTCTCAGGGGAAAGAGGAAGAGGCGGAGCGGATGCTGAAGGAATCGATTCGGTTTGGTCCTCATTTCGCAGATGCGTACTCCAGTCTCGCCTCTCTGTATGCTGACCAGGTCTAGCTCTCTGTTATTGTTTTGATAAATGACACTCGTGTGAAGTCATTCTTTGCTGGTTGTAAGGCACTTCATAGCCTTATGCACTGATTTTTACTCTGTGTTTTTGTGTAGGGACACTCAAAAGAAGCGAATGAGATTTATACCAAGGGTATTGAAAACTGTCCTGACAGTTCTGACCTCCATAACAACTATGGCGTGTTTCTGGTGGACACAGGTAAATCAATTGCCACTTAAAGTTTAACTTCTAAAATAAAACACTTTATTAAACACTTGGTAACATTTTATAATAACTATACACTATGAACCATTTATTAAGCATTAGCAAATAGTGAAATCATTATCTGTTAAGCATTAACTCTACATTAATAAACGTTAGTAAGCAGTTTATAACTGCAGCTACAAATGTTGTATTATTGACGTACAGCCACATTTATAATGTGCTTAATAATTGTACTTTCATAATTTGTGACTGGTTGATGTTTTTCATTTTCATATCATTTTCATTTTCATGTATATATAAATATATGAGTAATATCACATGAGTAGCAGTGCGATGTGGCTGTATATCATGTGGCAATGTGACGATATACAACCACATCGCACTGCTAAGAGTGTGATATTGGGGTTATACAATAGTTCGACGGCATAACTGTGTGTATAAAAAAGAAAATCAAACACGGAGAGTCTCAAAACTTTTTTTAAGAGGAATATACTAATATATACAGAGGAATATACATATACTAAAGTGTTACCTTTCCTCCACGATTCCTTCACAGCTGCAGCTGACGTCAGAACAGCAGAAACCATTGCTCATTCACTAACGTCACTTTAGAGCTATTGAATGATTCTCTAGCGTAATGTCTAAAGTGATGACAAAACAGGTGATTTTGTTGACAATTTAAGATTATAAGGCTGAACGGCATGAAATGTCATCAGTCTAAAGAGATTTCCCAGCATTTCTCTTTTGCAATTGGGAGATCACAATATTACCATGGTATAAATACAGCACTGCAACATACAAAAGAGAGAGATCGACTTAGAGAGTCATTTACCTGTTTAATAATGATTTGATCAGCTGTAGTTTGAAATTACGCTGTTTTTCTCATAGGGCTTATTATGCGGTCTCTGTCGCCAACTTGTGGATGAACATCTACTGTCTTTGCTCAAAGACAGGCTAATGGCTGCCGATGCAATGTCTCTCAGAAATTATAAATATTTTACAATAGGCACTATCCTTATAAATAAACTGCATAGTTGCAATCTAAACAACTACGTTCTTGACTAAAAAGCCTCAAAAGTACATTATGTTGTCCAACAGCTGCAATATTTGTCAAAGTGTAGAGTGTCCTCTGCTTGTTGCTGTATGTGGGCGGAGAAATACACAAGGGTGAAGGGTTAAGAGGCTGGACGAGTGCTGTTATTTGCGGAATATCGCATGGCTATTATTAGCCTATCAGATTCAAGAACCAGACAGGACTGTTGTATAAATATGTTAAATATGTGCAATGTTTTGAAATATATGTTGCATACATTTATATATGTGAAATCCAAATATGAAATTGAAAGTCCTGTATGTCATTTGCATGTATTGCCACATATAAGATTTCAGTATGGGTATAATGGCATAGACATGATTTCCAGGGCATTCCTAGATGTTACTCCCCCAAATCTCAAGTGATTGCTAATTATATGTCACACATGCATGTTATGTTGCATACTTTATATCATCTATTCCCATTTTAGGTCGTGGGGATCGTGCAGCCTTTCATTACCAGGAAGCTGTGCGTCTCAAGCCAGCTCATTATGTTGCCATGGTGAACCTGGGCCGTCTTCTCCGCTCATCCAATGATAATAAAGAGGCGGAGCTGTGGTACAAAAGGTAAAACGAGATCAAATGAAACCAAATAGTCTATACAGTGTATCCAGCTTACAGACCTGTGAACTAAATCACAGATGTGCATGTGTGTGTGTCTCACGCAGGGCCCTCCAAGTGGTCCGTAAAGTGGATATCCTGACTCCTCTGGGTGCTTTGTACTACAACACAGGTAGATATGAGGAGGCTCTGGAGGTTTATAAAGAGGCGTCCACACTGCAGCCTGACAGCACGGATATCTGGCTCGCCCTGGTGAGATTACTGTCACACTTTAGCCTAAAAAAAACATCCCATCACTTCCTATCTCAATCCTTTTCCAGTTTAGCCGGTTATGTTTAATGTTTTCATAACAGTGGCTTCTGACAGTATATGTCATATATAGCAGTGCTGGCAATATATGTCATATATTAGTGGTGCTCAACCCTGTTCCTGCTCCCACCCTAATCAAACACACCTGAACCAATTAATTGAGACCCTAACAGCACTTGATAATTACAGACGGGTGTGTTTGATATGGGTTGCAACTGAAATCTGCAGGAAGGTAGATCTCCAGGAACAGGGTTAATTCAATTCAATTCAATTCATCTTTAATTGTATAGCGCTTATACAATGTAGATTGTGTCAAAGCAGCTTCACATGGAAGATTATAGTTAAAGCCATCATGACACTGGTTGGCTTCTTTGACTCAATTTGGTTAGTGGCTTACATTATACCTCTTTATTAAAGACTTTCCTATCCATATGGTAAAAAATACTGCCAGAACCAGCACCACTAAGGGTGCTTTCACACCTGCCTTATTTAGTTCGGTTGAATCGCACTAGAGTTCGTTTTCCCTCTTGGTGCGGTTCGTTTGGGCAGGTGAAAACGTAGCAATCGCACTCGGGTGCGCACCAAAAGCGCACCAAAAAAGCGTACCGAGACCTGCTTGAAGAGGTGGTCTCGGTACGCTTTCAAACGAACCCTGGAGCGGTTCGTATGTGGTGAGAACGTGATCCACACTAAAACAGACCCAACCGCAAAAAGTACTGCGCCTTTTTGGACTAATCCAGCTGCCGTAGTGCGATGCGCTGTCTATCTTATGGAGGAAAAATATTTGTTGACAGCGCTTTACAGTTTTAAACAGAGAGAGAGAGAGAGAGGGGGGGGGGGGGGGGGTGTATAGTTTGTCTAAAGTGATGCATACAAACTACATAGTATACTATGACCAGGGATACTGCGTCAGCCAGTGCAGCGACATTGTGTGTCTGCCGGTTTGTTTATTTGCGGTAGTTCCACGTGAATTCTGACCAATTGAAAAGCAGTTTAGGAAATGCGTTCAATAACATCTGGCCAGTGAGTGATGTAGATTTTGTCACATGACTGCATTTTGGTTCGTTTCAACTGGTTCGGACCAAAGCAATCAGTGTGGTGTGAAAGGGACCCAAAACGGCAGAAAAATGCTACAATGTGTCATTTGTTGCCTTTGGTCCGGACCAAATGAACCGAACCACATATGTGAAAGCACCCTAAAACATATTTTTATCTGTTTTTATCTGTTTTTTATTATCTGTTTTTATTACACTTGTCTTTTTTATTCCTGTTTATGTAAAGCACTTTGAATTGCCACTGTGTATGAAATGTGCTATATAAATAAACTTGCCTTGCCTAAAAATGTCAAATACGTACATACTGTATCTGTTCAAATATAATAGATATGTTCATATATGGCCATGTATAAACTCATATATAACATTATAGCTAATAAATGTAAACATATATGTACATATTTGGAATTTCAATGGTTGAAAAAATATGAGCACCCTGTCATATATAGACAACATATATTTTAAAATAGTGCAAAAATTGCCATTTCATATTTCAAATATGTACATATATGTTAACATTTATTATCTATAATGTTATATACGTGTTTTTATAAGACCATATAGAACATATCTAGTATATTATCTAGTACAGATACAGTTTGTACATATTTGATTTTTTTAGTGGTGCTGGTTTTGGCAGTATTTTTTACCATATGAATAGGATAGTTTTTAAAAAAGAGGTATAATGTAAGCCACTAACCAAAACAAGCCAAAGAAGCCAACCAGTGTCGTGATGGCTTTAATGAGGCAAAAGACTAGAATCCCATGATGAAATGAAAGTTATACAGTCAAATGTACATCTGTAGAATGTAAAAATATAAATATAGCGAGTCGGTGGAGCTCACAATATATTTTGGTTTGACTTTGCTTGCTACAGCACTCTAATCCACATTCAATTCTGATATATGTAAATATATGCAAAATATATTCATATTTGAATTTTTGCATGTATAATATATGTCAAATATAGGCAATATATATTTTGAAATATGGCAAAAATTGCCATTTCATATTTTTTCAACCATTGAAATTCCAAATATGTACATATATGTTTACATTTATTAGCTATAATGTTATATATGAGTTTATACATGGCCATATATGAACATATCTATTATATTTGAACAGATACAGCAAGTACATAATTGACATTTTTAGTGGTGCTGGTTCTGGCAGTATTTTTACCATATGGATAGGAAAGTCTTTAATAAGGAGGTATAATGTAAGCCACTAACCAAATTGAGTCAAAGAAGCCAACCAGTGTCATGATGGCTTTAATGAGGCAAAGGACTACAATCCTATAATGCACTGCAAGTTATTCAAATGTAAATCTGTAGAATGTAAAAATATAAATATAGCGAGTGGGTGGGTGGAGATCATTAAAAATTTGGTTTGACTTTTCTCTTTAAAGCTCTCTGATCAACATAGAAATCTGATATATGGAAATTTATGCAATATATGTTCATATTTGGATTGCACACATAAAATATGTCACATATAGGCAACATATATTTTGAAAATATGTCATATATAGGCAACATTCATTCATTCATTTTCTTTTCGGCTTAGTTCCTTTATTAATCCGGGGTCGCCACAGCGGAATGAACCACCAACTTATCCAGCACATGTTTTATGCAGCGGATGCCCTTCCAGCTGCAACCCATCTCTGGGAAACATCCATACACACTCATTCACACTCATACACTACGGACAATTTAGCCTACCCAATTCACCTGTACTGCATGTCTTTGGACTGTGGGGGAAACCGGAGCACCCGGAGGAAACCCACGCGAGTGCAGGGAGAACATGCAAACTCCACACAGAAACGCCAACTAACCCAGCCGAGGCTCGAACCAGCGACCTTCTTGCTGTGAGGCGACAGCACTACCTACTGCTCCACTGCGTCGTATAGGCAACATATATTTTGAAAACATGTCATATATACACAACGTATATTTTGAAATAATGCTAAAATTGCCATTTCATACTTTTTTCAACATTGGAATTTTTAGTGGTGCTGTTTCTGGCAGTATTTTTTACCATATGGATAATAAAGTGCTATAATGTAAGCCACTAAACTCATATATAGGCAACATATATTTTGAAAACAAATTGCCATTTCAGATTTTTTTTCAACCGTTGGAATATTTAAATATGTACACGTTCAAATGTATTAGCTATAATGTTATATATGTGTTCATATATGGCCATATATTAACATATCTAGTATATTTGAACAGATGCAGTATGTACATATTTAAAATTCCAATGGTTGACAAAAAATTAAATGTAGGAAGTATTAATGAACTATATGACATATTTTATATATGTAAAATACAAATAAGAACTTGTATGTCATATAAGTCATTTGCATATACTGTATATATATATATATATATATATATATATATATATATATATATATATATATATATATATATATATATATATCTTATTTCTATATGAGGAATTGGTGGTATTTTCTGTATTGCATCATGGTTAATGTAGTTTTTCTGCACGAACACAATTTTTGCTAAAAAATGTATTGAAATAACCCAAACAGATGAATAAAAGCAAACACAATCAGTCAATAATAACCTCAAATCTCACTTTTTCAAGCTTTACAGTTTTACTAGTTTACTCTTTTAAATCTATTTTCTCTGTGGAGAAAATGAACTGAGGTTTTACTTTAAACTGCTGTGTTGTGTTTGTTGTAAGCATTGGCATGACTTGATCTTTGAAACCGGTTATTTCAAAGCGTATAACATCAGCTTAATTGAGTCTCCACAGACCTTTCACTGTGATTCACATCACCGCCTTGAAAAACAAAGGCCAGGACCTCTCAGGTTACTTTCTGGCTGCTCTTTCATTCCCTCCTTCCTTTTTTTTCAACTCGTTTGTCTCTTCCCATCTCGTTGCCTCCACAGGCGCAGGTTTTAGCCATGGCAGGTCGCTCTACGGAGGCAGAGAAAATGACCCTGGGCATCATTTCAAAGACCAGCAACTGCATTGAATGTTACCGCTTGTTGTCTGCCATCTACAGCAAACAAGGCAACCACACTGAGGTGTGTGTCTTTGCATGTCAGTTCATGCACGCTCCCTTTTATTACACCATACTAAACGCAAGGTTTCTCCATCATTTGCTGCTCTGTGAATCGATTTATGCTGATCTTAAAGGAGTCATGTTTTATATTTTAGCTCTATTGACTTTTTAGTGCACCATGTTCGTTATGAAAAAGATCTGTAGAGTTAAAAAGTGCCAGGTTTACTCCAGAGGGATTTATTCTGCATCGATAAAACTATTTATGAATGCACCTTTTGCATCTTTAATAATGGTTAATGCTTATTTGGCCATAGTGTATGAGTGCGTGTGTGAATGCGAGAGTGTATGGGTGTTTCCCTGTACTGGGTTGCAGCTAAAAGGGCATCCGCTGCGAAAAACATATGCTGGAATAGTTGGCAGTTCATTCTGCTGTGGCGACCCCTGATAAATCAGAGACTAAGCTGAAGGAAAATTAATGAATGAGTATTTCATTTTCTGTTCTATTTCATTTTGTTTGGTTTGGTTTCACTCATTTTATTTCATATAGTTTTGTTGTTTAGTTTTGGGTTTTTTCATTTCATGTTTTTTTTTTTGTTTTGTGTTCCGTTTCATTTTGTTAGGTTTTGTATTTTTGATTTTATGTTCTGTTTCATTTATTTTGGTTTCATTCATTTCATTTAGCTGTTTTGTTTTATGTTTGATTTTGTATCCTTTTGATGGTTTCATTCATTTCATTTAGTTTTTTTGTTTGTTTTATGTTCGATTTTGTTTTGTTTGGCTTCATTTGTTTAATTTATTTTGTTTTGTTTTTGTTTTTCATTTCGTTTTGCTTTTTTTGTTTTATGTTCTGTTTCATTTTGTTTGGTTTTTTTATTTTATTTTGTTGCTGTGTTTTGTATTTTTCGTTTATGATCTGTTTTGTTTTGTTTGGTTTCATTTATTTCGTTTAGCTGTTTTGTTTCGTTTTATGTTCTATTTTGTTTTGTTTGGTTTCATTCATTTCATTTAGTTGTTTTGTTTTAGGTATGTTTTTTTCGTTTCGTGTTTTGTGTTTTTCATTTTATGTTCTTTTTTTGCTTGGTTTGGTTTCATTTGTTTCTTTTGTTTTGTTGGTTTTTTTTTTTTTTTATCATTTATGACCTGTTTGGTTTCATTCATTTTGTTTAGTTGTTTTGTTTTAGTTTTTTTTCTTTGTGTGTTTTTCATTTTATGTTTTTTTTTTGCTTGGTTTGGCTTCATTTGTTTCTTTTGTTTTGTTGGTTTGTTTTATTTTTTTGTTTTTTGTTTATGATCTGTTTGGTTTTGTTTGGTTTCATTCATTTTGTTTAGTCGTTTTGTTTTGTATCATTTTATGTTCTATTTTATTTTGTTTTGTTTGGTTTGGTTTCATTCATTTCATTAAGTTGTTTTGTTTTGTTGTTGTTTTTTCATTTCGTGTTTTGTGATTTTCGTTTTATGTTCTGTTTCATTTTGTTTGGTTTTGTTTTTCATTTTGTTGTTTTGTATTTTTTGTTTTATGTTTTGTTATGTTTGGTTTGGTTTCATTCATTTCATGTAGTTGTTCTATTTTGTTTGGTTTCATTGGTTTCATTTCATTTAGTTTAGTTGTTTTGTTTGTTTTGTTTTCATTTGTTTCATGTTGTTTGTTTGTTTTTCGTTTATGATCTGTTTTGTTTTGTTCAGTTTCATTCATTTTGTTTAATTGATTTGTTTTGTTTAATTTTATGTTTAATTTTGTTTTGTTTGGTTTTGTTTGGTTTCATTAGTTTCATTTAGTTTAGTTTTGTTTTTCTTTTCCTGTTTCATGTTTTGGTTTTTTTGGTTTCTGTTCTGTTATATTTTGTTTGGTTTCTCTTGTTTGGTTTCATTTTCTTGAATTGGTTTGTTTTCTTTTTAGGCCAGATTTTGATCAAGTTCATATGTTGTATCTACATTTTAATCTCGTTTTCTTCGTCATTTAATGATGCTGGTGTTGTCTCACTCAACAAACATTTTCATCATAGATTTCAGTAACTAACACTAGTCAGCTGGGTTTTGGAAAGCAGACTTTTTGTTGGTCTCACTTGCATTAGATTCAGAAAACCAAGAAAAGAATCTTCATCTAAAGAAAAAAAATCCATTTACATATTACATGACGTATGGGTTAGTTACTAATCTGCCTCAGTCCATGCTGAACAGCTGCACTCTGCAAGTTCAAAACGAACACATTTTATTAAATCACACTCAGGCGCCTTGAACTAGAATAAATTGCATATAATTTCTTCCTATCACACATGCTCATGCTTCCTATCACTAGCGGTTCTCTCAGCCTCAAAGAGAAATGGCATTGTGAGAAATCACCTCCTGAGAAAGCAAGCAGAATATGACACTCTGCAAGAGATGCTGAGTTTTAATATATGTGCGTGTGTGTGTGTGTGTGTTTCAGGCTCTGGATGCATTGAAGACGGCACTGCAGCAGGAATCTTCAGAGCCTGCGGTGAGGGCAGAGCTGCACTTCTCAATGGGAAACCAGCTTCGAGAAATGAACGAGCTGGATCGAGCCTTCCAGGTAAAAGCTCACTTCCAGCTGTCACCGTGAGGAAGAGCTCCTCAAATATTCCCTTTCCTCACAGTCTTGTTTACCTGTTTTCAGCTTGCCTGCAGACAGTTCACATTTGACGCATGTTGCAAATAACAATCGCCTTTAATGGAACGAAAAGATCTAATTGGATCGGATGGCTTATATTGTTTTGTGTGTTCATGTTTTTATCAGTCCTCCCAGGAGAATTTTTGCAGAAATATATGCAGAAAAGCACATCTTGAATATAAAGTTGAAGTCATAATTATTAGCCCATTAGTGAAATGTAAAAAATTAAGAGATTTCTTTAAAGATTGTTATTTATTTCATGTTAATAACAATCCGGCTTCGGTTTAATCTGCTGTGTGGATCAGACTTGCTGGAAGTCTAACTACATGAGACTGAATGTCGGGTAACTGTGTTTGGGATTCTTGCTTTTTCTTTCACCTTCACACTGTTTCCTCACTGCTGCCCTGATACTGTCAGATGAACATCAGCCGCCTCCTTTCATCTCCAAATATAAACAGTCCAGACCGCGCCTCATTCCCAAGCTTTGTTCTTAAAGCGAGACACTGCAGGTCAATGGGGTGAAAAATATCTAATAATTACCACCAGACTTTCAGAATGAAAAATTACAAACGTTTTTTTATATTACAGGTTTTCTAAAAGTGCATGTTTAAATATGCAAATTTTTACATTTTGGGGGTTTTTCATTCATTTAATTGAGTTGTTTTGTTTAATTTTGGTTTATTTTTTTCGTTTTGTGTTTATTTTTTTTTTCATTTTATGTTCTGTTTTGTTTCAGTTTTGTTTGGTTTTCTTTGTTTGCTTAATTTTGTTGTTTTGTTCTGTTTTGTTTTTTGTTATGTTAATTTCGTTTAGTCATTTTGTTTGGTTTCATTCATTTATTTTGTTTTGTTTTATTTTGTTGATTTGATTTAGTCATTTCGTTTTCTTTTGCTTGGTTTCATTTCTTTTGTTTTGTTCTGTTTTGTTAATTTCGTTTAACCATTCAGTTTTCTTTTGTTTGGTATTATTCATTTCTTTTGTTTTGTTTTGTTTTGTTAATTCCATTTAGTCATTTCGTTTTCTTTTCTTTTGTTTGGTTTCATTTGTTTTGTTCTGTTCTGTTTTGTTTTGTTAATTTCGTTAAATTATTTCCTTTTCTTTTGTTTGGTTTTATTCATTTAATTTCTATTGTTTTGTTAATTTCCTTTAGTCATTTCGTTTTCGTTTGTTTGGTTTCATTTCATTTGTTTTGTTTTGGGCTTTTTTTAGCTTCATGGTTTTTGTTTTTCCTTTGTTAAGTTTCGTTTTGAATGAAAAATTGCAACAAAAAAAAGCACATGTTTAAATATGCAAATGAGCTTTCATTTCTTTAAATATGCACTAATTTGCATACATTTGTAGCCTAATTATTCCAACGTTGGATATTGGAAGTCGGGTTCAATATTCTGATTACTCTCTTTTCTTTTTACCTCTTATTTTGTTCTTTTTTCATCATAAATTAGAAAATACATACAAAAAAATACATTTTGACAGATTTTGTTGAAGAAAATGTATACAATCAGGCAGATGATGTATGAACACAGACTTGTATAAAAACCTTCAGAATATATACATGAATAAAACTGCTGAAGTGTTTTATTTTATTATTTTGAGAAAATGGCCTTAGAAAATTGCTTTGTATTGAAATCTACAAACACAAATTGATCAAGTGTGACAGAAAAAATTACGTATAAATGTAGTTATCTTTACATTTGTCTAAATAAATAACATCTTATAAAATCCTAAAAGCTCAAAATTGATGTATTTTTTGCCTGCAGTGTCGTTTTTTAACCTTTAAGTTTCTTTTTCGAGATTCCTTGTGGATCCTCGAGGATTAATTTGGTTTAATTCTTCAATCCCTGGACTCTTTCCAGGTGTCCTGCTAATATCTGGCCTGTAGCTCTACTCTTATTTCGAACACAAAGAGACAAACCTGAAAAGACTAGTCTCAGGTTTACATAATAATGCTATCCAGTTTAAAGCTCAATTACAAAGCCGTAAACAAAACGTCTTTTTCATTTTTTTACTGTAATTTATTGCGCTGGAGTCAGACTAAAATCGCTTTCAGTGCTTGAATGGATCATGTTTCTTACACAGCGCAAAACTATTCGATGGTTTAATGCTGTTGAATTCATTATTTTTGAAATGTGTATGTATAGTATATAAAGCGTGTTAATCTAATGTTTTCAGAGCTACAAGCTTGCTGTGGAGCTCAAACCCGAGCAGTCGCAAGCCTGGATGAATATGGGTGGCATTCAGCATATCAAGGTATGACAGCTGACATTTGGATCTGATTAAATATTCGTGTAGGAAATTTCACAGCTAAATCAAAAGGAAAAATATATGTTGCATAAAGAAACAAAACAAAACAAAACTGTGTAATAATTGCTTTTCAGTCAGTTGTCTCTTCTGTTTTCAATTGTTTTATATTATAATAATAAATTGGAGGGAAATATGCTTAATGCTAACACATTAATTTCCTAATAGATAATCCTAATTATTCCAAAACAAACCTGTCATAATGTAAATAACAATAATATGCATTTACTTTATGTACAATATATATATATATATATATATATATATATATATATATATATATATATATATATATATATATATATATATATATATATATATATATATATATATATATATATATATATATATATATATATATACATACATACAGTTAAAGTCAGAATTATAATCCCCAATTGAATCTTTTTTTTTTTATATATTTCCCAAATAATGTTTAACAGAGCTAGGAAATGTTCACAGTATGTCTGATAATGTTTTTTCTTCTGGAGAAAGTCTTTATTTGTTTTATTTCGGCTAGAATAAAAGCAGTTTTTAATTTTTTAAAAACCATTTTAATATCAAAATTATTAGCCCCTTTAAGCAAATTTTTTTTCAATTGTCTACAGAACAAACTATCATTATGCAATAACTTGCCTAATGACCCTAACCTGTCTAGTTAACCTAATTAACCTAGTGAAGCCTTTAAATGTCACTTTAAGCTGTATAGAAGTGTCTTGAAAAATATCTAGTCAAATATTATTTACTGTCATCATGGCAAAGATAAAATAAATCAGTTATTTGAAATGAGTTATTAAACTATTATATTTAGAAATGTGTTAAAAAAAAATCTTCTCTCTATTATATATATAAACTTGATTTTTGCCAAATAATGTGATCTATTTTCAAATATGTTCATACATTTTTTATTTATTAACTGATGATTATTATATATTATTGATGAATATGCATAATTGAAATGACGGTAGCACTTTACTAGAATGTCCTGTATGATATAATTATAAATAATCAATAATTATATTAAAAAAATGTACTTTAGGTAAGAAAAATTCTATTTGTTTGTTTGTTTTATTCTTTATTACTTATTTTATTGTTACGCAGGTCTTTCACCTACTGTAATATTATGCAGCTTTTGCTTTTAATAATGTATAAGTGTTTATAGTAACGAAGAGGAATTTAATTTTGAGTTAATATTAATAAATATTATTAATTCGCATTTTATTTTATTTAACTTTCTATTTTTAAGGATAATTTCTCATTCATGCCTTGTGATCTGCCAGACATTTTAACCCGACAAGTTGACCCATGTGCTTTGTCTTGCCACTGTATTATGAATATTTGCATCCTTGTCTTGATTGATTGTTTTTTTAGGGAGACTATGCAGCAGCACGAATGTACTACCAAAGAGCTCTTCTCCTCTCCCCTGACTCCAAACTGCTGAAGGAGAATCTGGCCAAGCTGGACAGACTGGAGAAAAAGCTGCAAGGGGCCTAGAAGAACATCGTGACCCGAACCATCAGCCAAATGAGGGAGGACAAGAGAGGCAGAAGAGCCCAAATAAGACTCAGGAGATGATTAATGACTGCTTCCTTCTCCTCAACGCTTTACACAGGGGGCTCTAGGATACAACTCCTCCAAAAAAAGACTCTTTTTAAGCGTCTACATCCAGGGCTGGACATGCAGATACCACTGACCTCCCCCACATGAAAAGTACTATAGTAACTTATAGTAAACACTATATTGTTTTTGAACCATACTATAGTAAAGCTATGGTAACACAACAAATAAGGTGATTCTGTAGTTGCTATGGTAACACAACAACTGTAGTAATGTAAACACATGTGATTCTGTAGTTGCTATGGTAACACAACAACTATAACAATATAAATAAATGAATTGTGATTCTATAGTTGCTATGGTAACACCACAACTGTAGTAATGTAAACAAATGTAATGATTTTATAGCTGCTATGGTAACACATTTATAGTAGTATAAAAAATTGGCGATTCTATAGTTCCTATGAAAGTAGTTGCTATGGTAACACGACAACTACAGTAATATAAACAAATGCAGTGATTAGGTAGTTGCTACGGTAACACTATCAGTATAGTAATATAACAAATGTGGCGATTCTTTTGTTGCTATGGTAACACAACCACTATAATAATATAAAAAAATTAGTGATTCTATAGTTACTACGGTAACACAACAACTATAGTAATGTAAACACGTGATTCTGTAGTTGCTACAGTAACGCAACAACTATAGTAATGTAAACATGTGATTCTGTAGTTGCTATAGTAACACAACCACTAAAATAATAAAAAAAATTAGTGATTGTATAGTTGCTATGATAACACAACAACTATAGTAATGTAAACACGTGATTCTGTAGTTGCTATGGTAACACTATCAGTATAGTAATATACCAAATGTGGCGATTCTTTAGTTGCTATGGTAACACAACCACTAAAATAATATAAATAAATTAGTGATGTTATAGTTGCTATTGTAACACAACTACTATAGTAATGTAAACACATGATTCTGTAGTTGCTATGGTAACACGACAACTACAGTAATATAAACAACTGCAGTGACTAGGTAGTTGCTATGGTAACACTATCAGTATAGTAATATAACAAATGTGGCGATTTGTTTAGTTGCTATGGTAACACAACCACTATAATAATAAAAAAAAAAATTGCTATTCTCTAGTTGCTACGGTAACACAACAACTATAGTAATGTAAACACGTGATTCTGTAGTTGCTATTGTAAAACGACAACTATTGTAATATAAAAAATGTGGTGGTTCTATAGTTGCTACAGTAACAACCACTATAGTAATATAAACGAATGTGGTGACTCTGTAGTTGCTATGGTAACACAACAATTATAGTAATGTGTAACAAATGAGGTGATACTATAGTTGTTATAGTAACACAATCGCGGTAGTAATATAAACAAATGTGATACCGTAAATGCTATGGTAACACAACCGCTGTAGTTAAATAAACAAATGTGATTTAGTAGTTGCTATGGTGACACAACCGCTGTAGTAAAATAAACAAATGTGATTCAGTAGTTGCTATGGAAACACAACCGCTGTACTAAAATAAACAAATGTGATTCAGTAGTTGCTATGGTAACACAACCGCTGTAGTAATATAAACAAATGTGGCGATTTTATAGTTGCTATGGTGACACAACAACTATAGTAATGTAAACAAATGAGGTAATTCTATAGTTGCTATGGTAACACAACAGCTATAGTAATATAAACAAATGTGATGGTTTTATAGTTGCTATGGTAACACAACCACTAGTAATTTAAACATATGTTGTGATTATATAGTTACTATGGTAACACAACAACAAATTCTGTAGTTGCTATGGTAACACAACCACTATAGTAATATAAACAAACAATTGTGTCGTTGCTGTGGTATCAAAAACGATAGTCAAATAAACAAATGTGGTGGTTCTATAGTTGCTATGGTAACACAACAGCTGTAGTAATATAAACAAATAGCCCAATACTGTAGTTTTATATAATTTTAGGGAATATTACACTACAACATACCACAGTTTACTGCAGTAAAAACTACAGTATTAATTACAGTTTATCAGTTCACTATAGTTAATACTACAGAATGCTGTAGCATTCATTAAAGAGTTGTAGATACTATAGTATATACAGTATAATACACTTTACTAAAGTATGATTCATAGACACTATAGTATTTACTATAAATACTATAGTATTTTCTTCATGTGGGACAGCAGCATATTTTACATGTTCCCGCCATTTTCCCTGTCTGTTCTTGTTTTAATCCGGCATGTTCCATCTCTGAGAGGGATTTTTTGGGATGTGGGGTCGTTCCACTCGACCGCTGCGACTCTACGTTCTGCTCCACTGATTGCAAAGCCTCTGAAAGCGTTTTGGACAAATGCTGCGAGTTGTTATGAAATATGACTGGGTATCTACTGTGTTCCATGAACATGGCAGATTTTACATAAGAAGTGATTTTAAATGAAGGAAAAAAGACAGGGTTTTCCATCTTGTGCTTTATTTTGATCGTTTATCATGCGTCAATGTTGTAGAATGTATCTTGGACTAAAGGCGTATTGACCTGTGCAGTGAATTACATATCATATGTTTCCTCCTCGATAAGCTATAATGCTGAAGTCTGTTTAAATTTCAATCAGGGCTTGATGTTAATATTTTTAACCTATGGTTTTTCAAAGTTACTAGTGGCCAATTTCTTTTTTTATTATTAAAGATGACTATTGCATGCTAAAATTGGCTTGTCAAGGTATTTCTTTACTTAAATTCAATTTTTTTTCCCTAACCTTTTTAAATGTATCATTTTATTAATACTTTTTATGAAAATATAATAAAAATGAAATCGAAAATGACACTTAAATATACCTTTACAGTCAGTTTAATGAAGCTCAAAGGTAGCATGAGTGCATTAACTCCAAAAATAATGTTATGAGCTAACATTTTTAATATACAAATTTGAAATGCAGTCATACTTTTTAATATGAATATAAACCAAGGAGCTGTAGTAAAGATTGAGCCATTCAACACAAAAAATATCATGTCTAAAATGTAAGCCACTTAATGTTATTTAAACTATTCCAAACTGGATAGTCAAAACTGGAAGGATGTGGATGGATATTTGTGAAGGAACATCTCTGAACATCACATTGATTAACAAGACGATGATCGGACAAACTGAATAGTCAAAACTGATAGGATGTGGATGGATATTACAACATCTCTGATCATCACATTGATTAAGCTGACGATGATCGGATGTTATAAATGTAGCAACTTTGTTTGCTTGTTTATGGTTCGCCTTAGTTTTCAGTTGTTTTGATGTCTTCATGAAAACCAAAAGTCTTTGTCACACACACGAACAGACAGCGAGAGCCTTGACTGAAAATCTCAATGAATCTCTTTCATGTTGAAGATTACCTGTCTCATTGGGCTCTCACTTGCTCTTCAGAAAAATCCACTTATCCCGAAGAAGCCTTACTGTCAGGTCCTGTTAAATAAAATCCTTCTCTCCAGTGTGGATAGTGGAAGTGACTACATTCACTTATTAGTATGGTGCTTATGACTTATTGTGCTTAGACTTATTAATATTGATGACCACAACTGAAATCCGCTTACATTTAGGTGTCAAAGGGACAGTTCACCAAAAATTATATATACAGTTGAAATCAAAATGATCCGCGTAAAAGAGCAATGAAATTGTCACAGTATTTCCTATAATATTTTTTCTTCTGGAGAAAGTCTAATTTGTTTTATTTCAGCTATTTTTTTTAACCATTTTCAGGTCAATATTATTAGCCCCCTTAAGCAATATTAAGCATGATTGTCTACAGAACAAACTATCGTTATACAATGACTTGCCTAATTACCTTAACCTACCTATTTACCCTAGTTAAGTCTTTAAATTGAACTTGAAGCTAAATATTATCTTGACAAATATCTAGTTAAATATTATGTAGTCATCATGGCAAAGATAAAATGAATCAATCATTAGGAATTAGTTAATAATAATAATTAGGGATGCTCCGATCAGGATTTTTGCAGCCGATACCGAGTACAGACCTTGTCATGGTGATCAGCCGATATCAAGTACCGATTCTGATGCTTCAAGCTTTAAAATGCATTAAGCACATTTTACCTTTAATGCTGCATATAATACCCTAAACACGTCTCCTATAACCATTTAGATGTGAATATGTCCTGGCCAGAAGCAGCTTTACAGAAAACAATTAATTCATTAATTTTACTTTGGCTTATGTATAATATAGAGGAGCACTTGTGCGTCTTCCTCTGCTTGTAAACTTGTTGGCCAGATTGGCGAGTACCGGTCAAGTCATGAAATGTGATTAGCATCCCTAATAATAACAATATTTCTGACTTCAACTGTCTATATATAAATTATGTATATAGATATTTTTTAGGAATAGACCATTGATCTCCATTGATTTCCTTTTACTACTAAAGAAGTCAATGTCTACTGATTTCCAACATTCTTCAAAATATCTGATTAAAGAAAAACTCAAATGTTCAGAACAGTGATGCCCAAACTAGGGCCCACAGGCCAAAGTTGGTCCTTGGTAACGTTTCATTTGGCTCGCCATCCCATTTTTTGGTAGTTTGTTTTATTGTTAAGCTACAAAAAGCAAACTGAAAATGTTTCAACTAAAGGTTGTGAATGAATCAGATACTGATGGATAGCAGACCATGCAGAAGGCAGGTGCAGCTTTACTAGTGTATTTGGCATTGATCTCTATTGTGTTCAAAAAGTTACTATGTTTTTATACCTATAAGTTCATTATAAAATGAAAAAAAATATTATGTTGCATTCTTTAATATGATTAAGTCTATTTATTTATTTATTAATAATATCAAATAAATTAAGAAATTAGTCATGGAAACTTTTATGTATGAAACACTCAATATATATATATATATATATATATATATATATATATATATATATATATATATATATATATATATATATATATATTGCTGCTTTTTCAACCTACTTATGTAAAAGTTTTCACAGTATGTCTGATAATATTTTTTCTTCTGGAGAAAGTCTTATTTGTTTTATTTCAGCTAGAATAAAAACAATTTTGAATTTTTTAAAATAATTTTAAGGTCAATAGTATTAGCCACCTTAAGCAGTATTTTTTAGATGACTACAGAACAAACTATCGTTATACAATGATGTGCCTAATTACACTAACCTGCCTAATTAACCTAGTTAAGCCTCTTAATGTCACTTTAAGCTAAATACTAGTATCTTGAAAATAAAGAAAAACTCAAATGTTTAGAACAGAGATGCCCAAATTAGGGCCCACGGGTAACCTTTAATTTGGCCCGCCATCCCATCTGAGAAGGGTTTGTTTTATTGTTGAGCTACAAAAAAGCAAACTGAAAATGTTTCAATTAAAGGTTGTGAAAGAATCAGATTTTTAAAATACACTGTGACTGATGGATAGCAGACCATGCAGAAGGCAGGTGCAGCTTTATTGGTGTATTTGGCATTGATCTCCATTGTGTTAAAAAAAAGTAAATATGTTTCATTATAAAATTAAAAAAAATTATTCTATTGCATTATTTAATGTGATTAAGTCTATTTATTTATTTATTAATAATATGAAGTAAATTTTATGTAAATTTTACTTTTATGTATTTTATGTATTAAACACTCAACAAATATATATATTATGCTGCTTTTTGAAAATGAGCGGGAATAATACAATTATTGAGATTTTTTTGGGGAACAACTTAATTGTTTTATGTGCAACTTAAATGTGTTAACCTAATTCATTTGTTTTCGGTTAACCTGAATGAATTGGATGAAACCCTGCATTATTTTAAAGTGCAGTTTGGTATATTTACCTACATAGCCCTCAATCATATTTGGTTTTTGGCCCTTGATAACAAAAAGTTTGGGCACCCCTGGTTTACAACCACTTAACAAGCCTTTTATTTCATCAATTTAATGTCAAGCCCTGATTGTAATTATGCATATCATACATAAAGCATTCTTGAATGAGGTCACACAGCATAAATGGGATTTCTTGATATTTTCGGTGGCCAGAATTTGTCATGCAGTACTCTTGATTACGCCGTAATCTTTGCACTTACATTTTGTTGCCATAGGAACCGTTATCAAGAACATTTCTTGAATTCAGCAGCAGCAGCCGTGTGGAACATGTCATAGCAGAAAAGCAATGTGAAGTAATGTATGATTATTTAATAAATTTTATCCCATACCAGCGAGTGTCTTTGTGTTTCTGGAGGTTTTGAGATTGCTCTGGGAGGCAATTATGTGTGCATTCAATAGTTTTTCATATACAGATTGCTTTCTGAGACTCTGAGGACAAATGTCAAATGTGTAATATCCATTGTTCTGATGCGATTCTGAATACATCCCACTGTTTTAAGAAATACACACAAAACAAAGAAAGAAATATGGTAAGCAGCTCATGCTATCTCTAATTGAATTTGTAATGTGATTCAGGATTTGCATTTGATTTCTTTTAATCTGACTGTATTTTAAAGAAACCATGCGGCATTATCCTCAAGACAAAATGCATGTGTGTGTGTCTGTGTAGTAAATTATATATTATTAATAATTAAATATTAATACATTGATTGTTTATTCTGAAAAAAAAAAAAAAAAAAATATATATATATATATAATATATATATATATATATATATATATATATATATATATATATATATATATATATATATATATATATATAATGCTAGGATTTTTAAATTATAAATTGCTAAATGTTAAAAATGGCAATTAAAGTGGTCACACTGCAATCCTTTCTTTTAAATTAACATGTTTAATTTCCTTATTATGAAATACCATTGTTTCCCAGAGATGGGTTGCAGCTGGAAGGGCATCTGCTGCGTAAAACATGTGCTGGATGAGTTGGCGGTTCATTCCGCTGTGGCGACCCCGGATTAATAAAGGGACTAAGCCGAAAAGAAAATGAATGAATGAATGAAGAAATACCATTGTCAAACAACTGAAATTAGCAATAAAACCATTTATAATGTTATCATTCTTTTTGTTTATGACCAAAGAACATATTTAAACGCCCTGTGTGACTGAAGGCAAACCGATTTCTCTACAGTAATGTGTCATTATAAATAAAACATCACCAGACTTTTACAAGAATAAAAAATTTGTTGAGTAAAGCATGGGATTCATTTGCAATCTGCAGTTTTATATGAGATCTGCAGTCTCTGCCGGCCTCCAGCGGTGAAACTCTGAACTGCCGCACTCAGCTAATTAACGCTGATTGCGCCTCACAGGTGATAATTGGTTTAATATTCGCGTTGTGTATCGTCGATTCTTGATGTTTCTCCGTTCATTTTTATCAACTAATATTCATGAACATGTGTAAAAAGTATTTATTTATTTTAATTCTCACTCTTAAGTGGACTGAAGCAGGCTCTGGTGATTTATAAAGCTTTTCACAAGATGATTTTGATAATTTTTTTGCTGTGTTCGTGCAATATTTGAGTAACCCTTTTGTTCATGTTATTTACTTTAAGATGTCCTTTCTTCATATGAGACAGACTGCATTTTAGATAAGGGATGTGACGGTAAGATATAGTTTAATACTTTCTTCCTCTGCTGTCGTGCAAATATTCCCAACCGGCTTTTCAATTTTGATTTATAAGCGTTTATATTAATCTGTTTAAAACCATTCATCAGTTAACATTGTTTAAACGTTGTTTCAACGTCAAAACAACCACTGACTCTTTCCTACAATAATTCAGCTTTGTGGCTTGGTCATGCAGGTTGGTTTTTCAATTATTTGACATTAAACGTTACTTCAAGGTTGTTTCTTTTTTTTTATTATTACTTTTTTTTATTTAGAAGGGAAAAAAATGACAGAAGTGTGTGTGTGGGGGGGGGAGATAAAACAAAGGACAAAGTGGTTTCATGAGGGTTACAGTCAAGTCATAATACATTTGGTGTACCACAAATAGTTTACAATGAAATAGTCAGTCCATTTTTGCCAGTAGTTGTTGCACTTTTGAATCAAATCTTAGGTTAAAAGTCAGCCTCTCCATACAGTGTATTTCCTTTACAATTCCTATCCTTTGAGCCCTTGTTGAAGGATCAACCTAAAAACATTTTCGAGTTATGGCTTTTCTGCTACTTACCAAAAGGATTTGAATTAAGCATTGGTCAATAGTTGAAATAATTTTTGTTATTTTCCCAAGGTATAATGTAATGAATAAGTAGCCCAATTCTTCACCGGCTATCTTTTTTATTTCAGTCACTGTTTCATACCAGAAAGTCTGTATTTTTGGGCAAGCCCCAAAAGCGTGAAAATGGTTAGCCATTGAGGTTCCACATTGTCTCCAACAAAAGCCCAAACTTTCAACACCTGTACGCAATGCAGACAGTTTAGGAGTTATGAAGAACCTCATCAGATTTTTCCATTCAAGCTCTCGAGTTTGTGGTTTTTGCATGTGACACACATATCTGTCCTGTCTTTATTTGTCTGTTATTTGTTGGTTTGACTCTTTCTCCCATTTTTGTTTTATGTAATTTGCTGAATGAGTCTTGCTGTTTTGTATGCATTCATATAATTTAAAGACCAGTTATTTGTTTTCTGCTTTAATGTATGCTTCAAGGTTGTTTCAATGTTGTAAGTCGTTTATGTGCCTGCTAGCTTGGTGGTAGGTGAGTTGACATGGTTGTATGATATAATACAACTAAAATTTGCACCTTTTGTCATACTAACGTAACCAATTACCATCTCCATTTATTTTCATATTCCTTCAACAATCATAGCTAATCAGTAATTTCCTCTTATCTGACAATAGTTTAATGGATAAATGCTGTATCTTGAAAAAGACCATCTGCTTTTTCATATTTCAGCACACCAAAAAAACCTACAATCTTGAGTTATAACACTTTTGAACCTATTTGACTTTTTCAGAAGGCACAACACAAAAAACATGTTGAAAAATAAACAGCATGATATAATACATGTAATTTAATGGCTCAACATTTCGTCACCTTGGAATTATAAGGTTCTATCTGCGTTCTGAATGATTTTGAGATATTGAGCTTCAAAGTTTTTGCATTCCATAGCAAACAGTGTGTGTGACATTTGTTTTTTAAATAAAACGTCTTAAAATGTAAACAACTTAAACATCAGGATAATGTAAATAAGTTGTCATTTAATAAGAATATGTCAATAACTCCATTTTGACAAAAATGTCAGATAGAATCTTTTAATTCTAAAGTGATGATTTGTTGGCATGCAAATATGATTCCTTGTTTCCTGCTTTGTGTTTATAAGATCTGGCAGGCGTTCGTTCATTCGTCCCAGAAGATGAGGAGGAGGAGGAGAGCCGGATTATTGGTGGAAAGGAGGCCTGGGCACATTCTTGGCCATGGCAGGTTTCTCTGCAGCACAATGATATGCCAACCTGTGGTGGTGCCATCCTCAACCAGCGGTGGGTTATTACTGCCGGTCATTGCTTTAAACGGTAAGCCCATCCTTAGTCAAAAGAAAAAACACATGCAGGAAAACTACATTAATACCTCCGTCATCTATAGACTTAATATGAGCAATCAAAAAAACTATTGCTTACTCCTAGTCTACACAAAGTTACTTAAGTTATTTATCATTTTAATTCTAAAGTTATTATACAATTATAAACTAGTTTACTTTTATTTAATTATAAAGTTTTATAATTAAGATGTTTAGTTAAAACTGTGGTACATCAACCTGATTTCACCAAGTAGGACATATTCCTGGATTAACATCTACGTATGTTGATCCTGGAACAGCGTTCAATCAGAATTAAAGGATGCTGTTTATGTTAAGTTTTGACTTAAGGTTAGGGTTATGCACTTCTACATGATTGTTATTCAACTGTTATTCCCCTTTGATTTTATGGTTGGGTTTAGGGGTAGGGAATACGTATGGATTACATTTTCCAGCAAAAATGATGTTCCAGAATCAACATAGATGTTAATCCAGGATCGCATCGTACTTGGCAAAATCATGACGTGCAAGTGTGGTACTTGGTTATTTCAAATAATGCAAGTCAACAGATTCCAGCACTTAATCAAAAGAAGAAACACATGCAGGAAATACTAAATTAATGCCAGTGACTTCTGATGGTACAATGAGGCCCTGTGAAGCAAAATGATTAGTCTGTGTAAAAAATTGAACATTGTTTAGAACCTTATTACCTTTTGATTTATGTTTTCTAAGCCACCAAGGACCACAGTTTCATCTAAAATTCATCTACCAAGAATGTTCTAGCAAACAAACAAGTCATTTAGACAAAACATGTCAAATTTGATCTTGTCGATACAGTTTGATTTGATATTTGAAAGTATAATTATATTTGCCACAAATAAGCATGATGACATCTTCTGACTAGGTCCAGACAGAATCTGACAATGTTTTTGGTATTTCTGCACAGAATTTTGTAAAAAATAAAAATAAAAAATTTGCAGTCTTAACTAAAAACTTTATATATGAAATAAAATTAATATCTTTTTAATTTTTATTTAATGTTGACAATGCAAATCCAATTAGATCCACGTACAGCAGAGATGCCCAAAATAGGACCAGAGGGCCAAAGTTGGTTGGTTGATTACCTTTGATTTGGCTCGCCATCAGATTTGAGAAGAAAGTAAAAATGAATGGCTGGGTGGGAGGGTGGGGTGATTGTCTTAATAGATTGTCTTTTCTAATTTAAGGCAACTTTTTGCTTGTTTGTTTTATTGTTGAGCTATAAAAAAGCAAGCTTAAACGAAATCTGTCAATTAAATGTCCCGAATGGATCAAATTAATTTAAATGTGCATTGAACTCCATTGTGGGATAAAAGGAATTGTTTGTTTTCTTTGTAATAATTTAATTATAAAATTTGCAAAATTACAATGCAATAGTTAACCTAATATGCTTAAAGTACTGATTTCTGTTTATTTTTAAATATTAATATTATTTTATTATTTAAAAAATTAAATATTATCAAAAAAATTTTGGAGATTACACATGCAAACGTTGTAATACAGTTTGCTACTGTATATTTACCTTCGGCCCACAGCCCTCAATTATGTTTGGTGTTTGGCTCTTCATAAGAAAAACTTTGAGCACCATTGACGTACAGTATTTGGTAAACAAAGCAAGTCTCTCGTATAATACATCTCCTAAAAAAAAAAAAATCTTTACAAACTGTATTGTAAGTAAATCCTAAACATTTTCATATTAGTCAATAATATTACTGAAATTAGTTTAAAAACTGAGTAAATATAAATTTGTCTATATATACATTTGTATGTATGTGTATATGTATGTATATTGCAAATGCAATCACAAATATTGCAATGTCATTGGCTGATGTGCTTGATGGTCCATAGACATGGTCAAATTGTACATGTTGGTTAAATTAACACATTTTGTTTAAAGATTTCTGTCTCCTATTGCCTTCCATATGTTTTTTTTGCTAAATAAGCGCATACAAATTCTAATTAACTGCACAATAATAATAAAATACAAGAATTTAATTTTTCTTTTGATTTCCTCTTTAATTTTATTGTGACTAAAAGCATATTTCATGTTTGTGAGCAGTCATAAAAAGCCATCGATGTGGAACGCAGTGGTTGGAATACACAATTTGGAGAATATGAATGAATCCTCACGTGAAGTAAGCATTTGTGTGTATTTACATCTAACTTCCCTCCTTTATATGCAATTTTAATTTATATAACTCATTGTATATTCTTTCAAAAGTCCATACAGGTGCAAAAAATCCTCTCTCACAAGAACTACAACCAGAAGACAAATGAAAATGATATTGCCCTGCTGGAACTGCAGAGTCCAATGGTGTTCAGTAAATTTGTGAGGCCTATCGGCGTCTTTAACAATGACTTGCCTCCCCGGGGAACCTGCACTGTCACCGGCTGGGGCGCCGTCACTGAGAGTAAGGGAATATATTAGCTTTGTCCTGTATGACCGGTGTAATGGACTCCATTAATTGTGGTTATATGAGATCAGAGGAGTTTGTCTCTTTTATAGATGGTCCACAGTCCTCTAGACTACAGGAGGTCAATGTAACGGTCTATGAGCCACAAACTTGTAACAGATTTTACAGAGGGAAGGTGTTGAGGTCTATGATATGCGCTGGAGCGAATGAAGGTGGAATGGATGCATGTCAGGTAAACGTTTGCATTTGTTTTTAGCATAGCATCAAATTTATGACTTAATATTATTTTTAAACTAGATTATTCTTTCTTTACACTCTTAAGAGGCATTCTCACAAAGCACGATTATATAAAGAAAGATAAGAAACAACAGCAGAGTCCAAACCACAACTATTATAGTAAAGATGTAGAGAATAAACAATAAAACACTGACAACCATTCAGAATCCATTGAAATGTAAAGGGATTGCTCAACTTAAAGCTACAAATGACATTGTGGAGGAGCTCTGCTTGATTTTAAGCCTTGTTTTCAAAGATTTTAACAATTACTATATTGTGGAATTAATTGGAAATACCTTGTTAAATGTTGAATTAAATAAAATACATTGAAGTTATGCAAGCCAGGCTGTCAATTTGAAGTATAAAAAGAAAATTACCTCAGGTATCCAGTGCTAGTTTTGGCATCTTTGTATTGCCACATTTTAAAAATGCTGGAGAAAATAACTTGTTTTTATTCCACTGCACTGACTGTGATAGCTAAATTCACTGTTTGATTAGATTGATTACATGAGCTGGATTCACTGGTCAGATGCGCTAACAGCACACCTGCTGGGTAGAAGGAGGTACTGCCAAATGAAAAGCATAAACTAAACAAAAAATTAACAGATCGTTATCATCTGTGTGAACACAAATATATATAGTTATATTTACAGTTTTTATCCTTGATGCGAATTACATGTGTGCTCTGGATGTCTCTTCAGGGTGACTCTGGCGGTCCCCTCTCATGTTTTGATGGTGAGAGGTACAAGCTTGCTGGAGTGGTCAGCTGGGGGGTTGGATGTGGTCGAGCTCAAAAACCAGGGGTCTACACCACACTATACCACTACAGACAATGGATGGTGTCATCCATGCGTGGTATGACCTTGCAGATTTGATGTGTGCATCAATGGCTGGTCTAAAACTGCTGGGGGGGGGGGTTTTCATTATGTTTTATAGGTGAACTTACTTCTGAAGTCTCTGAAGCTGATTCAGATGGTAAATTTTTTTTTTTTATAAACAATCATGTACCTTTGCAATTGCTTTAGTCATTGTTCATGTTGGTTTCATGTTCAGCCCAGTGTGGTCAGACCAAGACAGAGCCCTGTCGACTGCCCGATGGCTTGGCACAGGTAGTGTCCACTGAGAATGGTGCATTCAAGGTGGAAAATGTGAGCGAGGCATGTCCGAATGCCTGGCCGTGGCAGGCTAGTCTGCAGAGCGAAGACACACATTATTGTAGTGGTGTTCTCGTTCATCCACACTGGGTTCTGGCACCACGCCACTGTCTTGTCAAGTAAGCAAAATGCATTTGAACATTTACCTTTAGCTATTGTTCCTCAGGTCACATCTGTATTAATCTGGATGTGCTTATTGATGCATGGTCAGATGTGATGCATCACTGTTTCCATTTGGTGTGACTCTCATATGACCTTTTATTCCCCTCTAAGTGATTTGGGTGGGGGGTTCATTCTTTTTAATCAGCAATGTTTGAATGTTTTCCTGGAGCGTCATTGTCCTGCAGAGTTAATCTCCAGACTCACTTGAAACTTCTGGGAATATATGTTGGAGCTGATGGGTGATAAACTGTGCAGGACACTTGCCTTCCAGAAGCATGAATGGACATCTTTGGATTACAGTGCAAGAATGAGCTTTTCAATGTACAGTATGTGAACAATCCATGCGCCACATTACTAAACATGCTAAACAGGTTGCCAACATGCTGAATCGCACCAGAAGAAATGCTGATATGATACAATTATTACATACACAGCTTTTTTAAAGATCATTAGACCAGATATCCATACTGAGAGCACTTTGATGGATGTTTTATATCCCAGAAAAGAATTGTAAGCTATTTACCATATATCCAAATGAAAAAATTATGTAATGTTTTTTAATTTAAAGGTTATTTAAAATTGTATTTATCTCTTAATGAAATGTGAAGTTATGTATGCCATGAAATAGTCGTAAGTATACCATCCTTTAGTGATGTTCACAGAGTTTGTTCCTTATAGGGCAGGAGATGTGGTGGTCTTAGGAGCTCATGACCTGAACTTCATGTCGGGTCAGACTGTAGATGTGGAAAGCGTTCAGAGTTTGCCTCACAATGGCAGCTATCCGCCAATCTCTGATCTCTCCATGATCCACTTATCTGTTCCAGCTCGGATAGGTATGGGATCAAATGACTATATGTGTGTTTTTATGCTTGACTAGTTGTGTAGCTTTTAACATGTCCTCCATCCAGGGCCATTGATATTTCCAGTGTGCATAACTGATAAAGATGACGAATTGGTCAGTGGAGACTCCTCATCTTGTGTGACAACTGGTTGGGGGCAAAGAAAATCTACATGTAAGTCAGCACACTGTAAAAAAGTATATGATCAATTAGTTCTGATATGTTTTTAGGTCATTGTAACTTATTAAACTAAGTTAATCATGTTCTAACTTAATTTTATAAGTTATGCAAGCTGTTTTAAGTCGGTTTAATATAATATAAGTTCAATAGACTCATACGGTTATTTTGATTTAGCTTACAAATTTAAGGCAACCAGGTTTTTTTTTTTACAGTGCAGTAAATCAACCAGACATAGCAATCACGTTACATTTTATAGACTAGAATTACTGATCAAGGTGGTTTTAATTCATTTTTATGTTATTGTATTTTACATCCATTCAAAAAACCAATTGTTATATGTATGTTGACAAAGGTCTAATCAAATCCATCCTCCAAAGAGCTTGTCCTGCATGTGTATGTGCAGGTTTAGGATGGATAATTATTTAATATACAGTGCATGCGGAAAGTATTCATAGCGCTTTACTTTTTCCACATTTTTTATGTTACAGCCTTATTCCAAAATGGATAAATTCATTTATTTCCTCAATTCTATACACAATACCCCATAATGGCAATGTGAAAAAAGATTTGTTGCAAACTTATTAAAAACAAAAAACCTGAATAATCACATGTACATCAGTATTCACAGCCTTTGCTCAATACTTTGTTGATGCACCTTTGGCAGCAATTACAGCTTTAAGTCTTTTTGAATATGATGCCACAAGCTTGGCTCACTTGTCTTTGCGAATTTTTGCCCATTCCTCTTTGCAGTACCTTCTGAGCTCTAGCAGGTTGGGTGGGAAGCGACGGTGTACAGCCATTTTCAGATCTCTCCAAAGATGTTCAATAGGAGTTAGGTCTGGGCTCTGGCTGGGCCACTCAAGGACATTCCCCGAGTTGTTGTAAAGCCACTCCATTGATATTTTTGTGGTGTGCTTTGGGTCATTCTCCTGCTGCAAGATGAACTGTCGCCCCAGTCTGAGGTCAAGAGCACTCTGAAGCAGGTTTTCATTTAGGATGTCTCTGTACATTGCTGCATTCATCTTTCCCTCTATCCTGACTAGCCTGCTGCTGAAAAACATCCCCACAGCATGATGCTGCCACCACTATGCTTCACTGTAATGGATGGTATTAGCCTGGTGATGAGCGGTGCCTGGTTTTCTCCAAATGTAACGCCTGGCATTCACTCCAAAGTGTCTCATCAGACCAGAGAATATAGTTTATTATAGTCTGAAAGTCCTCAGAGGTGGGCTGCTATGTGCCCTTTACTAAGTAGTGGCTTCCGTCTGGCCACTCTACCATACAGGCCTGATTGGTGGATTGCTGCACAGATGGTTGTCCTTCTGTAAGGTTCTCCTCTCTCTACAGAAGAATGCTGGAGCTCAGACAGAGTGACCATCAGGTTATTGATCACCTCCCTGACTTCTCCCCCGATCAGTCAGCTTAGATGACCGGCCAGGAAGAGTTCTAGGAAGAGTTCTGGTGGTTCCAAACATCTTCCACTTACAGATGATGGAGGCCATTGTGCTCATTGGAACTTTCAGAGCAGCAGAAACTTTTCTGTAACCTTCCCCAGGCTTGTGCCTCAAGACAATCCTGTCTCGGAGCTCTACAGACAATTCCCTTGTCTTCATGCTTGGTTTGTGCTTTGACATGCACTATCAACCCTGGGCCCTTATATAGACAGGTGTATGCCTTTTCAAATCCTGTCCAATCAACTGAATTGACCACAAGTGAACTCAAATTAAGCTGCTGAAACATCTCAAGAATGATCAGTGGAAACAATGTACCTGAGCTCAATTTAGAGCTTCACGGCAAAGGCTGTGAATATTTATGTACATGTGACTTTTCAGCTTTTTATTTATAATCATTTTGCAACCATTTCAAAAAATCTTTTTTCACATTTTCATAATTTAATCCATTTTGGAATAAGGCTGTAACATAAATGTGGAAATATTAAAGCGCTATGAATACTTTCCGGATGCACTGTAGATTAAATTTAAGTAAATTTGTAATTTCTAAAGTTATGTAATAACTATGTAATATATGGATTTTTTTTTAGTAATAAACAAAAACAGAAACTTTTTAAAGAGTAAATGAGGTGACATGAGTTATTGACCTTGCAAATATGATTAATGGTAACCTCACAAAGCATGTTCTGTTGCAACTTGTTACTCTTAAGAGCACTTTAATGGATGTTTTTAAAAAGATTTATCTTTTTTTATCACGTATATCAAATTTAAATTATATCTAATGTAAAATGTTCTTACATTTTTCTATTACTTTTGTATTTTCTTATTGAATCATGAATTTGATATGTTTTATCTATATTAATCTTGCCATGATAATTTGCAGATGTGGCAACCAACAAACAAACAGCTCCTCCTTTAAGAGCATCCCAAAATGCCCTTTACAAGCCCAAGTTATGTTTTCCTTTCTAATTAGTGGATTTGCAGCCTGAGATTCTACATATGGCTAGAGTTAAGCCTCTTTCTGAGGAAACCTGCAGGACTGGCTGGGGTGACGGTTTCAACGCGCGCTCCCTCCTGTGTACGCATGCAGCGGCCTCAACCTCATGCTTGGTACAGTCTTACAGTAGTTTAACACCTCTGGATTGAACATGTACTGTTTACTTTTCACTTAAGTTATATTTTGCTGCAGGGGGACTCAGGCGCACCCCTTCTGTGTGCAAAAAATGGGATTTACCACCTTGTAGGGTTAACAACATGGGGCAGCAAGAAATGCCAACCTCAGAAGCCAGCTGTGTTCACTCGAGTGTCTGCCTATCACTCATGGATCCAAAAATATATTAAATCTTCTTAATGTGTTTAATAAAGTTAATTTAAATATTGTGTATTTGGTTCAGTGTCCAGGTTTCTGTAACACCTGGCTGCATCTACCAGTGGTAGTAGGCTCTGTGAGGAGTAGCATGTCTTAATTTACCTGTCTGATGAGCAAACTAATATACTGTGAGGTCATGGGAGAGGATTTGAGTGTCAGTATGTGTACTTCCACGATTTTGCAAGTCCAGTAGTTATGTGTTTCAGCAAAACAAAAGCAGCAAATATTTCCACACAGTAAGTTGAGAATGCATGACAAAATCTGCCATTTTAGGCCCCAAGTATTTTAAAATATATTTTCAATTTAATTTTGCAGCTTATAAAGCATTAAAATGACTGTAATTTACACATTGAAACTGAGTGGAAATAACAAATGCAAATTATAGATGTTGCACCAATCCTTGCACACATGTCTTGGATAATCAGGGTTTCTGCGGTGTCTTAAAAAGTCTTAAAATGTTTTTAAAAAGGTCTTAATTTTCTTTTGTTCATGTATTGCTACCAAATCTGGCCAAAACCAATACAATCGCCAACAATCATCTCAAAACTTTCAACTTTTTATTTAAAAAAGTAATTTTTAACTCTATCATAATGATTTAATTATTTTCCTTACAGTAACATTAAAGTTTTTAAAACTTTTAAAACATTTGTTCATTTTTTTAAATTATTTTAAAGAAAGTTTATGTTGGGAATAAAAGTGTATGGATACAAGTAGAGCTTGCTTGATTTTACACAATATTTAAAATATTTAGCTAAGAAATTCAATCTGAAATATTTCTATTTTTTATTAATAATGTATTATTGTATTATTAAATGTATTCAATTATTAAAAAAATAAATAAAATTTGATAGAGCAAATAAAAATCTTTTCCATCTGGGCCATTTGAAAAATTCCTTAGCCTGTAACCCTTTATGAGTCTAAAATTTCATTCATAATGGTATTAAAAATGTCTTAAATTTAACTTGGTGAAACCTGCAGAAACCCTGATCATGTAAATGTGAAGTACATTGCCATTTTACATATTGCTTTGCCGTTTTGCTTATTACATCTCAAAATGAATTTCGATACTAACATCCCAGGATGTTAAGAAAATTCTGTTTCCTAAGTGTAATGTTAGATACATTAAGCAGCATATCTGTGAGGTTTTAAAATGTCTTAAATCTCAACAGCTTAATTTAGGCCTTAAAAGGGCTTAAATCTACTGAAATATTGTGTTGTAGGTCTTAAATCTTTTTTTAACAGGTCGTAATTTTCCTTAGCTACCCATTTAGCTGCCCAATCTGGCCATTAACACCCATACAATCACCAACAATCCCAATCTCAATAAAACCTTTAACTTTTTATTTAAAAAGAGCATTTAATTACTTTGCTTACAGTAACATTTGTTAAAAAGTTCTCCATTTATATACTGCGGATGATACTGGCCTGACATATTTTTTTTTATTACATTATTATTATTATTGTATTATTAAATGTACTAAATTATAATATTTTTTGATAAGGCAAGTGAAAATCTTATTCTAACTGGGATATTTGAAAAAATCCTTCGCATTTAGCCCTGTATAAGAGTAAAATTTCACTCATAGTGGTCTTAAAAATGTCTTTAAAAGTCTTAAAGTTAACTTGGTGAAACCTGCAGAAACTCTGATTAAGGGCAAATAACATTTAATTAAGTTTGCTACCATTTCTGCTTGTACCTTGCGTACATCAAATTTGTGTATTACATTTTCTATTTAATTCTTCAACTTGTATAGCACTGAAATTAGCATGTAATTCACATTTTATAACTGGTTGGAAATGGCAAGGGTAAATGATTTAAATTCATTTTTATTTTGTGCCAAGGTTTGCGTGTCATGGAGAATGTGAATTTAAACACGGAAATACATTGCCATTTTACATATTGCATTGACGTTTTACATATTAGGTTTCAAAAAAAAGATTGCTAGTGCTTTCATGCTTGCTTGGTTACAAAACAGCTAGCTACTTAGAGTATGCATTTCAGATATAGCCTGAATTGAATTTTCAACATGAATCTGCAAATTTGATCTTAAAAGCTTGCTCCACACATACCAATAGGTTTGATTTTACTACTAAAAATAGTGTAGTTTAAACTGTTGCATTGTTCTGCTTTCGAGATTATGGTGTAACGTACATCCATGTGCCACAAAAATTCAAATGAACAAATCTTTTAATCGAGTCTTTCTGTGAATCGATTGAATCGGGTTCATAAAAATGATTCATTTTGGACTATCTGACAAGGTTTATCAACTTGAGTTTGTATTAAAGGTTTTCTTTTCTAAACTTAATACGACTTAATAAATGTATAAAATTTGGGCTAGCTTAAAAATGGCAATGCCTAATGCATCTCAACTTTATAGGCTACGAATTTTCGAATTCACATCTTGCAATTTCAAACTAGCAAACTTGCAGGTATTTAGCAATTGTAAGTTAGGCTATGTCTCTCAATTGTGAGAGGAACATCATAGTTTTAGTTAATTTTTTATTCCAAAACGTGAACTCGTGATTTTTTTAATTTATTATTTACTTATTTAGAATAGTATATCTGTCTTTTTCAGTTAGAAGTGAGATACTCAGAATTGCATGTGGAAAATACACAGTTTTTATTCTGTAAATATTAACGGGCTGCCATACATGGTAGAATTGTTTACATAAATAGCTTTTGCAAATTAAACAATATAAAATGTGTACAATACGAATTTAATACAAAACTTCTATTAAAATATGCAGCTTTATCTGTCGTTTAAATCAACTTTAGTATTGTGTCGTGTAAATAAAAATTATGTTTGGATTTAAAATGATGCACTGCAAAGAGCATTTGTTCGCTGGAATGTCAAGAATCACGTGATTACGTCACGATGCAAAAGAACCGAACAGCCCATTCAAAAGAACCGACTCGCGGAAGTGATTCGGGCTTCCATCACTAATTCAAACTCCACCCCTCCGATTCCACTTCATTTTTCCAATGAGCTTTAGCGCTCGAATCAGCCGAAACAAAGTGACACCTCATCCCTCCAGCAAGCCTCAAACATGGGGGAAATCAAAACGCCCAGAAAACTGTTCCTGAGCAGCATCGCGCTCATTTACGCGTGTGCTTTCGCGTCCGTCTACGTTCAGATACCAGGTAGGGAAGTTTCTCTCTCTCGGAAGGTGGATGTTTGGCGGCTGTGCTGGATTTTTGGGCGCGGCGCTAATGAATGGTTGCGTTTACACTTGATCTTGAACTGTATTGAGGTATGCGAGCGAAAACAACGCGCAATTCAATTGATTCATTCATTCGTTGACGCGAATCGCATTTTCTCCTGCGTTAAAACGTGCGGTTTCGGTTCAAACTTTTAAAGAACCTCGTGCTTAAACCGCATCTCTGTGCAGAAATTTGCGCAGTGGGTTTAATATTCCATGCAGTGTTTCCGAAGTTGGAGATACTTAAATGTTTGCATATCTCTGTATGAATAAAACAGCAGTGAGTTCCTCCACATGTGCTGATGTTTGGGAGCCCCGCCAGTTAGTGCTGACTGCGCACTGAGTGACCATGAGCATTCAGGGGCCTTTTGTCACTAAAATGCTACATGCATATACCATATGTTTGTATTGTTAATAATTTCGCCTCTTTCTTACTGTTTACTCTGCAGAATGGCATTTTAAAGTGTCAATAAACTCATGCAACAGGAAAGTTAGACATCCACCTCATATATTTTTATTAAAAATCAGCTTTCATCTCTAACCATTGTGACCATAGACTAAAAATATGTGACTCATGCTTTTGCAATGTATTACCAAGGGCTGGATTATGCACTCTTAGCTATTGGGGTAAAGTTTGTTTTATATTCACACATGCATTCATTTTACACTCTCTATATTGTTTATCATGCTACTTTGATTATTGTCTCTGACATCGCATTAAAGAATGACTTCAAAACAGCATTAGCACCATTTAATTGGTTGTAAACAATGTTGTATTTTGACAGTCATTGGCTGCTAATTTAGAATTTGCAAACAATATTTTTCTGAAATTGTTTTGTCAAGGAGAAAGTCCAAATCTGCTAATGTAAAACCATCTTTTCCTCAGTCTCTTAGTGAGTTATTGTATGTTTTGTGTTAGTTAATATTTCTTAGTACTCTCAGATGTTAGTTTCACCACAAATATGAATGTTTAACGTTTGTCCAGAATGAAAGGTGCATTAAAGATGGAATGTGCTACAGTCGCCAAGTTGTCACTTAATAATTGGGTTTAAAGGCTATTTTAACTCACAAATTGCTAGTGAGTTTTTGAGATGCAAAAACTTTGCAACTGAGGTAAATTTATATTGGATTTATATTAGCCCATTAGGACTTTCTCCTTGATCATATCATTTCAGAAAAGTCTTATTTGCCCATTCTAAATAAGGAAATCATATTAGCAGCTACTGACTGTTAAAGTACAACATTGTTTCATGGTCAATAAAATAGTGCTAATGTTGTTTTGTAGTCATACATGTGATTTCAGACTGACTATTTAAAGTAGCATGTATCAGTATAGAGAGCATGCCACAAGTTGTCACCAAATAAATGTTCAAATATAAAGCCAACTTTACTCCAATCTGGGTTATGCTCTCTCAGCTAGTGCGTTATTATATGTTTTGTATATCACTAAACGAATGTACCACCAATATAAAACCAACTTTACCTCATTAATGTGCCACAGTAATAGCTAATAATTAGCTTTAAAGGCTATTTTATCTAATAATTTGGTTTAAAGGCTATTTTATATAATAATCCACTTTAAAGGCTATTTTAAAAGCTGTTTTATCTAATAATTTGGTTTAAATGCTATATTTAAGCCTATTTGATCTAATAATTGGGTTTAAAGGCTATTTTAAAGGCTATTTTATCTAATAATTGCGTTTAAAGGCTACTGTAAAGGTTATTTTATCTAATAATTGGGTTTAAAGGCTATTGTAAAGGTTATTTTATCTAATAATTGGGTTTTAAGGCTATTGTAAAGGTTATTTTATCTAATAATTGGGTTTTAAGGCTATTGTAAAGGTTATTTTATCTAATAATTGGGTTTAAAGGCTACTGTAAAGGTTATTTTATCTAATAATTGGGTTTAAAGGCTGTTGTAAAGGTTATTTTATCTAATAATTGGGTTTTAAGGCTATTGTAAAGGTTATTTTATCTAATAATTGGGTTTAAAGGTTATTGTAAAGGTTATTTTTCTAATAATTGGGTTTAAAGGCTATTGTAAAGGTTATTTTTTCCAATAATTGGGTTTAACGGCTATTGTGAAGGTTATTTTTTCTAATAATTGGGTGTAACGGCTATTGTAAAGGTTATTTTTTCCAATAATTGGGTTTAACGGCTATTGTAAAGGTTATTTTTTCTAATAATTGGGTTTAACGGCTATTGTAAAGGTTATTTTTTCTAATAATTGGGTTTAAAGGCTATTGTAAAGGTTATTTTTTCCAATAATTGGGTTTAACGGCTATTGTGAAGGTTATTTTTTCTAATAATTGGGTTTAACGGCTATTGTAAAGGTTATTTTTTCTAATAATTGGGTTTAACGGCTATTGTAAAGGTTATTTTTTCTAATAATTGGGTTTAAAGGCTATTGTGAAGGTTATTTTATCTATAATTCGGTTTGAAGGCTATTGTGAAGGTTATTTTATCTAATAATTGGGTTTAAAGGCTATTGTAAAGGTTATTTTTCTAATAATTCGTTTTAAAGGCTGTTGTGAAGGTTATTTTTTCCAATAATTGGGTTTAACGGCTATTGTGAAGGTTATTTTTTCTAATAATTGGGTTTAACGGCTATTGTAAAGGTTATTTTTTCTAATAATTGGGTTTAACGGCTATTGTAAAGGTTATTTTTTCTAATAATTGGGTTTAAAGGCTATTGTAAAGGTTATTTTTTCTAATAATTGGGTTTAACGGCTATTGTAAAGGTTATTTTTTCTAATAATTGGGTTTAACGGCTATTGTAAATGTTATTTTTCTAATAATTGGGTTTAAAGGCTATTGTAAAGGTTATTTTTTCTAATAATTGGGTTTAACGGCCATTGTAAAGGTTATTTTTTCTAATAATTGGGTTTAAAGGCTGTTGTAAAGGTTATTTTATCTAATAATTGGGTTTAAAGGCTATTGTAAAGGTTATTTTATCTAATAATTGGATTTAAAGGCTATTGTAAAGGTTATTTTATCTAATAATTGGGTTTAAAAGCTATTGTAAAGGCTATTTTATCTAATAATTGGGTTTAACGGCTATTGTAAAGGTTATTTTATCTAATAATTGGGTTTAAAGGCTATTGTAAAGGTTGTTTTTCTAATAATTGGGTTTAAAGGCTATTGTAAAGGTTATTTTATCTAATAATTGGGTTTAACGGCCATTGTAAAGGTTATTTTATCTAATAATTGGGTTTAAAGGCTATTGTAAAGGTTATTTTTCTAATAATTGGGTTTAAAGGCTATTGTAAAGGTTATTTTTTTCTAATAATTGGATTTAAAGGCTATTGTAAAGGCTATTTTATCTAATAATTGGATTTAAAGGCTATTTTAAAGGCTATTTTATCTAATAATTGGGTTTAACGGCCATTGTAAAGGTTATTTTATCTAATAATTGGGTTTAAAGGCTATTGGAAAGGTTATTTTATCTAATAATTGGATTTAACGGCCATTGTAAAGGTTATTTTATCTAATAATTGGGTTTAACGGCTATTGTAAAGGTTATTTTATCTAATAATTGGGTTTAACGGCTATTGTAAAGGTTATTTTTTCTAATAATTGGGTTTAACGGCTATTGTAAAGGTTATTTTTCTAATAATTGGGTTTTAAAGGCTATTGTAAAGGTTATTTTATCTAATAATTGGGTTTAAAGGCTATTGTAAAGGTTATTTTATCTAATAATTGGGTTTAACGGCTATTGTAAAGGTTATTTTATCTAATAATTGGGTTTAAAGGCTATTGTAAAGGTTATTTTTCTAATAATTCGGTGTAACGGCTATTGTCAAGGTTATTTTATCTAATAATTGGGTTTAACGGCTATTGTAAAGGTTATTTTATCTAATAATTGGGTGTAACGGCTATTGTAAAGGTTATTTTATCTAATAATTCGGTTTAAAGGCTATTTTTGCTTAAAAAAATGATAAGATACGAAGACTTTGCAAGTAACATTTGAGGTTTTTTTTTGTTTTTTTTTTTGGACAAAACAGACATTGGCAATTTTGTTTTCCTAGTAAAATAAAAATAACATACAACCATATTTATAAACTAATTTACTGTGCCATTGTGTTTGTGTTTTAAATGTTATACATTCATATGTTGCATCACTTTATTGACCCTCCCGTCACTAAATATTTATATGTAAATGCATTTTAATGTTGTTTAAATATTTATTTATCGATTTGGAAATATATAAATGTAAACAATCTTTTGATGTTTCACTTTATTTGTACACTGTAAAAAAATGCTGGGTTCCACAATTCCTTAATGCTGTCCGAACACAAATCGATTAAGGTAATTTAACTGATTTACAAATTTAGGATTGAACATAAAACAATCAAGTTGTCAAAAAAAACCCTCAAGAACTGTGTTGATTCAGCTTTTTTTAAATAAGTAGTTTTTAAAAAATCCTTTTTTGAGTGTAGGCCTGTATAATGTATTCAAATGTCATTCGCTCATTCATTCAAGTGTCATTCAACCACAAAATGGTCTGTTTCTGTTCATCTTAGAAATACTCACATACTGTCTAGCTCTTCAACGAACGAGGTTATGATATAGTCTTAATCACAAAGAGCTGAATGCTGCTGAATCCACTCACTGCGTGTTGCCAACAGGAAAGGGAAGTAAATATTGAGTAAATAATAGCTCTCTTCCCGTTTGATGAGCTGAGCTGAGCTGGGCTGGGTTGTTTGTTGCTCAACTGTGCATGTGTAAAAAAATAACAGAAGTGAGCATGTTCAAGTTCATTCCTTTAGAAAATGTCTTCCTATCCCAACTTCATGTCTTTGCATGATTACACATGGGTATTAATCCTCTAAGGTGGTGTGTCTTGTGGAGACGTTTTAGCAGAACCGGGTCTTTCTTCAAACTGAACAACAGAGAGCAGCCGTGAGTCATTTGTTGGCACTGGCACAATACATGGCCTGTTTTCTAACGTAAGCCAGCCTGCTTTACGCTCACTCTGGCTGTGGCCTGCATGCCAAAAATGTGGATGTGCAACCCTTGCCAACCGCAGTCCTTGGGTCACATTAAAGCAAGTTTGTCAGCGAGAACGTTTACATGTACACCAATAAGCCAATAACTCCCATGCATCATTTTACTAAAAAATAACTAAGTGTGCAGATTAGGCATAGGATGATAACTGGTTTGGAAAGGTCAAGGTTTTAAACCTGCAAAAATTTTCTTTTGTAGCATTCCATGCCTATACCATGCGAATTACGGGGGTTTGGAGGGGTCTGA